>CM047805.1:170241160-170761174 GCA_026214975.1 Gentiana macrophylla | reverse complement strand
GTTACAGAGAAAAACACGAATCTGAACTCGTTAATATGAAGAAAACATGAATTGAACTCGTTACCAAAGATAAAACACAAATTTCTACTCGTTATAAAGGGAAAACACAAATTTCCGGCGATGTCCACTCGTTATCAGAGAAAAAACCTTTTTTCTTCAAGGACAACTCGTTACCAGAGAAAAACACGAATTTGAACTCGTTAATATGAAGAAAACATGAATTCGAACTCGTTACCAAAGATAAAACACAAATTTCTACTCGTTATAAAGGGAAAACACAAATTTCCGGCGATGTCCACTCGTTATCAAGAGAAAAAACCTTTTTCTTCAAGGACAACTCGTTACCAGAGAAAAACATGAATTTGAACTCGTTAATATGAAGAAAACATGAATTCGAACTCGTTACCAAAGATAAAACACAAATTTCTACTCGTTATAAAGGGAAAACACAAATTTCGGCGATGTCCACTCGTTATCAGAAAAAAAACCTTTTTTTCTTCAAGGACAATTTTTACAGAGAAAAACATGAATTTGAACTCGTTAATATGAAGAAAACAAGAATTCGAACTCGTTACCAAAGATAAAACACAAATTTCTACTCGTTATAAAGGAAAACACAAATTTCGGCGATGTCCACTCGTTATCGAGAGAAAAAACTTTTTTCTTCAAGGACAACTTCGTTACGAGAGAAAAACACAATTTGAACTCGTTAATATGAAGAAAACATGAATTCGAACTCGTTACCAAAGATAAAACACAAATTTCTACTCGTTATAAAGGAAAACACAAATTTCGGCGATGTCCACTCGTTATCGAGAGAAAAAACCTTTTTTCTTCAAGGACAACTCGTTACCAGAGAAAAACACGAATTTGAACTCGTTAATATGAAGAAAACATGAATTGAACTCGTTACCAAAGATAAAACACAAATTTCTACTCGTTATAAAGGAAAACACAAATTTCGGCGATGTCCACTCGTTATCAGAGAGAAAAACCTTTTTTCTTCAAGGACAACTTCGTTACCAGAGAAAAACACGAATTTGAACTCGTTAATATGAAGAAAACATGAATTCGAACTCGTTACCAAAGATAAAACACAAATTTCTACTCGTTATAAAGGAAAACACAAATTTCGGCGATGTCCACTCGTTATCGAGAGAAAAAACCTTTTTCTTCAAGGACAACTCGTTACCAGGAGAAAAACACGAATTTGAACTCGTTAATATGAAGAAAACATGAATTGAACTCGTTACCAAAGATAAAACACAAATTTCTACTCGTTATAAAGGAAAACACAAATTTCCGGCGATGTCCACTCGTTATCAGAGAAAAAACTTTTTTTTCTTCAAGGACAACTCGTTACCAGAGAAAAACACGAATTTGAACTCGTTAATATGAAGAAAACATGAATCGAACTCGTTACCAAAGATAAAACACAAATTTCTACTCGTTATAAAGGAAAACACAAATTTCGGCGATGTCCACTCGTTATCGAGAGAAAAAACCTTTTTTCTTCAAGGACAACTCGTTACCAGGAGAAAAACACGAATTTGAACTCGTTAATATGAAGAAAACATGAATTCGAACTCGTTACCAAAGATAAAACACAAATTTCTACTCGTTATAAAGGAAAACACAAATTTCCGGCGATGTCCACTCGTTATCAGAGAAAAAACCTTTTTTCTTCAAGGACAACTCGTTACCAGAGAAAAACATGAATTTGAACTCGTTAATATGAAGAAAACATGAATTCGAACTCGTTACCAAAGATAAAACACAAATTTCTACTCGTTATAAAGGTAAAACACAAATTTCCGGCGATGTCCACTCGTTATCAGAGAAAAAACCTTTTTTCTTCAAGGACAACTCGTTACCAGAGAAAAACACGAATTTGAACTCGTTAATATGAAGAAAACATGAATTCGAACTCGTTACCAAAGTAAAACACAAATTTCTACTCGTTATAAAGGAAAACACAAATTTCGGCGATGTCCACTCGTTATCGAGAGAAAAAACCTTTTTTCTTCAAGGACAACTTCGTTACGAGAGAAAAACACGAATTTGAACTTCGTTAATATGAAGAAAACATGAATTGAACTCGTTACCAAAGATAAAACACAAATTTCTACTCGTTATAAAGGAAAACACAAATTTCGAGGAGGTGTCCACTCGTTATCAGAGAAAAAACCTTTTTCTTCAAGGACAACTCGTTACCAGAGAAAAACACGAATTTGAACTCGTTAATATGAAGAAAACATGAATTCGAACTCGTTACCAAAGATAAAACACAAATTTCTACTCGTTATAAAGGAAAACACAAATTTCGGCGATGTCCACTCGTTATCGGAGAAAAAACCTTTTTTCTTCAAGGACAACTTCGTTACCAGAGAAAAACACGAATTTGAACTCGTTAATATGAAGAAAACATGAATTGAACTCGTTACCAAAGATAAAACACAAATTTCTACTCGTTATAAAGGAAAACACAAATTTCGGCGATGTCCACTCGTTATCGAGAGAAAAAACCTTTTTTCTTCAAGGACAACTCGTTACAGAGAGAAAAACACGAATTTGAACTCGTTAATATGAAGAAAACATGAATTCGAACTCGTTACCAAAGATAAAACACAAATTTCTACTCGTTATAAAGGAAAACACAAATTTCGGCGATGTCCACTCGTTATCAGAGAAAAAACCTTTTTTCTTCAAGGACAACTTCGTTACCAGAGAAAAACACGAATTTGAACTCGTTAATATGAAGAAAACATGAATTCGAACTCGTTACCAAAGATAAAACACAAATTTCTACTCGTTATAAAGGGAAAACACAAATTTCCGGCGATGTCCACTCGTTATCAGAGAAAAAACCTTTTTTTTTCAAGGACAACTCGTTACACAGAGAAAAACACGAATTTGAACTCGTTAATATGAAGAAAACATGAATTTGAACTCGTTACCAAAGATAAAACACAAATTTCTACTCGTTATAAAGGAAAACACAAATTTCGGCGATGTCCACTCGTTATCGAGAGAAAAAACCTTTTTTCTTCAAGGACAACTTCGTTACTAGAGAAAAACACGAATTTGAACTCGTTAATATGAAGAAAACATGAATTGAACTCGTTACCAAAGATAAAACACAAATTTCTACTCGTTATAAAGGGAAAACACAAATTTCCGGCGATGTCCACTCGTTATCAGAGAAAAAACCTTTTTTTTCTTCAAGGACAACTCGTTACCAGAGAAAAACATGAATTTGAACTCGTTAATATGAAGAAAACATGAATTCGAACTCGTTACCAAAGATAAAACACAAATTTCTACTCGTTATAAAGGGAAAACACAAATTTCCGGCGATGTCCACTCGTTATCAGAGAAAAAACCTTTTTCTTCAAGGACAACTCGTTACCAGAGAAAAACACGAATTTGAACTCGTTAATATGAAGAAAACATGAATTTGAACTCGTTACCAAAGATAAAACACAAATTTCTACTCGTTATAAAGGGAAAACACAAATTTCCGGCGATGTCCACTCGTTATCAGAGAAAAAACCTTTTTTCTTCAAGGACAACTCGTTACAGAAGAAAAACACGAATTTGAACTCGTTAATATGAAGAAAACATGAATTTGAACTCGTTACCAAAGAAAAAACACAAATTTCTACACGTTATAAAGGGAAAACACAAATTTCGGCGATGTCCACTCGTTATCGGAGAAAAAACTTTTTTTTTCTTCAAGGACAACTCGTTACCAGAGGAAAAACACAATTTGAACTCGTTAATATGAAGAAAACATGAATTGAACTCGTTACCAAAGATAAAACACAAATTTCTACTCGTTATAAAGGAAAACACAAATTTCGGCGATGTCCACTCGTTATCGAGAGAAAAACCTTTTTTCTTCAAGGACAACTCGTTACCAGAGAAAAACACGAATTTGAACTCGTTAATATGAAGAAAACATGAATTTGAACTCGTTACCAAAGATAAAACACAAATTTCTACTCGTTATAAAAGGAAAACACAAATTTCGGCGATGTCCACTCGTTATCAGAGAAAAAACCTTTTTCTTCAAGGACAACTCGTTACCGAGAGAAAAACACGAATTTGAACTCGTTAATATGAAGAAAACATGAATTTGAACTCGTTACCAAAGATAAAACACAAATTTCTACTCGTTATAAAGGAAAACACAAATTTCAGCGATGTCCACTCGTTATCAGAGAAAAAACCTTTTTTCTTCAAGGACAACTCGTTACCAGAGAAAAACACGAATTTGAACTCGTTAATATGAAGAAAACATGAATTCGAACTCGTTACCAAAGAAAAAACACAAATTTCTACTCGTTATAAAGGAAAACACAAATTTCCGGCGATGTCCACTCGTTATCAGAGAAAAAACCTTTTTTCTTCAAGGACAACTCGTTACCAGAGAAAAACACGAATTTGAACTCGTTAATATGAAGAAAACATGAATTTGAACTCGTTACCAAAGATAAAACACAAATTTCTACTCGTTATAAAGGAAAACACAAATTTCGGCGATGTCCACTCGTTATCGAGAGAAAAAACCTTTTTTCTTCAAGGACAACTCGTTACGAGAGAAAAACACGAATTTGAACTTCGTTAATATGAAGAAAACATGAATTGAACTCGTTACCAAAGATAAAACACAAATTTCTACTCGTTATAAAGGAAAACACAAATTTCGGCGATGTCCACTCGTTATCGAGAGAAAAAACCTTTTTTCTTCAAGGACAACTCGTTACCAGAGAAAAACACGAATTTGAACTCGTTAATATGAAGAAAACATGAATTTGAACTCGTTACCAAAGATAAAACACAAATTTCTACTCGTTATAAAGGAAAACACAAATTTCGGCGATGTCCACTCGTTATCGAGAGAAAAAACCTTTTTTCTTCAAGGACAACTCGTTACGAGAGAAAAAACGAATTTGAACTCGTTAATATGAAGAAAACATGAATTGAACTCGTTACCAAAGATAAAACACAAATTTCTACTCGTTATAAAGGAAAACACAAATTTCCGGCGATGTCCACTCGTTATCAGAGAAAAAACCTTTTTTTCTTCAAGGACAACTCGTTACGAGAGAAAAACACGAATTTGAACTCGTTAATATGAAGAAAACTTGAATTGAACTCGTTACCAAAGATAAAACACAAATTTCTACTACTCGTTATAAAGGAAAACACAAATTTCGGCGATGTCCACTCGTTATCGAGAGAAAAACCTTTTTTCTTCAAGGACAACTTCGTTACGAGAGAAAAACACGAATTTGAACTCGTTAATATGAAGAAAACATGAATTTGAACTCGTTACCAAAGATAAAACACAAATTTCTACTCGTTATAAAGGAAAACACAAATTTCGGCGATGTCCACTCGTTATCGAGAGAAAAAACCTTTTTTCTTCAAGGACAACTCGTTACAGAGAAAAACACGAATTTGAACTCGTTAATATGAAGAAAACATGAATTGAACTCGTTACCAAAGATAAAACACAAATTTCTACTCGTTATAAAGGAAAACACAAATTTCGGCGATGTCCACTCGTTATCGAGAGAAAAAACCTTTTTTTTCTTCAAGGACAACTTCGTTACCAGAGAAAAACACGAATTTGAACTTCGTTAATATGAAGAAAACATGAATTTGAACTCGTTACCAAAGATAAAACACAAATTTCTACTCGTTATAAAGGAAAACACAAATTTCGGCGATGTCCACTCGTTATCGGAGAAAAAACCTTTTTCTTCAAGGACAACTCGTTACGAGAGAAAAACACGAATTTGAACTCGTTAATATGAAGAAAACATGAATTGAACTCGTTACCAAAGATAAAACACAAATTTCTACTCGTTATAAAGGAAAACACAAATTTCGGCGATGTCCACTCGTTATCGAGAGAAAAACCTTTTTTTCTTCAAGGACAACTTCGTTACCAGAGAAAAACACGAATTTGAACTTCGTTAATATGAAGAAAACATGAATTGAACTCGTTACCAAAGATAAAACACAAATTTCTACTCGTTATAAAGGAAAACACAAATTTCGGCGATGTCCACTCGTTATCGAGAGAAAAAACTTTTTTTTCTTCAAGGACAACTCGTTACCAGGAGAAAAACACGAATTTGAACTCGTTAATATGAAGAAAACATGAATTGAACTCGTTACCAAAGATAAAACACAAATTTCTACTCGTTATAAAGGAAAACACAAATTTCGGCGATGTCCACTCGTTATCGAGAGAAAAAACCTTTTTTCTTCAAGGACAACTCGTTACCAGAGAAAAACACGAATTTGAACTCGTTAATATGAAGAAAACATGAATTCGAACTCGTTACCAAAGATAAAACACAAATTTCTACTCGTTATAAAGGAAAACACAAATTTCGGCGATGTCCACTCGTTATCGGAGAAAAAACCCTTTTTCTTCAAGGACAACTCGTTACCAGAGAAAAACACAATTTGAACTCGTTAATATGAAGAAAACATGAATTGAACTCGTTACCAAAGATAAAACACAAATTTCTACTCGTTATAAAGGAAAACACAAATTTCGGCGATGTCCACTCGTTATCGAGAGAAAAAACCTTTTTTCTTCAAGGACAACTTCGTTACCAGGAGAAAAACACGAATTTGAACTCGTTAATATGAAGAAAACATGAATTCGAACTCGTTACCAAAGATAAAACACAAATTTCTACTCGTTATAAAGGAAAACACAAATTTCGGCGATGTCCACTCGTTATCGAGAGAAAAATTTTTTTTTTTCTTCAAGGACAACTCGTTACGAGAGAAAAACACAATTTGAACTCGTTAATATGAAGAAAACATGAATTTGAACTCGTTACCAAAGATAAAACACAAATTTCTACTCGTTATAAAGGGAAAACACAAATTTCCGGCGATGTCCACTCGTTATCAGAGAAAAAAAACCTTTTTTTCTTCAAGGACAACTCGTTACCAGAGAAAAACACGAATTTGAACTCGTTAATATGAAGAAAACATGAATTCGAACTCGTTACCAAAGATAAAACACAAATTTCTACTCGTTATAAATGGGAAAACACAAATTTCAGGCGATGTCCACTCGTTATCAGAGAAAAAACCTTTTTTCTTCAAGGACAACTCGTTACCAGAGAAAAACACGAATTTGAACTCGTTAATATGAAGAAAACATGAATTCGAACTCGTTACCAAAGATAAAACACAAATTTCTACTCGTTATAAAGGGAAAACACAAATTTCCGGCGATGTCCACTCGTTATCAGAGAAAAAACCTTTTTTCTTCAAGGACAACTCGTTACCAGAGAAAAACACGAATTTGAACTCGTTAATATGAAGAAAACATGAATTTGAACTCGTTACCAAAGATAAAACACAAATTTCTACTCGTTATAAAGGGAAAACACAAATTTCGGCGATGTCCACTCGTTATCGAGAGAAAAAACCTTTTTTCTTCAAGGACAACTCGTTACGAGAGAAAAACACGAATTTGAACTCGTTAATATGAAGAAAACATGAATTGAACTCGTTACCAAAGATAAAACACAAATTTCTACTCGTTATAAAGGAAAACACAAATTTCGGCGATGTCCACTCGTTATCGAGAGAAAAAAACCTTTTTTCTTCAAGGACAACTCGTTACGAGAGAAAACACGAATTTGAACTCGTTAATATGAAGAAAACATGAATTGAACTCGTTACCAAAGATAAAACACAAATTTCTACTCGTTATAAAGGAAAACACAAATTTCGGCGATGTCCACTCGTTATCAGAGAAAAAACCTTTTTTCTTCAAGGACAACTCGTTACAGAGAAAAACACGAATTTGAACTCGTTAATATGAAGAAAACATGAATTCGAACTCGTTACCAAAGATAAAACACAAATTTCTACTCGTTATAAAGGGAAAACACAAATTTCCGGCGATGTCCACTCGTTATCAGAGAAAAAACCTTTTTTCTTCAAGGACAACTCGTTACCAGAGAAAAACACGAATTTGAACTCGTTAATATGAAGAAAACATGAATTTGAACTCGTTACCAAAGATAAAACACAAATTTCTACTCGTTATAAAGGGAAAACACAAATTTCCGGCGATGTCCACTCGTTATCAGAGAAAAAACCTTTTTTTCTTCAAGGACAACTTCGTTACCAGAGAAAAACACGAATTTGAACTCGTTAATATGAAGAAAACATGAATTTGAACTCGTTACCAAAGATAAAACACAAATTTCTACTCGTTATAAAGGAAAACACAAATTTCGGCGATGTCCACTCGTTATCGAGAGAAAAACCTTTTTTCTTCAAGGACAACTCGTTACCAGAGAAAAACACAATTTGAACTCGTTAATATGAAGAAAACATGAATTTGAACTCGTTACCAAAGATAAAACACAAATTTCTACTCGTTATAAAGGAAAACACAAATTTCGGCGATATCCACTCGTTATCAGAGAAAAAACCTTTTTTCTTCAAGGACAACTCGTTACCAGAGAAAAACACGAATTTGAACTCGTTAATATGAAGAAAACATGAATTTGAACTCGTTACCAAAGATAAAACACAAATTTCTACTCGTTATAAAGGGAAAACACAAATTTCGGCGATGTCCACTCGTTATCGGAGAGAAAAACCTTTTTTCTTCAAGGACAACTCGTTACGAGAGAAAAAACACGAATTTGAACTCGTTAATATGAAGAAAACATGAATTCGAACTCGTTACCAAAGATAAAACACAAATTTCTACTCGTTATAAAGGAAAACACAAATTTCGGCGATGTCCACTCGTTATCGAGAGAAAAAACCTTTTTTCTTCAAGGACAACTCGTTACCAGGAGAAAAACACGAATTTGAACTCGTTAATATGAAGAAAACATGAATTCGAACTCGTTACCAAAGATAAAACACAAATTTCTACTCGTTATAAAGGAAAACACAAATTTCGGCGATGTCCACTCGTTATCGAGAGAAAAACCTTTTTTCTTCAAGGACAACTCGTTACAGAGAAAAACACAAATTTGAACTCGTTAATATGAAGAAAACATGAATTGAACTCGTTACCAAAGATAAAACACAAATTTCTACTCGTTATAAAGGGAAAACACAAATTTCCGGCGATGTCCACTCGTTATCAGAGAAAAAACCTTTTTTCTTCAAGGACAACTCGTTACCAGAGAAAAACACGAATTTGAACTCGTTAATATGAAGAAAACATGAATTCGAACTCGTTACCAAAGATAAAACACAAATTTCTACTCGTTATAAAGGGAAAACACAAATTTCCGGCGATGTCCACTCGTTATCAGAGAAAAAACCTTTTTTTTCTTCAAGGACAACTCGTTACCAGAGAAAAACACGAATTTGAACTCGTTAATATGAAGAAAACATGAATTCGAACTCGTTACCAAAGATAAAACACAAATTTCTACTCGTTATAAAAGGAAAACACAAATTTCGGCGATGTCCACTCGTTATCCAGAGAAAAAACCTTTTTTCTTCAAGGACAACTCGTTACCAGAGAAAAACACGAATTTGAACTCGTTAATATGAAGAAAACATGAATTGAACTCGTTACCAAAGATAAAACACAAATTTCTACTCGTTATAAAGGGAAAACACAAATTTCGGCGATGTCCACTCGTTATCAGAGAAAAAACCTTTTTTCTTCAAGGACAACTCGTTACAAGAGAAAAACACGAATTTGAACTCGTTAATATGAAGAAAACATGAATTCGAACTCGTTACCAAAGATAAAACACAAATTTCTACTCGTTATAAAGGAAAACACAAATTTCGGCGATGTCCACTCGTTATCGAGAGAAAAACCTTTTTTCTTCAAGGACAACTCGTTACCAGAGAAAAACACAAATTTGAACTCGTTAATATGAAGAAAACATGAATTCGAACTCGTTACCAAAGATAAAACACAAATTTCTACTCGTTATAAAGGAAAACACAAATTTCCGGCGATGTCCACTCGTTATCAGAGAAAAAACCTTTTTTCTTCAAGGACAACTCGTTACCAGAGAAAACACAAATTTGAACTCGTTAATATGAAGAAAACATGAATTCGAACTCGTTACCAAAGATAAAACACAAATTTCTACTCGTTATAAAGGGAAAACACAAATTTCCGGCGATGTCCACTCGTTATCAGAGAAAAAACCTTTTTCTTCAAGGACAACTCGTTACCAGAGAAAAACACGAATTTGAACTCGTTAATATGAAGAAAACATGAATTAGAACTCGTTACCAAAGATAAAACACAAATTTCTACTCGTTATAAAGGGAAAACACAAATTTCCGGCGATGTCCACTCGTTATCAGAGAAAAACCCTTTTTTTCTTCAAGGACAACTCGTTACCAGAGAAAAACACGAATTTGAACTCGTTAATATGAAGAAAACATGAATTCGAACTCGTTACCAAAGATAAAACACAAATTTCTACTCGTTATAAAGGGAAAACACAAATTTCAGCGATGTCCACTCGTTATCAGAGAAAAAACATTTTTTTCTTCAAGGACAACTCGTTACCAGAGAAAAACACGAATTTGAATTTGAACTCGTTAATATGAAGAAAACATGAATTTGAACTCGTTCTACAAAGTTATATAGGAAAACACAAATTTCGGCGATGTCCACTCGTTATGAAAAACCTTTTTTCTTCAAGGACAACTCTTTACCAGAGAAAAACACGAATTTGAACTCGTTAATATGAAGAAAACATGAATTCGAACTCGTTACCTGTTAAGGGTGATTTTATACGTTTTATAAGGATATATTTTATGTCAATTTCCCCCATATGTGGATGTTTTCATAGAAATCGAGCTTTATATTGAATTATTGAGTAAATGGTGTTTTCAATAGTTAAATTGCAAAACGTAACGAATTATGTGCTTAAATTGTGATTTTATATTATTTTGGAATATCGTTACGCTTTGGTATGTTTTTCCTATATTGTAGATACACATTGTTGATGGAAAATATGATTTTTAAAGAGATAAATTCGAGTGGAAAAGGAATCAATCAGATAAAAGGAAGAAAATCGGAGTATTAATTGAGAGATAAATCAAAAGGAATCAGATCAGCGCGGTAGAATGCAGTGGGGAACAAGTCAGACGAGAAAAAAACATTTAAAACGTGCATTAAAGGGCTCGGTCGACCGAGCCATGACATTCGGTCGACCGAGTGACGTCATTCGGTCGGTCAGCGGATTTTTACGTATTTATCTTCTGGATCCTTCCTTATGTCGGCGAAACTCCTATATAAGCAGCACCATTCGACAGAAAAATACAACATACCATAATTTCTCATACACAATTTCTCTTCACATCAAAAGCGAGGGCAGCAGCCGACTTTGGAGATTTGAAGGCCGGTCACCCGAGCCTTGTGCTCGGGTGAACCGAGGTTAGATTAGGAGTAGTTTAGATGCTTTTCGTTTTCGTTCTTGGATCAATTCATGTATGAGACTATGTGAGTTCTTCTTGATTTATTCAATTCAGTTTTTCTTCATGAGTTTAGTTCTTTTTGTATCTTTTCTATGTGTTTATGATGCCATGAGAATAGATTGGAAGATTTGTTTTCTATTGATGTTTATAATACGGAAGTTGCATAAACGTTAGATCACCATAGAAAGATAGGATTTTTAATCGTTAATGATGACAAGTTAATCGATTAATTATCTAGGTTGTTAGATTCTAAAATACGAGAGTTAACCTGAATCTACACCGAGTGTTGTATGGAAATCAGTTTCAACTTACGAGAGAGTAGAGATTGATAAATTGGATTCACTAAGGAATTAGGGATTCATAGCTTGAGAAATAGATTCACTAAGGAATTAGGAATTTGTATCTCGTGTAAAGGTGAAACCACAATTTGAATTTGTTGGACTTATTTCTTAGTTTTGATGATGAGTGCCATACTAGCTGTTATAGTGCAAAGGCAAAAAGATGTCTAGATAAAATGTATAGGTTTAGTAGAGTTTGATTCATAAATAGGTTTGATCAAACAAGCAAAAAAGGGTGATTGATTGATATCGGCCAGATCGATCTAGTCGATAGGGTAGATAGGTCGAGTAGACTTGTCGAGGAACCTCGCCAAGATCGAAGGCCCGAAAGTGAGGGTTCAAACTCGATAAATGAAAGCTAAGGGATCAAACTTAGTATTTAAAGTCAAGGATATGGAATCAGAATTTAGGCAAGTCTGTGATGACCTAAACTGATTACATATACCTTGTGTAGAAGGTCTAAGTTCCATAAGTTGGATGATGTTTGGAACTTAGTTATAATTAAAATGATGTAATCTAACTTCACAAATAAAAGTTGGATAAAAGGAATCAATTTGCATTATATTTCTGAGACAAAAATATGATGTTAAGAGATCGATTAGTATTACAAGATGATGATGAACTTGATGATATATACCTCGATTAATTCAAGATTATTGGAATATTACATGGATAAGGACAGACCAACTACCTCGACTTATCAAGCAAATCAAAGTGAGATTAAAAAGGCGTTGGGATGATTTACATTCTTATCCATTGGATACAAGTCAAAGGGTGGGCCATTTGCCTTTGTCAAAAAGTAATCGACAATGTCGATCCTATGAATAGTGATGAGAATCACGAGCAGATGGGACAAAAACAAAGGCAGTCACATTTGAATTTCAAACACAAGTCACATGCTTTCCCACCTATAAATAGAGGACTTTCAACTCAGAGAAAATGGGATGATTTTGGAAGAAAAATTGAGATAAACTTCAAGCAATATCTTGAAATTTGAAAAACACCTGTTGAACTTCTTGAGCATAAGGTCTGCTGATCTAGAAAATCTTCAAGTGTATTATGTATTCTATTTGCATCAAGCATACACACTTGAAGACTGCAAGCTCTTGATTACATCATCCTAATCAAGCTGCTGCAACTGAATCATTTACTTGATTCAATCTTTATTTTATAAAGAACCTGCTGAAAACAGTGAAGCATCAGTTTGGTGTGAAAGACTGTTGTTTGTGGTGGAGCTGGTGAAGAGGCAATTCTACCCTTCAAGGACCAGTGGAAGACTCGGGGAGCGACAATCCTACATTCTCGATTTTCGGTTTGTGAAGCCATAGTTATTGGTGAAGGACAAACAACTTAGGAATCTTTGTAATGAGATAACTCAAAGATCTCAGTGAATTTCCTCCAACATCACAGGAGAAGAGTGGGCGTCTGAGGATTACATCACCTGGAACCACTATAAAAATCTCTCTATTTACTTCTTGCACTTAAATTCGTGCATTTAGTTTTTATCCATATCAACTCTTTGAATCTAGCAAATTTGAAATCACACATTTGCACTCTTGAGTATCCAATACTTAGTATCATATTTAACAACAAGTAACAAGGCTTAATTTTGATACTATTCCATTTGCACAAATTCAAACCTGCTTGAACTATCGATGAACTCATCATTTATCGTGACCCTCATGAAGTCTCGTGAGACTCTGAAGTATCGTGATTCTTGAAGTTGCAGAATTTGTTAACTCCAAAGTTTTAAGTGTTAAGTTTATTCACCCCCCTCTAAACTTAACCAAAGCCTTTTCAAGGGACCAACAATTGGTATCGGAGCAGTACTTCTGTTCTGAAGGATTCCTACTTGTTGTGCTTGTGAAAATTCTTTAAAACTTTCTTTCAAGTTACTGATTTTCAAAAACTTGCATCATGGATAACACACAGTATGCTAGAACAATGTTGATGTGTTCTCTTGATAGATTTGATGAGTATAAGCGTCGAATGCGCGGGCATACCTCTTTGCAACTCATGATGAGATGATGGATGTACTAAGCGATGGACCACTGGAAATTACAAAGCGATGCAGTGGGTGATACAAGCCGAGTACATTTCTAAACCAAAAAGAGAATGGAATGCAGAAGATAGAAAAAGAGCAAACCTCAACAACATTGCTATGGATATCATTTATAGAACTTTGGATAGCAACAGGTACATGCAGGTCACAGATTGCAAAACTGCTAAGGAACTTTGGGACAAGATACACTTGATCTGTGAAGGCACTGATGCAATAAAGAAAAATAAAATCGGTGTGGCGGAAAAAGGTTTCAAAAGTTCAAGATGCTGCCAAATGAAACCATTGAGCAAATGGAATCAAGATTCAATGCTATACTGGATGAACTTACCTGCTTTGAGTGTAAGTTATTCAAAGGAGGAAATAAACACCAAAATCTTGGAAGCTCTACTGCAAGAGATGTTTGGAAAATGAAGATAGCGCAATTGAAGAAATGAGGAAGTTGCATGAAGAAGATACCTTCAAATTGTTTTGAGATCTCAAGGCTTATGAATTTAGCAAGAAGCTTGTACTGAGGCCCGAAAAGGAAGAGCCAAAAACCAACTTGCATTGGCTGCTTCACATCATGAAGAAGCATCGAGGAGGACAGGATGATATCTTTGGATGAGATGCAAGAAGCGATTGCCCTCTTGAGCAAGAAAATCGAATGATGAAAGTGGAAAGGCCCCTACAAGAAATTTCACAAAGAGGCCTCTTGAAAGAAGGAAAGAAGAACCAAAGAAAGACAATGACTATCTATGCTTTCATTGCAAGAAACCAGGACACTTTGGACTGTCGTCACGAGTTGAAACAAGGCAAGGAACACGATTATCTTTGCTTCAAGCGCAAGAAGCCTGGACATTTTAGACTGATTGTCGGGACCTCACGAAGACCAAGAGTCAACAGAGAAGACATGGCAAGAAGGCTATGGTTCTTTGAAGATGAATCGAGGATATGAAGTGGAATCGAAAAGGAAATGAATCGGATGACACACCTTTCAAGTTCTTGATATGGAGGATTATGCTTTGATGGCCAATATGGATGGGCGAGGAGGTATACAACACTTTGTATCTATAAACACTCCTGCTGGAAGTGATTGTGAATCAACTTGTGGTTCAAATCCTAGAAATTTCGACAACAATGAGACTTTGGATGCCATCCTTAATCAAGCGAGGATAATACAATCTGGTTATGAGGTTGTGAAGGTGAAAAAGAAGCTCTTGAATTGGAAGTTGGAAGATTGAAAAATTTGAATTAAGAGTTCTCAAAGGTAAGGAAAATGATGTTGGGCCAGAATCGGCATAAGTCTGATGAATATCCAGCTGACCCACGAATCTATTTGAACCATCTTGTTCCTCTCATTTGCATACAAATCTGGAAAGCCTTATGGTGATAGAGCAGGGCTTGGATTTGGAACTCGACAATCTAACAAGAGTGGATCGATAAGGTCTTGAACTAGTTCGAGGTGGTCCTAAGTTTGTGTACCTGCACTAGATCCAACTCCCGATAAGGTTCTTTGAGCAAACAAAACCAAATGAGAATGCTTCAAGGAAGCAAAATCGAGAAGACTAAGAAGTCAACGACTCTAATAAAAGAGTAAATCTAAAAATAGAATTCTTTGTGCCTTCTAAGCTCTCTTGACAATGAGACTGCTACCAAAGTTTGTTGGACCACGAAGGGTAAAAAGCAGAAATATTCCAAGAATAAGAATCCTAAACCCAAAAATGTCAATCATTCAAGGGATACTTATCTCGGGGAAAGGTAGATTGTTTCCCATTGATGATGATTGGAATATTCTGCATCTAATGCTAGAAAGCGATAAGTATAACCATACTACTAGGGTAAAACCTAGGCAATGGGA
The DNA here is from genome assembly GCA_026214975.1 of Gentiana macrophylla. Taxonomy (NCBI): domain Eukaryota; kingdom Viridiplantae; phylum Streptophyta; class Magnoliopsida; order Gentianales; family Gentianaceae; genus Gentiana; species Gentiana macrophylla. The sequence continues at coordinate 170,745,462 of CM047805.1, read as the reverse complement.
TCAACAGAGGACTTACACAAGACCTCGTGAGACTCCATATTACAGAGTACATTTCTAACAGACTGACAAACTAATGGTTATGCAAATGCTTAACAACAAGAATCACTTTAAGCTTGACAATATAAACCAAAAGGCCGGAAAACATATGTGGTTCTACACAACCTCTTGTTAGAACTTATGGATGTGTGGAATACATGTATGAACAAAGTATGAACCAAAGTATGACACATTTTAGAGAAGACCTTATGGAAACATACCAAGGGTCATGCTTGCCATCGACCACCATGGACCCAAAGCAGGTTTGGGTACCTAAAATGCATTAACTTTGTTTTGTAGGGTGTGCGGTACTTTGACGGTGGATGTTCGGACACATGACAAAGAATAAGCCTTATCTATCAAACTTTGTGGCAAAAGATGGTCAAGGGTGAATTTTGGCAACAAAAATACACACAGTTATACAAGAGGATATGGCACACTTATCGAAATGGACTTACAATCAAGAATGTTGCATATGTGGAAGGATTTGGATTACAACTTCTTGAGACCTTTGGACAATTTTGTGATATGGGATACAAGGTCACTTTTGACAAAAACAATTGTATTGTCATTAGTGAAAGAGGTGATCAAGTTGTACTTTCTTTGGTAGAAGACAACGAGAACATGTATGTTGTGGATTGGTCTCTCATAGATTCGAAACACTGCTGATTGTGCATACCAAATCTGAACTCAATTGATTATGGCACAAGAAGTTAAATCACCTAAACTTTGATGATATTAATCGGTTGGTGAAGAAGAAGTTAGTGGTTGGTTTACGAGATCACATTCAAGAAGGATGCTATCTCGGAATGCATGTCAGCAAGGTAAACAGATAAAGTCAAGTTTCAAGTCAAAGACTAAACAATCAACTAACAGAGTGTTGGAGCTTATGCATATGGATCTTTTTGGACCAGTAACTCCAACAAGTGTGACAGGAAAGAAATACACCTTAGTGGTTGTGGATGATTTTTCAAGATACACTTGGGTGATATTCATGAACAAGAAAAGTGAAACACTCCAAAGCATGCCTAATCTTTTGAAGAGATTACAAAATGAGAAAAGTTTAACTGTAATAAAGATAAGATCATATCAGGGAACTGAATTTCTCAACAAAGTTATAAGAGAGTATTGTGAACAAAATGGTGTACTACATCAACTTGTCTTCTTCTTTGGTACACCTCAAACAAATGGGGGTTCTTTGAAAGAAGGAAGCAGGACATTAAAAGAAGCGGGAAGAACAATGATTTGTGAAGCATTGCTACGAAAGATATTGAAATTTGAAGCGATAAATCTGACATGCTATACACAAAAGCAGAACATCGATAAACAAGAAGGCTGCTTTGAAAACACCTTATGAAGTGCGGAATGGAAGGAAACCTAACATATCCTATTTCCATCCATTTGGAAGTAAATGTTTTATCCTAAATCATAAAGTCCATCTGAAAACATTTCAACCTAAATCGGATGAAGGAATTTTCTTGGGATATTCTTGATCAGTGAGCATTGAGTCTTGAACAAGAGGTCATTGAAACATGAAGAAACAATCCATGTTGTGTTCGATGAACCTAAGTTTCTTGGTATGGATGATGAAGATTGTGGACTTTGAGAATCAACAAGTCAGCGATCCAGTTGTATTGAAGTTTTGGAAAGATTCAATGACTTGAAAGTTTACGATCGCCCTCTTTGAACACCTGTGATAATATTCGATGCAACAAGCGATGCATTACAAGGATACATTGAACCCCCCTATAGAAGAAGCTACAATGAGACCAGCTGAAGATGAGGTTCACGATAATCAAATTAACCAAAATCCACAATGGTTAAGGAATCACCTCTTTGAACAAGTTATTGGCAATGTCTGACAAGGTGTAAGAACTAGAAGACAAGCTGGAAGCTATGTTTACTTGTTTTCTATCTCAAATGGAACCCAAAGTTGTTGAAGAAGCAATTTGAGATCAGTTGGATAATTGCTATGCAAGAAGAATTAAATGAATTTGAAAGAAATCATGTTTGGACACTAGTTGAAAGGCCAAGTCATGCAAATATCATTGGTACTAAATGGGTATCTGAGGAATAAACTTGATGAATGGTACCATTGTAAGAAATAAGGCGGACTAGTTGCAAAAGGCTATTCTCAAGCGAAGGAATAGATTTTGATGAAACATATGCACTGTTGCAAGATTGGAAGCTATCGAGACTATTCTTGGCACATCTTTGCATATAAGAACTTCAAAGTATATCAAATGGATGTCAAGAGTGCATTTTTGAATGGTATCCTAGAGGAGGAAGTGTATGTTCAAGCCCAACCTCCTGGATTTGAAGTCAAAGATCAAGAAGATAAAGTGTATAGACTCAACAAAGCACTTTATGGATTGAAACAAGCACCAAGAGCATGGTATGAGACTCTATCTCAATTCTTGGTGGACAATGGTTTTACTAAAGGCACCATTGATAAGACACTTTTCAGAATCAGTGAAGGGAACAGCACCCTGCTGGTGCAAATTTATGTGGATGACATAATATTTGGTTCTGAGAATGATTTACTTTGTGAAAAGTTTGCAAATCTAATGAAGAGCAAATTCCAAATGAGTATGATGGGAGAAATGAATTACTTTTTGGGATTGCAAGTTAAAGCAGATGAAAGATGGAATCTTCATTCATCAAACCAAGTATACCAAAGAGTTCTTTGAAGAAATTTGGTATGGAAAATAAAGACACTAAAAATTCAACTCCTATGAGTACAAACATCGATTGGATGAAGATAAAGAAGGCAAAGATGTTGATCGGACTTTGTACGAGAAGGATGATATAGCGATCTCTTGTATCTCATTGCCAATGAGACTGATATATCCTTTCTTTGTAGGTGTTTGTGCAAGATTTCAATCTAAACCTAAAGAAAGTCATTTAGGTGCGAGTCAAAAGAGTTCTTAAGTATCTAAAAGAGACTTTGGGAGTAGGGATATGGTATTCCAAGGAAGGAAGCTTCAAAGTAATATCCTACTCAGATTCGATTATCTTTGGATGCAAGATTGATGAGAAAAAGCACCTCAGGAACACATCGGTTAATGGGAAATAAGTGGTCTCTGGTTTAGCAAGAAAGCAATTCTATATCAACTTCCCTTCTTTGAAAGTGAGTATATATTCTTTGGAAGTTCTTTGTGCACAAATACTTTGGTTAAGACAACAATTAAGGGATTATGGAATTGAAGAAAGGAAATTCCAATCATGTGTGACAACACAAGTGCAATTGCAATCTGAGAAAATCTGTTTTGCACTCAAGAACCAAGCACATTGATGTGAGACATCACTTCATAAGAGATCATGTTGAAAAGAAAGATGTGGTGGTTCTATACATTCCTCTTGAAGATCAACTTGCGATATTTTCACTAAACCACTTGATAGTGAAAGATTTGCCAAATTAAGGTGAACTTGGAATCATAAAGGTTGGTGATATTCAAACAATGTCTTTGGAATTCACAAGGGATTAGTCTTTGCTATGTTGGGTGAGCTCACTTAGCGATTAGTCATTGGTATCAACAATTTCATGTACTTATATTTGAACAATTGAGCAAATGAGGTTGCCAGGGGATTGGTCTTTGTCATGTTGGGTGAGCTCACTTGTGGATCGGTCATTGGTATTAAACTTCATCTTGTATTATCAATTGAACAAAACAAGGAGAAAACAAGGATCGTGAGTCACTTTGTCGTGGTCTTTGAAGCACATTATCGTGACTGCTGAGCCCACCTGCTTGAGGATACCCTTTGAATGGAGCGTTACTCGGTCAAAGTTATTAAAGTCAAAAAGCATATTGGCGGGATATTTATTCTATCCATTATTACCACAGTTAAACCATCCAACGGTTACAAAGCGTTATGGAGGAGTAATGGGCCACGTGTCAAGGCAGAATTTATTCAGATTAATCGTGGTTACCTCAATGTACGTGCAATGGCAGTTTCAACTACCCCTTTGTCTAAATAATCGGTATTCTGAGCAAGACTCTCTACTTGCAATTTCTGCTTTATCTCTGCAAATCCTACTTGTGTGAACACAGATTTGAAAGCAATTCTTCTTTATCTTTTTCTTATTTCAATGGCGGAAAGAGTTGAAGTTCAAATCGAATCAAGCCAAAGTGTAAGAGGCTATGTTGTTGATGCAAACAGAACCGAATTGGCTATTAATATAGGTCGAAGAATAAGGAGGTTTGCAGTCTTGGAAAATATACTCAACATCAGATTAGACACAATTTCATACACCAATGTTATTGATTTCTGGAAGAATATAGTTATTGAAGAAGGAACTGAAGCATTTAAGACCACTGTGAATGGTGAGGAGCTTGTAATCTCCTCCAATCTACTGAGAGAAGTATTTGGATTTGAAGAAGTGGTAGATGGTTGGTCAATCCTGAAGCAATGGGATTGGACAAGATGACTTTTGTTAATCGAGATCAAGGCAGATGCAACCATCAAATCGAGAACCAGGCATCAATTGCGAGACATATTGGAAATGAGTACGATCTCTGTGAGCAAGCTCATTGCAAAGAACATACTTGGGCTAACTGGCAGTATGGATACTCTATCAGGACCCAAGATAGAGCTGATGATAATTATCTGCAGGAGCATGAAGTTTGATTGGGCTAGGTACTTTATTCATTATATGAAGAAAGTTGCGAAGGAGGACAAACTAGGGAAAAGGAAATCAAAGGCCTTACCCTTAGGTTTGATGATTCAGACCCTGCTGAATCACTTGGAAGTTCCTGATCTTGAATCTGCAAACATAAATCAGTCCAGATACAAAAAGGAGATTGATTATGCAATTCCTGGACTTGATGATGATGAAGAGATTCTTTGTTGGAGAGGTCTGCGATGATGATAATGATGGAGATGATGGTGATCTTTGGTGGTGAGCGAGTTCGTGAGACTAAGAAGATATCTATCAAACCTCTTTGCACCAAAGAAAATTCTTTGGGAAAGAAAAATTTGGAACTACAAGGAAGATAAGCCGAAGTGTTAAAGCCTTCAAAGAAAACAAGAAAGGAAAGCGACCTGATCATGCTTTGAGTCTGCTTTGAGGGTCAAGTGGAGGTTCTGACCTGCTGTGTGGCTTCAAGAAAAACTATTGGTGAAATTTTTAGAGAACAACAGAAGGAAGCTAGTAGAAAAAGAAAATTGAACTAGAAAAGATGATGATGATGAACCCTCTCCAAAAGAATGAAGGAAGTTGCCAAAAAGAAGAAATATGGCAAGGGAAAGAGTTGAAAAACTTGGAAGCTCAAAGAGTCCAAGAGGAAGCACCCGATAGAAGAGGAAGAAGAATTTGTTGAGAGGTGAGCCTCTAACTATCATTCCACCGGTTGTTATCGGTGATTCCTCAAATGAAGAAGTTATCAAGTCTCATGATCTTTGAGCAGGTTGTTATTGAGCAATCTGTAGAGGATGTCTGTTGATGATCTCGACCCGAGAGCTGCTTGTAGTATCCTTTGAAGAACCACGACAAACCACTTGAACTGAACTCTTTGTGGTGGTTGAAGAGGTGATTGGAGACTTGGTTGAAGACCCGCAAATTTGGCAATAGTTCGGGGAAAGAAGCGTCTCTTTGCTAACCCTTTGATGATGAGCATGTAAGTCGGGGGAACCAAGTGTGATCTGAGATGGAAGTAGTAGGTACAAATGTACAATCAAACAACTCTTGACTTTCAAACATCTGTAGAAGAAACCATGAATCGCTTGTTGGAACCTTTGGAGGTCAACAAGCTCACTGGAGCTGCTCGGGAGATCTTTCATGCCATTTGAAAGGCATGTGAAAAGAGCAAGAAAGCGAAGAGTATGTGGATCCCAAACTTGACAAATTCTTTGATTATTTTCAATGGAAGTTTGGTTTCTATAAGAGACAAAAGCCATTTCTTGAACCAATAGTGATTTTGAAGAAAGGGCTTTTAATAAGTTGGGAGTAGAAAACTTCTTTGGATCTGGTTGACACCACCTGCTTTGCAATCAGATGATGGATCTATTTGATGAGCAACAGAAGGAGGAGGGTATCAAATTTAGAGATCAAGAGATGGTCGATGATTCTTCTTCATCGTCCGGATAGTAGAGGAGATTTTCCCTCTGGACCGGGAGAATCAAGTGGGGCTGCACTAACACATGTACCATCTGCCTGTGATCCACGATCTTTGGTAGATCTGCTTGAGGGTTAGCAGATGGAGAAATGGATGAGGATCTACAAGATCTCACCATGGATGATCTAGAAGCACTAATCAATGAGGAATTACATTGAGTCTTTGGTAGGTTAGTTGTTGAAGAGCTCTTTGCACAACTTTGAAGATGTCTGAGAATGTTGATTTGGATGTGGAAAAGACCACGCGACTTGATGAACCAAGTGCTAGTTACGAGGAATCCATTGGATATCAAAGTGGATTTGACTTTGAGGGAATTCTCACCAAAGCGCCATGATTCGACCAAGGTTGGTCATGCGAGAAGGTTTCAAGTGGATAATGAAGCCATATTTAATCCACAGGAAATTGAAGAGGAGAGTGCAGTTCTTTGAGGTACAAACAAAGACTGGACAAAGGTTGAGCAGGAGTGCAGTCTTTGAGTCTCAAACAAACACTGGACAAAGGTTGGAACAGAGTTGGGTATGGAGGAAACCCCTGTTGTTGATGAGGCTCTTGTAGTAGTGGAACTCTTTGGAGCCAAGGGCATTGTAGGGAAGGATAGTCGGCAGACTAGCATTAATGAGGATGAGCAATTTCTTTGGACTATGACTACAATGATGAAGAATTTCAAATTTTTGAGAAGAAGAAGTTCTTTGAAGAACACTGCACAAGATCCTATCTTTGAAGATGTTCTTGGTGCAATGGTTGAGAAGGACCTCCCCTGCTTTGGGAGAGATATGAGTAAGAGCAATGGTCATCGGCGGACAATGAGGCACAATATAGAGTTGAGAGCTCATTGATGGATCTCTTGATAGTAGAATGGCAGTGGAGTGCGGTTGAAGTACTAAATGAGTTGAGGACTGTAAGAAATGATATGCAGTGATTAAGGACTCAGCTGGATGAGACAAGAAAGAAGATTTGAAGAAGCGATGGCTCGGTAAATGAAAGCAGACAATCTCTTGACATACATTTGCTTCAAACTTCGCTTCCACTCAAAATCTTTGTGAATGATCGATATATGATGTAAAATATATCAAGCAAGGAACACTGCTTGAAGGACAAGTTTTTGAAAGATCAACTTACATCCATTCATCAAAAACTTGACAAGCTTGTCAAATCGGCTGAAATCGCTGAGCTGTTGTTGCACAACAACTCTTGTGCTCGATCCCAAATTTCTTGAAAGGATCAGCAGATTGGAGGAGACCACGCAATCAAGGATTACTTCACTTGATACTAGGCTGGAACTATGGAAGGTCAATTACACAGAGTGATAGTATCACAGGAAGCTATTCATGGCCTCATCTCACGTTTTGTTGATGATGTCACTAGGGGAAGAGGGCCAATCAATTTGCGACAAAAGGAGGCTGCTAGACTCTTTGCCATGAAGAGATGGGTGATGATACAAATGCTTTTAGGCAACTTTGCACTGGCAGAGTGCAACTCGCGATGATCTCTCTATCACGGTACAAGAAAGAGTTTCATAATGAAGGAGACCTTATCGTGACATGGGGTTTCATGAAGGTCTTAACTCCTTCTTGAGTTTGAAGTTTTGGGAGGCAAGGATTAAAGCTTTAAGAGCAAATACGAGGAGGTAGAAGAAGTAGCAAAGGTGAAAAGGTCTTTGCCAATTACAAAAGCAAAGGATTCTTGAATGAATTTAAGGAGTTGTATATGAAGTTTGGCTTGAGGTGAATCGAGATCAATCTCATCTTGCTGAAGCATGGAACCTGGTGGAAACAAGTCAATTCCTATATTGATTTTACACTAATTGAGAATGAATGGATGGTTGAAATGATAGAAGAGATCGAGCCTATCAAGAGCAAGTGAGAAGGCTAAACAAGAAAGAGAGAAGAGACAATAGATCGACTACTTATCTTTGTTTATCTTTCTTTGTATCTAGTTGTAATAAGCTGTGAACAAATATTTATAATGAGAATTGGTGAATTTGTTCTGTTTTTGTTTTTATCTTTTGCTTTGCTGATTAGGTGAGGTAGTGGCATCATCACCAAAAAGGGGAAATTGTTGGACTTATTTCTTAGTTTTGATGATGAGTGCCATACTATTTGTTATAGTGCAAAGGCAAAAGATGTCTAAATAAAATGTATAGGTTTAGTAGAGTTTGATTCATAAATAGGTTTGATCAAACAAGCCTTTGTAAAAAAAGTCACGTGATTGATATCAATGATGATCTAGGTCGATGAGGGTAGATAGGTCGATAGACTTGTCAGGAACTCTTCAAGATCAAGCGAAAGGTGAGGGTTCAAACTCGATAAATGAAAGCTAAGGGATCAAACTTAGTATTTAAAGTCAAGGATATGGAATCGAGAATTTAGGCAAGTCTGTGATGACCTAAAGCGATTACATATACCTTAATAATAGAAGGTCTAAGTTCCATAAGTTGGATGATGTTTGGAACTTAGTTATAATTAAAATGATGTAATCTAACTTCACAAATAAAAGTTGGATAAAAGGAATCAATTGCATTATATTTTCTGAGACAAAAATATGATGTCAAAGAGATCGATTGGTATTACAATGATGATGAACCTGCCGATATATACACCTCGATTAATTCAAGATTATTGGAAGATTACATGGATAAGGACAGACCAACTACCTCGACTTATCAAGCAAATCAAAAAGTGAGATTAAAAGGCGTTGGGATGATTTACATTCTTATCCATTGGATACAAGTCAAAGGGTGGGCATTTGCGCATTGTCAAAAAGTAATCCCGACAATGTCGATCCCTATGAATAGTGACAGAATGCAGAACAGATGGGACAAAAACAAGGAACGGTCACATTTGAATTTCAAACACAAGTCACATGCTTTCCCACCTATAAATAGAGGACTTTCAACTCAGAGAAAATGGGATGATTTTTGGAAGAAAAATTGAGATAAACTTCAAGCAATAATACTGAGCTGAAAAACACCCTGCTGAACTTACTGAGCATAAGGCTGCTGATCTAGAAAATCTTCAAGTGTATTCTGTATTCTAGCTGCATCAAGCATACACACTTGAAGACTGCAAGCTGCTGATTACATCATCCTAATCAAGCTGCTGCAACTGAATCATTTACTTGATTCAATCTTTATTTTATAAAGAACCTGCTGAAGACAGTGAAGCATCAGTTTGGTGTGAAAGACTGTTGTTTGTGGTGGAGCTGGTGAAGAGGCAATTCTACCCTTCAAGGACCAGTGGAAGACTCGGGAGGCGACAATCCTACTGTTCTCGATTTTCGATTTGTGAAGCCATAGTTATTGGTGAAGGACAAACAACTTAGGAATCTTTGTAATGTGAGATAACTCAAAGATCTCTAGTGAATTTCCTCCAACATCACAGGAGAAGAGTGGGCGACAGGATTACATCACTGGAACCACTATAAAAATCTCTATTTACTTACTTGCACTTAAATTCTCGCATTTAGTTTTTATCCATATCAACTCTTTGAATCTAGCAAATTGAAATCACACATTTGCACTCATTGAGTATCCAATACTTAGTATCATATTTAACAACAAGTAACAAGGCTTAATTTTGATACTATTCCATTTGCACAAATTCAAAGACTGCTGAACTATCAGAGACTACTTGTTTATCGCTGACTCATGAAGTCTCAAGCAGACTCTCAAAGTATCGCAGATTCTTTGAAGTTGCGAATTTGTTAACTCCAAAGTTTTAAGTGTTAAGTTTATTCACCCCCCTCTAAACTTAACCAAAGCCTTTTCAAGGACCAACAGAATTAAAATCATGAGATGAACTAGGATTGAAATCACTTGGTTTGTATGATGTTTGATCCCATGTATCCTTAGTTTAGGTTTTTATTATTTGTTCTAGTTTAGATTTAGTTTACTTGTTCTATGAGTTTATTTGTTAGTTCTTCGTTTATTTGTTTTCGTTAGTAACAATGGAGAGGATTAATTAGATTAGATTCAACATCCCTTTTCCCCACGAGGATCGATACCGTACTTATCCAACTTTACTAGCAACTACCCGGTATTCGGCCGGTTAGGAGGTAGTTTTGCATGGTAGTATAGGTTTATAAATTTTCTTTTGTTTTAATGATGCAAAATCTCCCCAACAAAAGTGGCGCCGTTGCCGGGGAATCGGCGTTTTGTTGAATTTGGTTGAATTAATTTCTCGATTTTGTTACGTTTTTTTTTATTTTTCGTTTTCAATAAAAGTAGCGTTGAATAAATCGAGAGTTTTTATTTTTGCTGTGTTTCGATGACCGTTAGGTTAAGAATGTGCAAAGAGTTTTTTACTCGATTTGTGAGACGTGAATTATATGTTGTTGCAATCTAGTCTAACCCTCTGTGCTTTAATTTGATGAGGCTGCGATGCTGTGGTTGTTTTGAGTTGATGAACTGTTAGGATAATTAGGGTTTTTCTGTGTCTCTCCTGCATTGTCTGTGCAAATTCGTTGTATGGACGAGCGTTCAGGTAAGTGAACGCCCGTCCAGTTCATAATCTGCAGGTGAACGCACGTCTGGTATATGTTGGACGTTCGTCCGTCCCGAAACGTATTAACTTTGCTCGGTTTCAAGAATCGAGGCGGCGTCGACTCGACTCATCGAACGCCCGTCCGACCTGTTTTTATTGCAAACGAGCGTCTGAACTATTGAACGCTCGTCCGGCAGTCCAGGTTCCAAAATTTTTGTTTTTTTTGATTTTTAATGCTTTATTTGACTTGGATGTTTTTAATCTGAGCTTCTGTGGCTGATTAATTTTACGTAGATGTTCTGAACTTGCATATTCATATCTTTCCATCTACGAATCCATGTTAAGTAATTGATCTATTTTTACATACATGATTCATCTATGCAAGTTATAGTTCCGCATCGGTTCTCGTATGCTATAACTGGTCTTATTGTTAATTAGTAGCTAATGTCGGTTTCCGTATGCTACATACCGTTATGATGAATCTTGTGAGCTTTGAGACTTAGGTGCTTCCTTGTTATTTTTGTAACTCATATGGGTAGCTACTGTCGGTTTTCCGTAATGCTACGTCTTTGGCCGTATGAGTTATATCTGTTTAGTATAGCTAACTGTTGGTTTTCCATAATGCTATCACCTTTGATGAGTCTTAAAGCGCGTCTACACTGCATGTAATGAACAGTACTGTCGTTTATCGTAACCTGTCATTATTTGGTAGACGTTTATTATATACATGTCGTGTTGCAAATGAGTGGGCTAGTTTTCTTTCTTTTTATTTTCTTTTATTTTTGCATATCATTTAGTTGCATGTCATCTAGTTGCATTGTTTTTCTATTTTTCTTTTATTTTTCTTGAGGGTAGCTACTGTCGGCTTGCCGTACGCTACCACTTTTATTTTATGTCCTTCATTTTCTGATTCTGCACGGGCCGTAGTCACTGTAGAGTTGTCTACCCAACTTGCTCAGCCTGAGCCTGTCAGTTTTTTTATTTTATTAGAATTGCATATCATGTAGATTGCATTGTAATATATTTTCATGTAGTTGCACCTAGCCTACTATTTTGTAATGTTCTATGTATATGTTCCATCTTTATATGAGCTTAATCTGAAAAATCTCTATGACTTCTTTTCCATGTGTTTTACATGTATAATTCTTTTTCCCCGTAGACTCTTTTTGCACTGCTCAAGTATGCAGGACATTCGTGATAGCTATTGTGCGCTTTAACGACGATATCAGTTTTCCTGTGATGCTCCACAGTCTACTGATCTATTCAAGATTTCTTGGATCTGTGATGCTCCACATTTCCAAGGTTATGCAAGCAATTTTGGTTCTTCGTGAGGGTCTTTCCAGAATTGCTAGCTTCGGAAATACAATCAGCTAAGTCCCTAAATTTTTATTCCTGTACAACTTGAGGACAAGTTGCAATCTAAGTGTGGGGGAGGGGAATGGTTTGGTGTATCTACATATCATTTGCTTGAGTTATTATGCAAAATGAGCTTAAATTTTCAACAAAATTTTTGTTTTTTTGTTTTGTCCCGAGTAGGCAATTCAATTCAATGTTCGTCATTTTTATAGTCATTGATGCTATATATCATATGTTTGATAAGTTAGTTGTTTCACCCGATATATATATTTCACGAGCCATAGTGAATGATGAGCTAATTTATAAAGTTATACCCCTTTTGTGGATGAGTGATTTCTGATTATCTTATAAGTCATGTGCTTAGTGCTACGTATATATCTTGAGATCTATGATAGTTTGTATTTAGATCCGAAGTATGTTATACTGTGAATATCTGAGGTTTGAATGTGATAAGTAACACGTAACTTATTGTCAAATGAAAAGGTTGAATTTAAAGTGAATTAATTGGGTGTGTCGAAAGCTAGTCGATGATTTGAGTGCGGTAGGGCATTATCTCGAAATGTCCTATACCACCATGATGACTAAAAGCTCACGACAGTCAGAAGAAGCTGCCTTATGATTGGAGTATGGTAGGGTATATCTCGAATATCCTATTCTGCTATGACAGGGCAATAGCTCATTCTGATGTGTGTTTAAAGTGATGTAGTTAAATCAACTAAAGAATTGATATGAAATGAATATAAGACTAAGTTATCGTCTATCTTATTCCCAGTATAAACTGATAGATATGCTGTAGGGATTATCCTCTGAGTATTTCAGAAAGGTCCTAGATATATTCGATCATCCTTTTCGGGATATTTTACGTTTGTAGGGTGCATCTTATAAGAATCGTCTATCTTTAGTTTGAAAGGGTATTAGCTAGTTTTGCTTGAATCAATTTCAAGTTTGGACTTAGTGGAAGTTTTCTATGGCTTTGCACACACACACTTGGGCGAACCTCTAACCTATTGAATATGTTTTATATTCGCATAAATGTTTATTTGTCTTGAGCTATGATTATGTTTTGTTTTGCTCGGGACGAGCAAAAGCTAAGTGTGGGGGAGTTGTTAAGGGTGATTTTATACGTTTTATAAGGATATATTTTATGTCAATTTCCCCCATATGTGGATGTTTTTCAAAGAAATCGAGCTTTATATTGAATTATTGAGTAAATAGTGTTTTCAATAGTTAAATTGCAAAACGAACGAATTATGTGCTTAAATTGTGATTTTATATTATTTTGGAATATCGTTACGCTTTGGTATGTTTTTCCTATATTGTAGATACACATTGTTGATGGAAAAGATGATTTTTAAAGAGATAAATTCGAGTGGAAAAGGAATCAATCAGATAAAAGGAAGAAAATCGGAGTATTAATTGAGAGATAAATCAAAAGGAATCGGATCGTACGCGAATGCAAGTGGGGAACAAGTCGACGAGAAAAAACATTTAAAGCGTGCATTAAAGGGCTCGGTCGACCGAGCCATGACATTCGGTCGACCGAGTGGCGTCATTCGGTCGGTCAGCGGATTTTTACGTATTTATCTTCTGGATCCTTCCTTATGTCGGCGAAACTCCTATATAAGCAGCACCATTCGACAGAAAAATACAACATACCATAATTTCTCATACACAATTTCTCTTCACATCAAAAGCGAGGGCAGCAGCCGACTTTGGAGATTTGAAGGCCGGTCACCCGAGCCTTGTGCTCGGGTGAACCGAGGTTAGATTAGGAGTAGTTTAGATGCTTTTCGTTTTCGTTCTTGGATCAATTCATGTATGAGACTATGTGAGTTCTTCTTGATTTATTCAATTCAGTTTTTCTTCATGAGTTTAGTTCTTTTGTATCTTTTCTATGTGTTTATGATGCCATGAGAATAGATTGGAAGATTTGTTTTCTATTGATGTTTATAATACGGAAGTTGCATAAACGTTAGATCACCATAGAAAGATAGGATTTTTAATCGTTAATGATGACAAGTTAATCGATTAATTATCTAGGTTGTTAGATTCTAAAATACGAGAGTTAACCTGAATCTACACCGAGTGTTGTATGGAAATCAGTTTCAACTTACGAGAGAGTAGAGATTGATAAATTGGATTCACTAAGGAATTAGGGATTCATAGCTTGAGAAATAGATTCACTAAGGAATTAGAATTTGTATCTCGTAAAGGTGAAACCACAATTTGAATTAAAATCATGAGATGAACTAGGATTGAAATCACTTGGTTTGTATGATGTTTGATCCCATGTATCCTTAGTTTAGGTTTTTATTATTTGTTCTAGTTTAGATTTAGTTTACTTGTTCTATGAGTTTATTTGTTAGTTCTTCATTTATTTGTTTTCGTTAGTAACAATTGAGAGGATTAATTAGATTAGATTCAATCCCTTTTTCCGAGGATCGATACCCGTATTTTATCCAACTTTACTAGCAACTACCCGGTATTCGGCCGGTTAGGAGGTAGTTTTGCATGGTAGTATAGGTTTATAAATTTTCTTTTGTTTTAATGATGCAAAATTCTACCAATACCAAAGATAAAACACAAATTTCTTTGATATAAAAGGGAAAACACAAATTTTGAAAGCGATGTCACTCGTTATGAAAAACCTTTTTCTTCAAGGATTTCGTTATCAGAGGAAAACAATTTGAACTCGTTAATATGAAAATTATGAATTCGAACTCGTTACCAAAGATAAAACATAAATTTCTACTCGTTATAAAGGAAAACACAAATTTCTATTATCGGCGATGTCCACTCGTTATCGAGAGAAAAAAATTTTTTTTTTCAAAGGAAAACTCTCGTTATAAAGGAAAACAAATTTCGGCGAAAATTGAATTTGAACTCGTTAATATAATAGAAAAACATGAATTCGAACTCGTTACCAAAGATAAAACACAAATTTCTACTCGTTATAAAGGAAAACACAAAAATTTCAAGGCGATGTCCACTCGTTATCGAGAGAAAACCTTTTTTTCTTCAAGGACAACTCGTTACAAGAGAAAAACACTAATTTGAACGTTTAATTAATGAAGAAAACATGAATTCAACTCGTTACCAAAGATAAAACACAAATTTCTACTCGTTATAAAGGAAAACACAAATTTCAAAGATAAAACACAAATTTCTCGTATATCCACTGCGTTATCAGGAGAAAAACCTTTTTTTCTTCAAGGACAACTCGTTACAGGAGAAAACACGAATTTGAACTCGTTAATATGAAGAAAACATGAATTCGAACTCGTTACCAAAGATAAAACACAAATTTCTACATGTTATAAAGGAAAACACAAATTTCGGTGATGTCCACTCGTTATCGAGAGAAAAACTTTTTTTCGACAACTCGTTACCGAGAGAAACACGAATTTGAACTCGTTAATATGAAGAAAACATGAATTGAATTACCAAAGATAAAACACAAATTTCTACTGCGTTATAAAGGAATCGTTATCGAGAGAAAAACCTTTTTTCTTCAAGGACAACTCGTTACGGAGAAAACACAAATTTGAACTCGTTAATATGAAGAAAACATGAATTCGAACTCGTTACCAAAGATAAAACACAAATTTCTACTCGTTATAAAGGGAAAACACAAATTTCCGGTGAACTCGTTATTTCAAGGACAACTCGTTACCGTGAGACTCGTTATAAAGGAAAAACAAATTTCGGCGATGTTATACCAGAGAAAACACAAATTTGAACTCGTTAATATGAAGGTTACCAAAGATAAAACACAAAATTTCCGGCGATGTCAACTTCGTTATCGAGGGAAAACCGCGATTTTTTTCTTCAAGAGAGACAACTCGTTATGAAGAAAAGAGAAAAACACAAGATTTGAACTCGTTAATATGAAGAAAACATGAATTCGAACTCGTTACCAAAGATAAAACACAAATTTCTACTCGTTATAAAGGAAAACACAAATTTCCGATGCGATGTCAACTCGTTATCTCAGGTAATATGAAAAAACCTTTTTTTCTTCAAGGACAACTCGTTACAGGACTCGTTACCAGAAAAACAATTTGAACTCGTTAATATGAAGAAAATATGAATTCGAACTCCAAAGTTACCGTTATAAAAGATAAAACACAAATTTCTACTCGTTATAAAGGAAAACACAAATTTCAAGCGATGTGAACTCGTTATCGAAGAGAAAAACCTTTTTTTTCTTCAAGGACAATTTCGTTCCACTCGTTAGAGAAAAACCTTTTTTCTTGAATTTCGTTATATGAAGAAAACATGAATTTGAACTCGTTAATATAAAGAATCGTTACAGAGAAAAACACAAATCTGAACTCGTTAATATGAAGAAAACATGAATTCGAACTTGTTACCAAAGATAAAACACAAATTTCCACTCGTTATAAAGGGAAAACACAAATTTCCGGCGATGTCAACTCGTTATCAGGGAAAAAAACTTTTTTTCTTCAAAGACAACTCGTTACCAGTGAAAAACACAAATTCAAACAAACAATAAAACACTTAAAAAGATAATATTATAAATAATTTCATAAGAAAAAGTTATTACATAATATCAACACAGCCTGATAATATTATAAATAATTTCAAGTTCATAAAATTTTTACAACATAATATTATTAAAGAAAATACAAATATGTAGATAAAGTGGGGTTTGGATGGGGATGGGATTTGATCACATGTTGTGATCCGAGAAATCTATAACATGCTCTCTTATTGGGAGAGTTTGTGGTCGAACCCCAACTCCAATTGGGGCCAAAGAAACATTATTGTTCCCCAGCCATGGCATCATGCGATAGTGCACGAATGCGTATGCACATCGCACTGCAATTTTGTAAGCATCATTGCACAGTCGTATCAGATCGTTGATTTTCTTTTTGACTGTTTTGATGTTGTCATTGATATACGCCACTTCAATATACATGGAACCCGACTCCTGTGTCATCCATATTTTCAATTGATCAATTTTATAATGGCATTCATGTCTTCGCGCGTCCAATTTTCTTTCCAATTCTTCAACCTGGTTTCTTAAATCTGCGATCTCCTTAGTATGCTTATCCATTTTCTTCTTCTACTTTTCTGTTTTTATTTGTAATAAATATGAATTGTACACCTGTGGTTATACTACTATTTATAGGCCCATTTTATCATTTTTAATAGTTTAATTCCAGTTCTTACCCGCAACAATCTCAAACATGTCTCATTGACCGAAACAATCTTGAACTTGTGTAACGTTAAATCAAACTTGAATCAAAACAATCTTGAAACTGTGTAAAGTTAAAATTAAGAAATGAATTCATTATGTTAAGGATCAATGACAAATCATCAAATATTATAACAAATCGTCATTTATAATGTTAAGCAATTTAATGAATCAAACCATAGCATGGATTATGGAATTGTATAATGTTAATCAATTACAATTACAATTAACGTTAAATATGTTGATTTGTATAATTCTTTAAGAATCAATAAATTAACTTCTTCATTTCAATGGGTCAAATTTTCTAACAAATAATTTTAACCAACTAATGAATCAAACCCTAGTTCTTAAACTTGGAAGAAAATAACAATTACAAATACAATATACATAATAATAACAATGAAACCAAATTTCTCCTCCAAAAGATTCTTCTTCAAAATAACAATTACCAATACAAACCCTAGTTCACAACATAAGAGAGAATTACAATTACAACTACAATACAAAATAATAATTACACATTTTTCAAACACCATGATTCAAAAGAACAATTACACATTTTACTTCTCCTTCAAACCGTTCTTCTTAAAAAAACGAGTTAAATTGTTTATAATGACATCTTAGTTTATGGTTTTCATAACCAAAACCCTCATAGACGGTTAACATATATGGCTGAAATTCCCATGAAAACAATTCCCCAACCAACTTCTTTCTCCAACGGAATATGCTTCTTCCCAATCAATGATATATTCACTCTTCCCAAAGATGAACTCCAGCGTATTTAAGAAACGAACATGCCACAATCACCCTACCAAATTACAACAATTACAAGATAATAACTTAGTCACAAAATCGAAAACCTTAATAATCTCTATATATATTGCATAAATATAAATTATCAAACATACCCATTCTCTTGAGAGGGACAACGGCGCTCCGCTAGCTTTTTCTCGAATACTTCTCATAGCCTTTTACAAGCTTCATGATTAAAAGCGGTATGACAACTTGCATAGGCATGACACACCTTGCAAGAATCACTGCTCGATATGCCCGGATCTTTGTCATACACGAAAATTATCCTAGCACTCAGATCAATTTTCAAAAGAAACCAATGATCACTCTCTATCATCGGCGCATACAATGTCTTGCAACCTTCCCATGGTGTGCTACATTCCGGAGCTGTCCCGTTCAAAATATGCCTAAATATTGAATTAAATTTTGATTCTCTTGAGCGTTTCATGTTTACTGTGTGGAAGTTTTTGACATATGTTGCAAATTGAGTATCAAGGACACGGGCATCTTGGTCAAACATATTCGGGTACTTTAAGCATCGCCGGCGAATTTCACACAATGAACTATCCAACACCTGAATATAAATAATACTACTTAACAAAAGCATACATTTCAATCTAAACTGCTGTGTTTTTGTAAAATCTAAATCATATACTACTTACGTTGCTTGGCAAGCTCTGCCCGCGGTTCGCAATTCCTTTCAAAATCCATACTTCGATATCAGCGTCAACCAACATCACACGTTCACTATGTAAATCAAAAGGAAGAAAAATCAAATTAATCATCAAAATAGGGTTTACAAATTAGGGTTTAAACGCCCCTTATTTTAAGTGTATGACATTCATACCTGTCTTCACATGAAGCCATAAACTTGTCAACACGCTTCATCAGCACGGTATCCATTTTTCAGAACGGATCATACTCATCAAACTTCTTCACTTTCCTCTTTTTCGCTAGTTTTATAGGAGGGCTGTCACAAGCTCTTATTTTCTTCGGCGTCAGCGGTAGATTGAAACGTACGACTTCATAAAACATTCAATGACGTAATTACTTTGGATTACACATATATGCCTACTGACATAAACTCAAATTAATTATTTTTGTAAAACTACCTTTTACACCTTTTTCCTGCCCTCTTCTTCCAAATCATCCCGATCGTCTTCGTCTTCGATTTCCAAAACATCCCTTTTACTCACCTCGCCTCTTTTTTCTCCTAAGGCATTACCTAGTCATAATTTCAAAAAACAAAATTTTATGAATAAATTAATTCTATCACCAAAACAAACAAGTATAAGACAAATTTAACATTATACCTTCGCCGTTTGGGTTTCCCTCGACACTTTGGCCTACAGTACTCGCAGCAGGTTCCTCCACGACATTCACATCTTCATCACCTTTCCCCCCTCGTTTATAATAGCTGGTTCTTCTTCCTCTCTTATCTCAGCTTGCTCCTCCTCCATGCCACCTTCCATACCCTCGTTTACGATTTCATCAGCTTCCTCCTCCATCTCTTCAACTACGGAATTTCTTAATCATAATTTCAAGAAACTAAATGTTATGAACTAATTAATTCTCTCACCAAAACAAACACATATAAGACAAATTTAACATTATAAACTAATTCTCTCACCAATCTCGCCAAAACACATAAAAGACAGATTAATTACCTTCTCCGTTTGGGTTTCCCTCACCTTCCTCCCTTATATCAGCTTGTTCCTCCTCTATGCCACCATTTACATCATAATTTCAAGAAATAAAATGTTATGAACTAATTCTCTCATCAAAATACATAATGAACAAATCAAAAGGACAAGATTCACATTATGCCTTCACCGTTTCGGGTTTCCTCGACCGTTTCCTCAACCGGGGCATTAGGTTCATCCCCTACCTCCTTCTCTTCAACTACGGCATTTCCTAATCATAATTTCAAGAAATAAAATGTTATAAACTAGTTCTCTCCTTTATAAACAACATAAAGGACAAATTTAACTTCATACCTTTGCCGTTTCGGGATGCCTCCACAGTTTCATCTTCCACTTCATTCAACTCTTCATTACCTTCCATTTCACTTGCATGTATAGCATCATTTTTGCATTTTTCACATGCACAACAAAGACGAACCTCCATCAATTTAACTTTACGCTGGAGTGTATCCACTAAAGCACACTTTCTTTTGTTCTCTTCAGCAACTTTTACCAACTCTTCGCACATTCTTTTGTTCTCTTCACTCACAGCAATTTTTACCAATTCTTTTAACTTTTCATAATCAACGTTACCCGTTGATTGCTCAGGTGCATTGTCAGTTTCATCATCTTCAACTTCATCTTCCGGGGCATCAAAAATAAGCTTTTTCTTTTCAAACCGGATGGAACCAACTTTCAAACCGCCTCAAATTTGCATTATATACTACTCATAAATAATGTGGAGGCTGCATGTACATACCAAACTTAATATACAAATTAAACATCACCACCTCCCTCGATTGAAGAAGAAGTTGAATTACTGTAAGAGTCGACCCTTTTACCGCTCCCACGTCATCAACCTTGGGAGAGCATTTTAAATCAACAATCTCGGCAAACTTCCTTAAAGAAGGAATAGCTTCAAGTGCCAAACCTACGATGCATTTACATTCAAGTGATGGACCGAACATAATCAAAAACTTTTACAAGTTTTATATATATATATATATATATATATATATATATATATATATATATATATATATATATTATGAATTAAAACACCGGGTTTGGCTTATACATACCTTCAAAGCGTGCGGAAAACCATATAAAGTATATCCGATCGGGGGATTTTTGAAAGAATCCATCATGTCCCTCCTCCAAACATAGACAGTGGCTTCATAAGAAGCGTTTTCCCATGGATAGAAAGCATCCAAATCCTCAACCAACTTAAAGATCCACCAACCCACCGCACGTCTCTCTTCCGATCCCCACACAAACGTCAATATAACGATCAACCCAAGTTTGTAACGGTCAATTGCATCCTTAATGCGATTAAACTTTGCCTAGATATCCTTCCTATACACTTTCGATAAGTTTTTAAAATACTTATTAACTAATCTAGACTCTTTTCCTACCCCTTTATCGACATTGTTACCGTCGCCAACCAAGAGACCACTAACCAGCGCAAATTCTTCTACACTAAATCGTATTTTTTTGGCTCCGACTTTGAACCAAAAAACATTGGCATCTACATTCCATTGACTCGCCAACCTCATTAACAACTGATGTATTATCATGTTGGCTTGCATATCCTTCAAATGGATTAAGTGTCCAAAACAAGACTGCTCCAACATTTCTTTGTGCTTGTCATTAAGCTTTTCATAAACTTCAATTGTTTTACCAATTGAACATCGGGAAACAACTTCACATTTTGTAGACCTTTCTTCTTCGCTAAGTGCATAAATCAACGTCATTTTTTCAAGTTATCTATAACCAACAAAATAAGAAATTTCAATTCAATCGAATTAAAGAACAAATGAATGTGAATACACAGTTGAAACAAATAAGAAATTTCAATTCAACGGCAACAACTAATAACACATCACTGGCATTGTTTGAGCTAACAAATGATTCGACACCACAAAATTTAACTAATCACATCCCAAAATCATACATGCACACCACAAAATTTAACTAATCGCATCCCAAAATCATACATGCACATACCAATATGCGTGATTTATAACCCACCAACAAAATCGTACCTTTTGGAGATTCGCGCGAATGTTCCAGTCGCCTCCTTCAAGTTTCTGTTCTTCGTTGATCAGCTTCCGGTTGGAGTATAGAGAATGTTAAGGAGATTTGTTTATCATAAATTCGACCCTGTGTTGATGCGGTGATTTTGGGAAGAATTGGAGGGTGGATTTGGAGAAGCTCTCGCAAATAGTTAATAGTTAATCAAGGGGCCCAGAATTTTGGGGGAATTGTGTTAACAAATTTATGGATTTTGCGATAAAATATGAAGGATAAGATGAGGGGTATTTCTGTCAAAGCAACGTTTCATAAGGTTTTCCTCTTTTTTCATTTTCTTATTTGGGTCAAAGCTTATTGCTGCAAACCCAAAAGTTGATACGCTTAAAGATGTCATTCCCCCAAAAATAATTTAGTATTGTTGTGTAGTAAAACAAATTTAATATTAAAAAAAACGGTGCTAATAGTCATTTTATAGTGCCGATAGAAGTCGTATATTTAAACCATTGAACAATTAACCTGGGCTCCCAATTTACTAGTGTTTTTAGGCGTTTACTATTGGCCCCCAAAATTGCTGTCGCACCATGCTTAATTCCGGCACCCAAAAAATTACGTATAATACGACGATATGTAGAATACGACCAATAGTTTTGAGCAAATAACGACAGTGGAACTGTTGTTGGTTTTCAATAACAACGTCAGTGACACTGATGTTACAGTTATAAACGTGTCATGGATGAAAAACGTCAGTGGCACTGACATTCCTAATGTTGTGCCGGAAGTAAAAGAAAGAAATACGTATGTGGTGTCGAAAGTAAATGAAAAAAAAGATGCCGATAATAAATACATGGTGCCCATAGAAGTCAACTATTTTTTTATTATTTTATTAAGGCAAATTTTTATTCTAAGTAATAACGATGTCCTCATTAACTAATTGGGTTGTTTCCCAAGCCAAACCCAAGCATTAAGTAACGAAGCTCAACGAACTGCATCTAGTTATGGGTTCCCACACACCATAGAAACTTGGGCCAATAATCTAGGGCAAGCCCACTAAAGGACATAGCCCAGTCTTCTTTTTTTTTTTTGAAACCAATAGCCCAGTTTTAACATCACGGAGTTATTGATACATATCAATTGCCATAGAGTTTTTTAATACACCTTCGTCTCATATTCTAAGTCATCTCAGCATTTTTTATCCGTCTCATAATATAAGCCATTCTCAAATTTCAATGCAGTAATTAATGCTATTTTTTCTATTTTACTCATTTCAATGCATAACCTTTCATACACCATCTAATAAATTAGCCTAGGGCATTTTAATCCAAAACTACCAAAGATTGATCATTTATTGAGTTTTTTTAATCTGTGTGTATAAAGCTATGATAACTTATAATATGTGAAGGAGGTAATACTATTCAACGAGTGCCAAATTATGTGCAGACTTTTAAAACATCATGTTAATTACCTACTCTTTGATAATGGATTTTGGAGTTCAGTAACTAACGTACAAAACACGACAAATTTTATCATGATTCGGTTATAAGTATGATTTAATAATCTGAAATCAATCACAATTATTTATTTCAATATAATCCTAAATATTTAGAAAAATAGCCATCACTTTTAAAAAAATTGATTGATTAAAGAGGTGATGGCATGAGAGTATTAGACAACAATAAAACGAGTGACGAAACATATTTGTTTTTGTTATTATCGGCAAGTCATACATGTGTTTTTTTTTTCAAACTGTTTCAACTTGGGATATTGTTATCTCGTCAGCACTACTCACAACGAGACATTAATAATATTAACATTATTATTAACAAAATTGGAAAATAATGTGGTCACTTTATATGTCTTTTATTGTATTAATTAATTTTCATTTCACATATATAGGGTACTTGAACCATCGATGATGACGAGACGAGTCACCGAGTCCCACTCATTGATGTATAGTTTTTTTACCAAATTATCTTCTCTCTATATATATATTGTATATTGTTGTTATTATTATTATAACATTGTCGTTTCTATTGCTGTCAAACGATGTGCTCATATTTTTTCTAGTTCTTGATATACCTCATTATATACTTGGTACAGTTTCTGGCATGGGTGTAGCTGCTCACTTTACGGACCGGACGTGTCGCATTTTTCTCGGGAAGGACCACAATTCTGCATTCTTTCAAGCAAGTTCGTAAGAAGAGGGCAAAAAGAGATCTTCGTCTTAATTTCCTTTGCTCGTACACACAAGGCACAAGACAAAGTTGCAGCATCTATTCCACTTTGATTTCCATTGTTGTAATTATTTATGGGACAGGGATTTTTTTGGGAGTGTATAGCGAGATTTCTTCCTATGTGATGGATTTTCCTACACCTGGGTTTGCATACACATAGGGTTTAAGGAGTAATCTTATCATGACTCTATCACGTAAATTTGGGGTAGGGATATGGCGATTGAACTTTGTAGCTCTTTATTTGGTTTCTCAATAAAAATAAAATTGCTTAAAAAAAATAAAAAAATCTTACACTATTATAGAGCTGTTAAACGAACAGAGCCGCTCGTGAACAAGCTCGTGTTCGGCTCGTTAGTGTTCGTGATCGTTTGTTCGTTTAGCTTAACGAGCCAAGCTCGAACATGATTGTAGGCTCGTTTGCTTAACGAGCCGAGCTCGAGCTTGGTTCGCGAACGTTCGATGTTCGCGAACATGCTTATTATGTTCGCGAACATGCTTATTGTTCGCGAACATACTTATATAATGTTCGCGAACATGCTTATATGCTTATAATATATGTCTAACGAACCGAACTCGAGCAGAATTCAAGAAAAAGTCGAGCCAAAAGACAAAAAATATGTCTAACGAGCTCGAACAGTTCATGTTTTAAACGAGCCGAGCTCGAACAGAATTTTTTGTTCGTTTAACAAACGAACGAGCTCGAACGAGCTCATGAGCTTAACGAGCTCGAGTTCGAATAGCCAATACTCGGCTCGGCTCGGCTCGTTAACTGCTCTACACACCCATATGGCACAGAAACAGATACAAACATGTCATATGACATGATATGAAAATTTTCAAAATTTAAAGATACGACATTTGTTAAAAATATATATCTACTTCTTGCTGTGGAAAACAATGCCGTCTATTTTTTTTTAATCTTACACTACATATATTACTGAGACAGATACGGATACGTCATCTGATACCACATTGACAATTTGAAAATTTAATAACACGACACGTCAGCGACGAATGTTAAAAATATATATCATACGGAGTCATCGGGCGACATGAAATGGAAAATTTCAAAATTTAAAGTAACAACGCATCAACCACCCTAAAAAAACACATCAGCCGAATAATTTTTTCTTCCATACATTTATCTCACAAATGTCTTTTACAAAAGGGTCGGTCTGTGCAAAGCACATACCACGCCATGTCGCCGCTGGTATATATATTGACAGTGCCGGATCTATGAATTTATAGTCTCCCACACGCGATAAAATTGTATTATGCGAAAAAGAGTAAAAACAAACCCTAAGATATGTTATTTGATATATATCTACTAATAAGAGGAGAATGTAGATCCTCATAGTAATGCCTAACTATGAAGTAGAAATGGTGGGTACCCGTGTATTGTTTCCAACGTGTAGCTTTTTCCCAGTCTTTGCAAAAAAAAAAAAAAATTGAATATATTATTTCTCCCCAAACATTTTCTCTCACTCTTTGCGTAGTGTAGCTTTTTCCAACTCTCTGCGTAAAAAAAAACATTTCGGCCCACATTTGCGGACATATTGGACGCCGCTGCTCCCGCCAAGCAAATAGGCTGAGGAACACCCGCCAAGCCAGCTGATCGACATCTTCCAAACCCAATTTCTTCCAAGCGTTGTATAGCTATCATCTGCCCATAGGTCACTAACCCTTTATACATCTACCTGCAATAATGGGTGAAGGTTTGGGTATTACGGGCAAAATAAAAAAAACCAGGTCTTGCCATTTCCTGCTACTGAAAGGGGTGAATTTATTCATTTCTACTGCTGAAAGAGAAGAATTTGTGTGCTTAATCCATTTTGAGTAATGTCTGGTAAGTACTATTGTGTCTTTACAGTCTCTGTCCTTCAGTTGTTTTTATTATGCTGCCATTCTTCATGAATTTACTGTTAGATAGGCACTAATTACCGTGTTATGTGTTGTGGTTATAAGACTTTTGAATCCTTCAAAAGGAATTGAGTTTGGAGAATTTAGAAAATAATAGTTCAAGCTTTTGTTGCTCTTGAAGAGAGCATCTGTGTGGTAATGTGAATCAACAAATTTAGGGAGATAATCAAAAACTAAGAAGAACTAGAAGTTCTGGTAATGCTGTGTCTGTATATATATATTCTACTTTGATGGTTATTGGCAGGATATTTCTTCTTCTCCTGATTTTTTAACAGATATAAAACAGAGAGTAGTCTTCTCTTTGCTGTTAGGAGTGTTGTTTTGTGACATAAGGTGTAATCCAAGGGTAATTTGCTAATATGTAGAATGATAATCTCAGTTTTCCTCCACTGAAAGTTTTCTTCCTCTTTCATCTCCTATTTCTCTGCATTGCGTTATTTTCTTATTTTAGAGTTCAATTACATAACATAAGATAAGAATGGTTCACACATAATTAGATGCTCTGATGATCTGCTTCACTCTAATAATAAAGTAGATAAGAATCATTGTTCCCATGATTGCCCTAGGAGCAAAAGCTTAGAAAATTCCGATCAGCTACATGAAATTAAACTCACCATGTATCAAGTCAAAGAAATGCACACAACGCCAGTTGAAAGTGGCTCCTACCGTTCAAGGAAAAAAGAAAGAAGAAACCCGTATGGATAATTTGAAGCTTTGTGTTTGATAGTGGTGGACCAGTGATGTATTCAAGGTTCATATGGTTTTATTTGAACAAGTTTACTTAAGATTATACGATTTTAAGGTTTGGGTATTATGTCTGAAATGCATGGTTCAGTTCGGAAATGATTAGTTTTGTGATGCATTTGGAATATCAAGTTTGAGTAATGATGTTGGGTTTTTGGCAGGGAACAAATTCTTTGTCATCTACGAACCAGGAACACTGCATATGGAGGTTCTTCTGAAACACATAAACGAGCTATATACGGATTATGTTCTGGAGAATCCGTACTATGAGATGGAAATGCCAATTCGGTGTGAGCTCTTTGACGCCAATCTTTCTCAAACAGTGCTCAAGGATCATGTTTCTTTAATAGGAAGATAAAGTCATCCGTCTCTTTTTAATCATTTTGGGATTATATTCTTATGTGTATGACCAAGAGTTTTCTAAGCTGCACGATTTACATCGTATTTCTGAAGGGCATACTATATCTGTTGCTTGGAAACCTTGGATTTTTGTGTTTTTTGTAAAAGAAAACATGGCAATTTGAATGCAAATGGTGAAGTACTTGCAAGAGATGAAGCATCTTATTAACATTCCAAACAAAATCAGTGGTTATAACTATTTTGTGGGTTTCATGTCGATGTTCCTTCTTGTTGCTTTTCTTATGCAATAGGTTTCGTTTTTGCATAGGTCAAGAGAACCAACTATTGTTATTGAGCTGAAGCGCCACTGTATTAGCTTGGGCCGGAGCTGCTAATTAACTTGATCTCGATGCTGTACCTTTTGGCAATCCATTTGACTAAGAAAAATAGTGTGTGACACTATGATTATGTACTTTTGTCTGAGCTTAATATTTTTGTTTGTATTTCAGAAAGTGTGATTTCTCTATTTCCTTCATCTTTGTCTTATAGTTTTAGGAGCTTACTGGTACGTACTTCCCATTGAAAGACAATAAGCTTGTTGGAGAGATGCATGTCATAAAAACAACCATCTTATGAATACTTGTACTTTCTTGTTGGAGAGATGCATGTGATCAAGAAAAACCATGTTGATAACTGTTGAAATAGTGTCCTAAACCAAATTGGGTTGGACCGGATCCGACCGGGTCGGATCATTTATACTATTTTTTATGTTTATACATAGATTAGATGGCTTTTCTGTTGTCATATATTTGTTCTTTTAAAGAACCAATTGTGAATTGTTATATGATAACGTCCTTAGTATTAAACTGTGATAGAGAAACCATGATAGGTGATTATGGTTGTTGAGATCTCTAATCACTTTAATAAGTTTGATACTTAAATGTCTCTAGGCAGATGTACTATTAAACAGGGCATTGATAGTATAAACAGACTAGCACGTATTAGATGTCTTCTGTCTTTAAGGGTAGGGATAGATCTCGTCTATCGAAGTGTAGAGACACTTGGACCGTGCACGCGGACGTGTATTAGAGAATGCGACGTTAGGATCGACCCACTTACATTAAGTGTCGCACTATGTGGTGGTTGTGTAATTATCCTTAGGACCGGAGTCTACATGGCATCACGGTGTGGATTGTCATGCTTTGACACTATTGAGGTTTGCCCTAGCCACGGGGCGATCATGCGGTAGTGATTGAGTGTGATACTGAAGCATGCGGAGTATACATGTTTGGTCGTCTAGGAATCGCGTACCCTATCAGAAGGGGTGAATATCCGAAAGGGCCTTCTTATAAGGAATGTCTTACTCTCGTGAATCTTTGCAAAGTCGAAGTAAATGAGTTACTTCGAGAGATCATGATATCCAGATTATAAGATACGGTCGTTAATGTTTGACACTCGATGTACGACCGTATGGATATTATTACAGCGATAGGATTGTAAGTTACACGGTAACTGTTTCACATGAAAGGTAGTAGTCATTGCATTTGACTATTCCAATGATTGGGAGTCACGGTGTGTTGCTAGACGCTATCCCGTGATCGTTAGGCATAAAGGGCATTTTCGTAATTTGCAATTTGTGTCTACGGCCAACATATTCGGAAGCCTATCGGGTCAAACACATATGAACATCTAGCCGGATTTAAATGTGGTTATAGTTATGACCAAATAAGGAAAGTTTATCTCGTAGTATAAAGGTTATAGTGGTAAATTAATATAGTGGTATTTATTTATTATGAATAAATATAATACAAGATATTAATTTTGTTGATTAATTAAATGTGTATATAGATACATATAATTTCGAAATATATATATATGATACACATGTATTTTGTAATAGTATTATATTAATTGATTAAACATATATATATATTGGATATATGTGTGAGGCGCCACTTTCCAAGTACATTAGATGTACTTGGATTGTGCACATTGATTAATAATATAAATAGTATTGTCATATATTAATATTAGATATTAATGACTATGGATTTGCACACATGTGTAAATAGATTTATGGTAATAAGATAAATATAGTCAATATAAGATATTGACAATATATTGGAAATATTTAATATAAGATATTGAATATTAATGAGATAAATCAATCAATTATATTTTCCTTATTTTATTGGGAAAATGTTTTCTTCTCCTCCACTCTAGGTTGGGGTGCCCCCTACACTATAAATAAGATGTGGGTGTCAAACTCTTTTGTATATCACAATTCCAAGAGCCAATAGTTCTTGTGTAAAATAGAGAGCATCTTATAGAGAGTTGGAGAGAGGGGAAAAAAGTCGGTCTAGCAACCGGAGTTTTCCAATATTAATCCATGATGGGATTCCGGCGGGCTGTTCGTGTGGACTAGCAGTAGAGGCCAAACACTTGGGCGGCTCTATGTGAACTACTCTCCTTAGACGGTCAAAGCGTCGATCTTTTAGATCAACCAAGGTCACAACCGTCTACTACTTTATTTGTTTATTGCTTAAACGAAGTCGATCTTGGGTCAATAGGAAATAAATTTTAAATTCCGCTGCGTTCCCGCGTAGATTTCCTAACAGTGGTATCAGAGAGAGCTTCGAGCTTAAGCAATAAACATGTTATTTTGCGTAGTTAATTTTATCGTTTAAATAACATAATTAAAAGATGAAAGATTTTTTATTCGCAAAAGTGATACATGAAAAGAAAAAGAAAAAAAAACGAGATCGGGTGGTGCTCGGCCGACTGGCGGCGGCACCACCACCGGCGGCGGCTGGTCGGCGGCGGCGCGGCTCAGGCAACTTCCGCCGCCGGCGTCGGTTGACCGGTCAATCTTTGGCGGATCTCTAAAAATTGCTTTTGTGTATTTTGAGATTCAATATGGTTCATAGTTGTAATTGGTAATTCCTCTTTTGTTTAGTTGTGTCATGTGGCTAACCAATGGTTCAAATAGTTTGGGCCATTGGGATGCCACATGACATTAAAATAATAATGTCTTTCCAAACTTTGTTTGGAATAGTCCTAGGCCCTTTCCAAATATTTGATTTGGGAAAAAACCTAAGTCTATGCCACTTTCAAAATTTTGATTTTGGAAAGTGGCCAGACATATTAACCAAAATATTGGCATTTCCAAATTTTATTTGGAAATAGCGCAGTTTCTTTCAAAATATTTGATTTTGGAAGGAAAGCGCAGCGCCTTTTCAAAATTTTGATTTTGGAAAAGGCCTAGGGATATGCCTTTTGGTTTTGGAAACCAAAGGCATCCATTTTGAATCAAATGAAAGAAACAAAATAGACCTAATTTTAATTTTGATTTATTTTTGGAATAGTTCCAATTAATTAAAATTGAAATTGAAATCGGTTTAAAATTAATCGTTAATTTTATTTCGATTAAATCATTTAATTAATTAAATGTTAATTAGTTAATTGATTGGATAAAATTATTTAATAGATTAAATGTTAATTGATTCATTAAGACGCAAGTAGTTAAATTTTAATTTTATCTTTTTCATAAGATTTTATTGTATGGACTAGATATAGTAGATATAATATGATTATATGGACCCCGATTGATCATGGACTCGAACGATATGATAGATGTGAATGATTTAATTTTTATGTTGGTTTAAAAATTGTCCTAGGCCTTTATGAAGAACATGACCTAGTTTATTTTCTGCATTTACCCCATTCCCATTAGTTCCCCCCGTGTGCGGCGGATGTATTTATTTTATTAGATAGAATTAAATGTAACATGAATGGAGCAGAAGATGGAGGCCAAAGAAAGAAGAATAAAGATCCCATTAGAGATGGAGCATTAAAGATCCTATTGGCGGTTGCAGCTACCCTTAGATTGTGACCCGCGGTTTCGTCAGTTTGTATTCGAAACCGCACCTAGGAAAAGTCCATTATCATACCGGTTACTTTACGCATTTATTTATTTTGTGCTTGTATTTATTTTATATGATACGATATATGCATAACTAGGCACGATCTAGATGAATGTGTAGGATGTGTGTCTATAGAGATAGATATACATGATGAGACCGTAATAAATTAATTAAGAGAATTAATTCGAAATTAATTAAGTGAATTAATTTAAAATTACTCCCACAACAAAAATCGAGTTATAAAATGTCTCCCAATATTATAGTGACGGTGAAGAGCCCTTTTCGGATCTAATTGATCGGCCCACGTCGGGAGTTGACCTACCTCGGGTATATCGTCATTATTGAGGTATGATCGTTTGAAGATCTCATGAATACTTGGGTTACGACTCGACTAAGAATCTTGCGGTTTGGCCCACGTCAGGACCGTCTGATTTTAGAGACATAAGGTTGACTATCACATAGATGATGTGAATTGTCAAAGAGTTGACTAGTCAAACCACTGGAAGTCGTGTTAGACCCGATTGGTAAGAAGTACCTACCCGTCAAAATTGATCCGGTCGATCGGCCCACGTCGGGGATCGAGTCAACTAGATAGGATTCCAGCCACTAAAGGATTTTGAAAAATTCTTGAAAGTCAATTGGGAGTAGTTGACTAGTGGGAGCAAAATCATAAACCAAAGACCATCTTTGATTTTGCATTTGTAAACAACAACACTCTTTTATCTTTATTTTATGTTGTAGTTTTTCGTGAACTTTTATATTTATGTTTTTCTCGATTAGTAAAACCAAATTATGACTGTTTGAGAAACGTTCTCAAGAATAGTTAAGTAAATTTTAATCCTTTTAAAATAAACAATGACACGAGCAATCCCGTTATAGTAGTTAGAGACAATGAGACTACATATTTGATGGAGTCCTCTAAGACTTTAATTATTAATGAAAAGCGGAAGCTCAAGATATGATTAAATCACTTGAAATAAGTTTCAACGAATTAATCATATATTGGATACGATCCAAGATGATCATTCTATCATACGATAACAATTAATTCAAATGTTGGATAAGAATGACCATATCTAATTTTAGAAAGATTGTTTTCAAAATTGTAAGATTTAAGTATCGACTTAATTATATCATTGCTTAAAGGTTAATTAAATAGTCAATGTTTTGAATACGATTCAAAAGGTTAAATAAACTATTTAATAAACTTTAGATTTTCTTTATGAAAGGAAATTAAAGGCATGGCTCTTGTGATCTTTCTTAAGTCTTATGAAGACTACAATAAGAAACATTTTTCAAGTGCTTAAAGGATTATAAAGGAAAGTTAGGGCATGTGCTTAAATAGAGAACTTATTGAAGTTTCTATTCTAGGCAAGTGAGTTGAGATAAATCTATCTAAATTCAAGTCAACTCTTAGATATATGATATCTTGCGAGTGTGATTAAATTAGAAAGATTAAATACAGATATGGAAGGTGAAGCAAACGTTGTAACACTTACCACGTTCTGGATCTAGTAAAGTGATAAGGGAATTAAATAAATGTTATTATGTTCCAGTTCTTATGAAGAACACTTTCAGTTATTTGTTTGGATTTAGTAGACATATTCAATTGTAAAGAATAATTGTTATTTCGATAAAGTTGAAAGGTCACTGAATCTAACATACTAGATTGATGTCACTGTATAGTTGATATAAATGATGAAATCTCAACTAGATAATTATATGGCTGTTATCCTTAATATTTGGTGGTCGTTCTAGACATAGTCTCTATGGAAGGGAATCGTGTGATCAGATGTCATTTTGATGACGTCTGAACAAAGTGATTATGAATCACGTGGGTAATACGTATCTTATCTAAAGATGACTAAAATACCCTTTTAAGAAAAGGTTATAAATTCTAGAAAAATTGTTTAAAGCCTAAACATACCGATGTTTGTTGGCTTATGACAATTAATGCCACAAATAATTGTTTGTAAATCTCTATGACTATTTTTAGAAATAGTTGAATATACTTATTGAAGTACGACAATTCGGAAACCCGAAAAAGTTTGAGCTAGTACGAATATGAGATTGATGAGCTACTTAGGAATTAATCTTCAATTGGATTGAAGCAATTAATATCTATAGGGTGTTTCAGAAGACGTCTGAAATAGAAATCAGATTCTCCCTTGAAGGATACCATCTTTGGGATACGCAGTTAGATTATGTTCCCAAAATGGAAACAACACTTTATATGATAAAGGTGTGACGCAAGCCCTGTGAAGTATCCCTTACCCGTTTCAGGATAGTGCCCTTATACTTAACCGAGTTCTAAAGAATAAAGGTTGAATAAATTCCATATTAGATATGGAAGAGGATAATGTCGAATCTATCTTAACCGATGATTTGAAGTTGTCATAGGCAAAGTCAGAAAGGCTTGGAGCCTAGTACGACATATGCAACTTTGTGGAATGTCTTAGCTAGCACGCTGGATATTATTTACTTGTCCACGGAGCAAAATGTTTGTCTCCAAACATGCTGTCTTCTAAAGGAAGTGTTTCTTCCAAAAGAAACAATGGGAGTGAATCAGATCTCAAAAGAGTTTGAGAAACACAAAGATATATTCAACCATAGGAACGTGAGCAGACGCCACATAGCGATGAGGTGTAGAACACTGCTCAGTGTACACAAAAGTTCTATAAGTCTGAGGATAGCCTCAAGCCTGAGAAGGCTGCTGACATGTTCATCGTAATGAATGAATATCTCACGACTTGTGGAGGAATATTTGAAAGGCAAGATTGAGAGATATGGCTAAGAGCCATAATATCTGAATTAGATTCCTTCAGTGACAACCAGGTTGTGAGCCTAGTATGTCTTACCTAGAGGGAATGTCCCTGAAAGGCTGACATGGATGGTAATATGATTACCATAAGGCTAAAGTGACGGCTGAAGGGTACGGGGTGTAAACTTTGTAATTATCTTTATGCCGCCAGTTGAGCCCAGTTCTATTCAGACTATGCTTGTTATAACTTCGTATCATGGCTATATGATAGTGTTGAAGACGTTGGGCAGAAAGCTCGATGTTCATAGACGATGACATGATATGTAAGCCCACGAGATCCATTTATGGACTCAAACAAGTTTCTCTAGACGATTTCTTTGTTTGATAATCAAAAGAAGAATATGCCCAATGTGCAAGATGGATAGTGAGAGTGTGTTATGATTTTTGAGTAAGGTATTAAATATCTCTCTCGGGAATTGCCACCCCATGTCACAGTCAATTAATGTTTGGTAGCTCAAAGTCTTTACGAAAGCACTTGGATTAGCAGTTCTTATTTTAGAAATAAGAATCTATAGCGATAAATTTAACTGTTGTTAGATTATAGTTTACCTATATATATGTGATGCTAAAAGAGTTTAGCATAGATCGCGACAGGGGATACTGCTAGACGGTGTTCTCAAGATCTATCTATGTTAGGACGTTTGTTCTAAAGATAAGGCAAAAGATGATGCTTATGGAAGGTTTCCTTCGCTACTGCGATAGGAACCATCTTAAAGGTAGTGCCGGATGTTCATAGTCCATGAAGAGTCATGAGCAAGTATGAAAGTACATCTGTGAAATTCGAGAACATCCTTAAACAAGTTAAGGATGGTTTCCTAGTTTATCGAAACTTGGAAGCAAATAAATATAGTTACACAGACGTATATATTGAGTCTTATGAAGACGAGTGGGAGCTACAGTCTGGGTTTGCACTCACTTTGACTAAGTGATACAGTGAGTTGGAAATGTTCTTAGATATGGGTCACTGTAAATTCTACAACTGAGCCAAAACACGGTATTGCCTTGGAGGCACAGCGGGAGCAGTACATAGATCTAGAAGGTTCATTCATAAACCTTGTATGGTTCTTCCACCTTTTCTATATAGCTGATATAGTAAGTGGATTCATTGCTTGAAGCAAGGACTAGAGTCTCGTCAGAGATTCATGTGTGTGTTGAGGTGGTTCCTTTTGACTTGGTCATTTGGAGCATGATATGAAGATAGTCTGAGTCCCCACGAATAGCGATCCGTTCATGGCTAGGGATGGTTGCGAGTATTGCATGAGATTCTTGTGTTTCAACTTGGTCTTGTGTGTGCCAGTGATTGGTTTTAGGCCAAGTGGGAGATTGTTGAAATAGTGTCCTAAACCCAATCGGGTTGGACCGGATCCGACCGGGTCGGATCATTTCTACTATTTCTTTATGTTTATACATAGATTATGGCTTTTCTGTTGTCATATATTTGTTCTTTTAATGAACCAATTGTGAATTATTATATGATAACGTCCTTAGTATCAAAACTGTGATAGAGAAACCATGATAGGTGATTATGGTTGATGAGATCTCTAATCACTTTAATAAGTTTGATACTTAAATGTCTCTAGGCTGATGTACTATTAAACATGGCATGATAGTATAAACAGACTAGCACGTATTAGATGTTTTCTGTCTTTAAGGGCAAGGATAGATCTCGTCTATCGAAGTGTAGAGACACTTGGACTGTACGTGGACGTGTATTAAAGAATGCGTACGTTAGACTGACCCACTTACATTAAGTGTCGCACTATGTGGCGGTTGTGTAATTATTCTTAGGACCAGAGTCTACATGGCATCACGGTGTGGATTGTCATGCTTTGACATTATTGAGGTTTCCTCTAGCCCCGGGGCGATCATGCGGTAGTGATTGGGTGTGATACTGAAGCATGCGGAGTATACATGTTTGGTCATCTAGGAATCGCGTACCCTATCAGTAGGGGAGAATATCCGAAATGGCCTTCTTATAAGGAATGTCTTACTCTCGTGAATCTTTGCAAAGTGGAAGTAAATGAGTTATTTCGAGAGAGCATGATATCCAGATTATAAGATACGGTCGTTAATGTTTGACACTCGACGTACGACCGTATGTATATTAACAGCGATAGGATTGCAAGTTACACGGTAACTTTTTCACATGAAAGGTAGTAGTCATTGCATTTGAATCTTCCGATGATTGGGGGTCACAGTGTGTTGCTAGACGATATCCCGTGATCGTTAGGCATGAAGGGCATTTTCGTAATTTGTACTTTATGTCTATGGCCAACATATTCGGAAGCCTATCGGGTCACACACATATGACATCTAGCCGGATTAAAATGTGGTTATAGTTTATGGCCAAATAAGAAAAAAATTTCTCGTACTATAAAGGTTATAGTGGTAAATTAATATGGTGGTATTTATTTATTATGAATAAATATAATACAAAATATTAATTATGTTGATTAAGGCGAAGGGGGTAGGCCGTAGGCGTGACGTAGCCGCTCATGACCTTTCTTCTTCCTCTTCTTCACTGTTAATCCCCAATTTTAATTCAAATATTTAATTTTTTCAAAAAAAAAACTTTTGATATGTTGTTCAGTGAAGAATTCTAAGAATGTTTGTAGTTGAAAGTTAAGGCTAATTCGTTGTAAATTAATTTATAAAAATTATTTACCATTTTCCTCAATATGTATTTTCCTTAACTATTCATCGTTGACCAAGTCAACATTTTGATTCCGACCTCCGATCGAAGATCCGACCGGTCCATCCGTTCCAAATGGGGGGTAATTGCAAGACCTTAGTTGCTTGCACTAACATTGCTTGGTCTTGCGTGCAGAGGCACCTGAAATCACCATGATCCAACGGTTGGTCTGAGAGAAAATCCAATTTCAATTTCCATGAACAGTGAGTCATCAACAGACAAATTCTCTCTCATCCGACATCATCATTACCTTTTACTGTTGTACAATAGTGATTGAAACAGTATGTCGGATATTTGAATTATCAGATACAATGTGAATTGGATGAATATTTGTCTTACTCCATTTTCTGAGAAAAGCACTTTGTTTGTCCTTTTTCATTTTCTTCATGATTATTTTCCTCACAGGAAATGCCATATTCATCATCTTCTCCACCTGCAATGCATAGTCTCCCCCAACGACAAAGAAAAATCGTGAATCTAAGAAGTGTTATACAATATATAACTGCAGCCGCTGTCCCAGTGTGGGAGTACTATTCATCACCCATATACCCAGATAATCATTTTCAGGGATAATTGTGTTAAATCAATTATTGATTAAAGAATATATGACAGATCCACTAGAACATTTTGACCATTGTTCATCTCTCTCACCTGTAATGATTAAGGACTAACTTAACCTTAATGGTCATGGGTTAATGACTAACTTAACATTAAGGTTCATGGTTAAGTTGCAATTACCCCCCATTTGGAACGAATGAACCGGACGGATCTTCGATCGGAGGTCGGAATCAAAATGTTGACTTGGTCAACGGTGAATAGTTAAGGAAAATACACGGAGAGGAAAATGGTAAATAATTTTTATAAATTAATTTACAACGAATTAGCCTTAACTTTCAACTACAAACATTCTTAGAATTCTTCACTGAACAACATATCAAAAGTTTTTTTTTTTGAAAAAAATAATTATTTGAATTAAATTTATGTAAATACACAGAAGAAGATGAAAAAAAATGGTCATGAGCGGCTACGTCACGCCTACGGCCTACCCCCTTCGCCTCATGACACGTGGCGGGCAAAACCGGTAATATTATTTGGTTTTGCCACGTGAACGGCCAGGATTAAAAATCAGAATCAGAGGGCACTATTAAAGTCCCTATGTCCCTCCGCAAAACTAAGTAGTAAAGAAGTTGAGAAATACTATTCATTATTTTTGCGTTTTTAGCTGGATAGCCCAGATGAACGGTTGCTCAGCCTGTAGGTGGGGGAGATGATGAAATATACCCTGTCCACATCCAAAAATGACTTCTTGTCTAGGGTGCAGGTAGAGCAACCGTTCATCTGGGCTACCCAACTAAGGAATCTGGAATATGCAGCAAATTCGGATGGCACGATATTCAACCAGAATACCAGCCCAGATTTACAAGTTTTTTAAATATTCCTCAGGAATTAAAAGACTGGGTTGAACAAAATTTATTCTTGGTAAGCGTTGAAAACCTACAAACTTCTGTAGGTGAACATGCAACTCAAGGCAATGTCGAGTGGGCACACGAAATAACACTAATGGACCTTATGGAACATTATCATCAAATTAGGGATACATTAAATACTAATCGTTCCTCTCCTCCACCTGCAGGACCCGGAGAACAAACCGGACCGCCCACTGTCGATGATAATTGAAGGCCCAACCAGAACAGGGAAAACAGCTTGGGCTAGAAGTTTGGGCCGCCATAATTATTTTTGTGGAAGTATAGATTTTTCTTCTTATGATGTAGACGCCCTATATAATATTGTAGACGATATACCCTTCAATTATTTTTCTTACAAAAAATAATTGTTAGGTGCTCAAAAAGACTTTACTGTTAATGATAAGTATTGTAAGAAAAAAAAAAGTACCAGGGAGTATACCATGTATTGTATTATGTAACCCAGATCAAAGTTATAAAATAGCAATAGATAGGGACAATAATGGATTCTCTGAATGGGCGCAAGGAAATGTAATACAATTAGAAATAAAAGACCCATTATATTAAACCTCATGGGCCATCGGCTGCAGTTATAGATTGAATAACACTTCTTTGATTCACGATCTTTCTTTGTCCTTGGGGGTGATATACAAAATCTATCATTTAACTGTAAAAATACATCCTGACAGAAACTGTCATTACTGCTAATGTATATTTCACTGAACTGGCAACACATAAATACAAAGCATTCTCATGAATGTTATCAATAGTGCCTGTGGTTGCCCCTCCAAATTTAACTAGTATTTTTTTGTTGCAATATTCTTTTACAACTTGCTCTTTCTGACCACCTGAAGAAGATCCTTCCTTTGTAAGCCAATAAACTCCCCTCCTTAATACCCTGAATCTGTCAGTCATCTCCTCTTTTATCATAGCAGTAGAGGGTTCATCAGCATATACGTCGAAAACATCCTGCATCTTCAAATTTTCTGATGAAGTAGCTTTAGGTTTTTTATCAACAATTAAAAACCATATCACATGGAGACCTGTTAATGGCTCACAAACCTGAAGATGAACCTTTCCCTTAATATTAATTCCATACAAATTAATATCATGTCCAAGCCTCTGGTCAGAACTAGTCCCCTGACTTATATTGTTCAACAGCTTACATTCACCTTTGTTTTCAATTGTAAGTTTGTCATGAATTGTTAACAATCTCCTCTCGGAAAGTCTCTTCTGCCTAAAGAAAGGTTTTTTTTTAAATATACTGGTGGTCTCCTGGCTGGGGGCCTGTAAGAATACTAGAGATTGCTCCAAACAGATTCCTCTTTAAACTTGCATACGCATTTCTCCTGGTGCTTGCTAGATACTCCCTCATTTTCATGTTTGATGTTGACATAACTCAAACCTTGAACATCTATCTCTGCTTTCTGCTTCTTAATAAAATACTTACACTTCTGCCTGTTAAATCTGCGATGAATTGCACGAAATTTAGCCAACCTTTGCATTAACAAAAACGGATTCCTCTGATCCATGAACAAACGGCCTTGACAGACATATTTCTCCCCTGTCCCTTGACAGGCCCTTAAGTGTGCCAATTGTGACGAAATCCAAAGATCTACGCACATCGCTCTTAACCCTTCCCAATTCATGGGATATTCGCCCACATCGTATATACGTAAAGCCATTTAAAACTAAATTTAATAACGTAGTGAATAAACAAATAATAATCCACAAATTATAACTTACACAGAATTCTTCCATGCAATGACTGAAAGACTAAACAGTCAAAAAAGGTATACTTATACACAATGCTTGCTTGCATGTGCACGTAATCCCAAATTTTATTTTATTTTTTCGACTTCCAAAAGATTCTTCTTCACATCTTCCTCGAAAGTAATTTGGATCTCGAATCTGTTGATAAGCCCAACACTGTGCTTAGAGCCAACTGTTTCAGATAAAAAATTAATAGAAGATGAGGGCTTGTTTGGGTTGTCACAGATAATGGGCCTCTCCAAATGACTAAACGATGATCTGCTATCTGAAAACGCATCTTCAGGTCCACATGTAATAGCCTTGGGCTTTCCAATGTGGTCAGCTCGAGCACTAAGACAACGACTTATAGTGGGTTTTTTAAACCCACAATGCCATACATCAACATTATCTCTGCTGAAAATTTTAGACTTTATGTCAATTACTGGACCTCTGAATGCTAATTCATTGGGCCTCTTCACTGTTGAAAGCTTTAAAAAAGCTTTCATCTTACAGTAATTCACATCAGCCTTAATATTAGCATTTTCCAAAACATAAGTAATTGACCAAGGACATTCCTTGTCATTTAAACTGGCATAGGCATTACCAAAATAGGTCATATTTAAACAGCAAGATACTGGGAACACGAACTCAGCCTGTTTGCAATCAGGTTCGCATAGTCTGTTGTCAAAAACTCTAACCCTAACACAGCCTTCGGAGTTCATTGGGCATTGAGGTCTGTACATCAACAGACAACTATCTATCATTACAGAAAGATTCTTCATCTTGTTGAATGCCCTGTCAATAAAACTAGGGTATTTTAACTTCACAGATACAACAGCAGATCCTGACTTTATATCAGTACAATCAGTCTCATAATCACCAGAAACTGATTCAGCTATTGGAATTTCCATACTGCTGTAGATACTTTTCCAATACCTTAACACAAGACCAATTAATCGGATAAAAATGAGGATTTTTCTTCGTTTCGATCAATTGCTACAGTATAAAGTCGATTTATGAATAGTAACCTCCGATTTTATTCGTGGATGTAATGATTGTCTGAGAGACAATAGTTGCTAAAGCAGAAAAGATAAAATAAAAAGCTCTTTCACTATTTTTCATCAGTGAAAAGAAAACCGACAGTCACTATTGTACAACAGTAAAAATGGAATATTGACAATGTGTATGATGATTAGCCACGTGGGTGGGGACAGCTGTATCCCAGCCAAAACAAATCATAAGCCGACACGTGGCAAAACCTGTAATATTATTTGGTTTTGCCTCTTGGACGGCTAGGATTAAAAATCA
Source organism: Gentiana macrophylla (assembly GCA_026214975.1). Taxonomy (NCBI): domain Eukaryota; kingdom Viridiplantae; phylum Streptophyta; class Magnoliopsida; order Gentianales; family Gentianaceae; genus Gentiana; species Gentiana macrophylla. The sequence goes on along the minus strand of CM047805.1, from coordinate 170,704,551 downwards.
GAATCAGAGGGCACTATAAATGTCCCTCTGTCCCTCTGCAAAACCATTGTAAGAAAGAAGTTTGGAAAAACTATTTCGAAAGACTATATCTCCTTCTCACTCTATATTTATTATACATCTAAAACTAACAATGCCTCACAGACCTGCTCAATACAGACTGCATGGGAAATCAATATTTTTAACATACCCACGTTACCCCATTATTCCAATTTTCTGCCTTGATTTTTTATTTAATTTACTAAAAGACCTAGACATTTTTTATGCTAGAGTCTGTAGTGAAAATCATGCTGATGGGGAGCCTCATTTGCATTGTCTAGTACAATTAAATCAAAAATTGGATACTAGGGACAATCGGTACTTTGACATCAAAGACCCAAATGGGATACACTCGTATCATCCCAACACTCAAATAGCAAAAAAAGATGCTGAAGAATTCTAAGAATGTTTGTAGTTGAAAGTTAAGGCTAATTCGTTGTAAATTAATTTATAAAAATTATTTACCATTTTCCTCTCTGTGTATTTTCCTTAACTATTCACCGTTGACCAAGTCAACATTTTGATTCCGACCTCCGATCGAAGATCCGTCCGGTTCATTCGTTCCAAATGGGGGGTAATTGCAAGACCTTAGTCGCTTGCACTAACGTCGCTTGGTCTTGCGTGCAGAGGCACTTGAAATCACCATGATCCAACGGTTGGTCTGAGAGAAAATCCAATTTCAATTTTCATGAACAGTGTGTTGTCAACAGTCAAATTTACAGTCAATTGTCTCTCTCAACAATGATTGTTTCCATACTGGGAACACGAACTCTGACTGTTAATAACTATTGCACAACAGTAAAAGGTAATGATAATGTCGGATGACTGATTTGTCAGATACAGTATGAAATTGATGAATATTTTTCTTACTCAATTTTCTGAGAAAAGCACTTTATTTGTCCTTTTTCAATTTCCTCATCATTATTTTCTTCACAGGATTAGCACTATTCATCATCTTCTCCACCAGCAATGAATAGTCTTCCCCACCTACTATGATCTGGTTATATGATTAACTTAAAAAGCGAGGGGCTTTTATTATACAATCTATAACTGCAGCCGCCGGGCAAGTGTTGGACTACTGTCAATCACCCATATACCCAGATGATAATTTTCAGTGATAAATGAATATATGACAGATCCACTAGAATACTTTGACCATTTGTCATCTCTCTAACCTGTAATGATTAATGTCTATCATAACCTTAATGGTCATGGGTTAATGACTAACTTAACATTAAGGATCATGGGTTAATGACTAACTTAACATTAAGGCTTCAAGGGGAGTGTACAGGGTATATTTCATCATCTCCCCCACCTGCAGGCTGAACAACCGTTCATCTGGGCTATCCAGCTAAAAACGCAAAAATAATGAATAGTATTTCTCAACTTCTTTCAACTACAAACATTCTTAGAATTCTTCACCCTAGACCGGTAATATTATTTGGTTTTGCCACGTGAAAGGCTGAGATTTTTCAGTGAAGAATTCTAAGAATGTTTGTAGTTGAAAGTTAAGGCTAATTCGTTGTAAATTAATTTATAAAAATTATTTACCATTTTCCTCTCTGTGTATTTTCCTTAACTATTCACCGTTGACCAAGTCAACATTTTGATTCCGACCTCCGATCGAAGATCCGTCCGGTTCATTCGTTCCAAATGGGGGGTAATTGCAAGACCTTAGTCGCTTGCACTAACGTCGCTTGGTCTTGCGTGCAGAGGCACTTGAAATCACCATGATCCAACGGTTGGTCTGAGAGAAAATCCAATTTCAATTTTCATGAACAGTGTGTTGTCAACAGTCAAATTTACAGTCAAATGTCTCTCAACAATTATATATATATATATATATATATATATATATATATATATATATATATATATATATATATTGGATATATGTGTGAGGCGCCACTTTCCAAGTATATTTGGATTGTGCACATTGATTAATAAAATAAATAGTATTGTCATATATTAATATTAGATATTAATGACTATGGATTTGCACACATGTGTAAATAGATTTATGGTAATAAGATAAATATAGTCAATATAAGATATTGACAATATATTGGAAATATTTAATAAAAGATATTGAATATTAATGAGATAAATCAATCAATTATATTTTCCTTATTTTATTGGGAAAATATTTTCTTCTCCTCCACTCTAAGTTGGGGCGCCCCCTACACTATAAATAAGAGGTGGGTATCAAGCTCTTTTGTACATCACAATTCCAAGAGCCAATAGTTCTTGTGTAAAATAGAGAGCATCCTATAGAGAGTTGGAGAGAGGGGGAAAAAGGCCGGTCTAGCAACCGGAGTTTTCCAATAGCAATCAATGACGGGATTCCGGCGGGCTGTTCGTGTGGACTAGCGGTAGAGGCCAAACACTTGGGTGGCTCTATGCAGAACTACTCTCCTTAGACGGTCAAAGCGTCGATCTTTTAGATCAACCAAGGTAACCACCGTCTACTAGCTTATTTATTTATTGCTTAAACAAAGTCGATATTGGGTCGATAGGAAATAAATTTTAAATTCCGCTGAGTTCCCGCGTAGATGAAGTAGCGCGCGACACAAATGCAAGAAAAATACAATCCTGCTTTCTTCTTTTCTTTTTTTTTTCTTTTAACAACCGCAACTTTTGACGTAGAACTCCGATCATCAAAATTTTTTCCCCAAAATTCATATTTTTTTTGCTCTTTATTTTGAGATCTAATACGATACCCTTCCGACGTAAATTTTGAAAGACGAAAAAACATTTACATTAATTGAAGCGTTTTTCTTATAAACAACCGTAACTTTTGATTTAGAACACCAATCATCAAAATTCTTTCACCAAAGTTTATATTTTTTTCTCTCTTCGTTTTTGAGATCTCATACGATAGCCTTTCGACGTAGTTTTTGAAATCCGAATTTAATCGCAGCGTTTACACTATCACATTATCAGTATCACAGTAACAGTTGTAGTTCAAGGTTCAATAGCATCACGTCTGATCTAAAACATTTAAATATAATACTAGTAGTTTCTAGAATGAAAAAATATGGTTATAATGAACACATAGGACTTGTCTCATCTACTGCAAAAAAAAAACACCAACATGTGGGATGAAGCATTAACAAGACAAAATGAAAGCTCCGAAAATAAAGTAAAGCACCAAGAAAAAGTCTATTAGTTGTAACAACATCAAGTACAACATTCCCTAAGCTCTTTGCACTCCCTCAAAAAGGAAGCTCTGATGGAGAACACGCTGCCCATTCTTATATATCAACTGGCTAGGAACTTTGCAAAAGTCCATTGACCTTGTTGCCTTTCTTCATAAACTCAAACAATGAAGCTGCATTTTCTGCATTTACTTCCATATTGAACTGCATTTTGTATTAAAAATGAGAGAATGAGCCTACAGTATCACTAACATGGTATTAGTATCAGTATCACAGTATCAGTAACACGGTATCAGTATCACAGTATGAAGATGAATGTGAAATATTGTGTCCAACTCTTTGATCGTTGGTGTAGTATATGGTTTAACAGTGGTCATGTGTTGATATCGGAATCGGAAAAATAGTTTATTTTCCAAAAAGCCATAACTCTACGCCTTAAATCAGCACATACCTTCCAATGTTTACCTTTTTTTAACATGAACTCTTCTCTTTTTATTCCTCATCATCAGCGTTTACACTAACACGAGATCGATCGATCGATATCGGTATTGGTATCATAGTATCGATTACGCGAATGAATCACAATAATGAGATCATAATAACACGTTTTATTAACAAACACAATGACACCATTACCATTAGTAGTATACGATTAGCCAAAAATCATGGACTCGGCAAGCTTTACAACAACACCGACAACCTATATTCCTTTATGGATTAAAACGGAAACAAACTGTAAACTAAAAATCATTTGGACAATAATGTAATCACATTTACACCCAAAAAACTTGTGTATTTTGAAATAACACATTCAATCACAGTGGAAAAAAATTACAACATATATGATAAACAACTTTAACATCATCATATATGATAATTAAGTTACATCAAGGAAAGGGTTATTTAAGCACCTAAAAATCTCGACAATATCGATTACATCATCTTCTTCTCCAACTCTACACCAAATGGTTTAACATTTTCTAAATAAAGTCAACCTCTACACCAAATGATTTAACATTTGTACCCTATCTCAATTGACGGATCATTACCAAGGAGCATTAGCCTCTTCTTGGAAAATTAGCTCGTAGATCTCCGCCTTCGGTTTCAATGCGTCGACCTCAGCACCATAACAGTATCACAGTATCAGTATCACAGTATCAATATCACAGTATCAGGTGCAACTTCCTCCACTTTCATCCCCTCATTTACTTCAAACTTCCCCACAGGTGAGATGCCCCAATTCAATGGTTCAACATGCTTTTCAAGAGCTGAATAGATCGATTCGCCGAGCCAATCAACAACTTTCTCAAATCAGAAGATTTGCATTGCTTCTCCTTTTTTTTGAATAGCATGCATTGCTCCTCATTTGATGAAATGATACATCAAAATTAGTATAGACATGATAGTGGAACATTCACCTCCAGCTCAACAATCATCTTCCTCAAATGAGCACTTTCTTCATTTAATACGCCACATCCTCAGGATGCATGCCTCTATATTCAACACAATTGCAAAATTACTCATTTAATATGCCACATCCTCTTGAAATTCAGTATGTAATCAACAGTCTATCCTCACTTGCCAGATTGATGCACTCAAAGAAATTGTTACTTTCACCTGCTCTGCTTCCAACGGAATTCTCGAATTCAAGCCATATTAATATCCAAACTTGATTTTTTTTAAATTCCATTAAAAAGAGATGTATTCAGAAATCTTTGTGACTTATGATGATCCATATTTAATCGAATTCATCGAGCAAAGAGAAAGAGAATTGATAGAAAAAGAAAAGGCTTTTGGAAAAAAATGGAAATAATATGAATCAAAGGAAAGGAAAAAACATAAATCAAAGGTGAAGCCATTACACGTCTACTTTTTGGTTGAAAAAAAGATGCGATTTTTTATACGAACCTTTGGTTTGCTTTTTGGATTAAAAAGACATTTGGTTTTCTTACGAACCTTTCAATTTTTGGTCTTAGAAGAACTCTCTTGAAAAATGGCCTGATTTTGTCACCAATTTCATATGCAAAATCGAAGTCATATGGGTTTTTGCTTCTGCTCTTAAAGGATTTCGCTCTAATTATTATTCACAAAAGCTGGTTGAACGATTTGGCGGGACTTGACGACGACGGAGACTTAAGAGGACTCGACCTTGAAAGCTAGCGACCGGAAGCTGCTTTCCGGAGTTGGTGGACTTGGCCGGAGGAGAAGTTGCAACAAGACAGGGACGCCGTGACCTGTTATTTGAGGTTTCTCCATAATCAATTGTGAAATTATAATGTAGGGGCATATCAGTCCAGTACAAATATTTGTGTGCTTTTTACAACTAAAAATAGTTGTGTAGATTAGAACTCAATAACAGCCTAAAAAGTGGATTTATAACTAATTTTTCTAAAAAAGACGAGTTTGCATTTAAAAGCAAAACAACCTTTATTTGTATTACGACGATTTCACCGGTGCACCAAATGTATCATACATTAATCAATCTTTTGAAAATGGGTTTTGGATAAAAAAATTGACTTTCCGAATATCGATTCTCACAATACACCTACGAGAAGTCGGTTTTTGACTTTAGAACCGACTTTAATGTTGTACACAAATAACGTGGTATTGTGGTGTATGCGTTTGTTTTTTTCGTATTCGTTAAAAATATATAGGTTATTATCTAGTTGGAGTCGAGACTCGAGAAGAAATATGGTACAACTTATTTTAGAGTGATATTATATGAATGAATGTGATGAATTATTATTCACTATCACACGCACTATAGAAATCTATGTCCAAACTCATATAAGAGGAGATGTCTCATTCTAAAACTTAGATTGTGAGGTGAGGAAAGTCCATCTCTTAATATGGTGGTTACACAATCACAAACTTAGGTTGTGAGGTGAGAAAAATTCATCTCTTAATATGGTGGTTACACAATCACAAGTTCCCAATGTGGGATACTTTAACACGCCCCCTCAAGTGTGGGCTTGGGCACTCTCAAGGCCAACAAAGAGGCCCAACACTTACACAATAAAGGGATGGCTCCGATACCATATAAAAATCTAGGCCCAAATTCATATAAAAGGGGGGGTCATCCCAAAACCTAGGTTGTGAGGTGAGAGAAGTCCATATCTTAATATGGTGGGTTACACAATCTCAAGTTTCCAATGTGTGATACTTTAACACGCACAATAACAGGTGTGTTAAAGTAAGTTGAATGCATCACATTCTTCCGGCTGTTATAACCTTACAATACATGTTGTAAAATAACTCTTCTTAGATTAGTCTATATTTTTCAAGTCAATTTTGTACCCATTGCCATCTATAAAATATTGAAATCCATCTAAATTAAATAATTTTTTGGTAGATGAAATCTATTTTTGAGCTACAAATTGTTTTAATTGATGACTCGTTTTTTGCCAAATAGATAAAATTAATGGATCAAAATATTAAAACAATGGTTTAAAAAAAATATTAAAACAATGGATTGATACATATAAATTAACATGTAAATTTCATATACATTTCTATATATATTTTAACATATCGATCGCCTCGTAACCCTCCCGATTGACGCCGTCCATGCCCAAGTAAGTTATGTATATTTATTCAAATAAATAAAAATAGTTTTACTTCTTTCTATTTATGTTCTCTCACAATATTGAATATCCATCTAATTTTATACTTAACTCAATACAATCTTGGTTTCAAAGAAAAAAAAAAAAAAAAACTCAATACAATCTAAACAATATACTCTAACGAATGAATATCCATTTAATTTTAGAGATAAAGAGCCAAAAGTCCTTTTTTGGCACAAAATAAATAAATAGGACACACATATTTTTTTAGTTGCAAAAAGGACAAATAATTTCAGACGGACAAAATTACCCCTTTATGAGACTTATGAGACGTGCGTAACTTCAGTGGTATTGTTTGCATATATATTTACTGTAGCTGTTTATATAATATTTTTTTCTTTTTTCAAACACTCGTAACTTTTGATTTACTAACTCCGATTATCGAAATTTTTTCACCAAAATTCATGTTTTTTTTTGTTCTTCAATTTGAGCCCAAATACGATACCCTTCCGACGTATATTTTGAAAGACGAAAAAATATTTGTATTAACCGGAGCGTTTTTTCTTATAAACGACCGTAACTTTTGATCTGGAACACCGATCATCAAAATTGTTTCACCAAAGTTCATATTTTTTTTTATCTTCATTTTGAGACCGCGTTGATACTTTTTCGACGTAGTATTTGAAAGCCGAATTTAATCGCAAAGATTTACACTAACACGATGATCGATGAATGAGAATGATATCGATATCGACGTCGACGATATCGATGTCGATGTCGACGTATCATTTAAGGCTTAATTCAAGTGACTACTTCAAGGCACACACATCTGGCTCATACAAGGCTCGTTTAAGGCTTAATTCAAGTGACACAATATCATATAAGGCTCATATAAGGCAAAAAAAAACTTCAACAAAATGCTTCTTGCATATTTTCCTCATATTTGTAGAGAAGTAAAGCTCCAATCTTTGCATATCTCTCTTAAATTATCAGCAATAATTGACAGAAATTAAGGCCCAAATAAACATCAAAAATGGCAAACCATAATGGAAGAAAGAACAGTCCAAAAAACAGCAACAATGGCATAAGAATAAAGCTCAAATCTTTACATATTCCACTCAAATTAACACCAACAACAACAGAATTCAACATCAAAAATAGCTGAAAAGTAATACCCCAAACTTTGTACATTTCCCCCCCTCAAATCAGCACCCATAATAGCATAAAACAGCAAAAACGGCAGAAACGAAAGCCCCAAAAAAGAAATGGAACAAAATATGCAGCTAGTACAATAAGGAGACTACTTCAACGCAGGTAATCAGTATCATTTAAGGCTTAATTCAAGTGACTACTTCAAGACACACATATCTGGCTCATATAAGGCAAATTATTGATATCACGATCATCGAGCATCATATGCGTATCGACATCGATCATCATATCGATCATCGATGTCGATCGACATCGACATCGACATCGACATCGAGAAAATAAGCTAAACAGTTTCCATGTAATGTAAACTAGTCAAGTATGCAGATGTGCAGTAATATGAGAAGTTGAGGCCTCTTTTTCTTAAATGTCGGTGTTATGAGATCACGTTCCATGTCAAAAGGAACGGGATCAAGGTGCACAACTCTTATGAACTCAAAACCTTTTAACTGTCAAAGGATATGACCATAATTTAGATCAAGTAATACTTCCTGATCATATATGTATTATCCATAAAGCAACCACAAAGCAATTATACATATCAAACACATGGTATGATGGAATTCAAGCATGGACAAAATTAGAGGAAAACCTTCTTTTGTTTTCCAATTTTACTGAGTTCTCCTAGTATGTATTCCTTCACTTTGGGATTCGCACAGAGAGAGTTAAAGTCTCCAGTTACGTCATTTTCTTCAGCCCACTTCTCCACTGCTTGCTTGTTCGGGTTGACAACAGCAACAAGAAAAGACTCAAAGCTGTTCCCATAAATCCATGTCTGAAATAGAAATGAAAATAGAGCATATTCTTTTGAACCATATATGTACATAAATCCATCCATGTCAGCTACTCATATTGTAACATTGCATTCTGTTCAACATTTTCTTCCATCTGCAGCTTTAATGCTTCAGTGACTTGCATTCCCCTATGAATGCATAAAATGTAAATGTGAACTATTTTAAACTCACAGTCATTGTTAAGTCTCTCCTAGTTGCATCTTGGTTACGTGTCACCTCTTCGATTTTCTTTTGTCTTCTTTCATATTCCATCAGAATATTCTGATTGAGGAAGAGAATGGAATTGGCTTGAGAAGTAACATCACTTATGGCAGCTTCAAGCTCCTCAATGGTAGTAGGCAACTCACAGAATGCTTGTTCCCGTTCTGGAGTCAGATTTTCACCTGCTTTGTATCACATGTTTGGGATACTTAGACACCTCCAAAAATTATGACATTCAACAGATATGATACTTAGAGTGTCTAGTATATACAACTAAAAGGGAAACTAATCGATCGATGGTATTGTATGTTTCATTTGGCTCATAAAAATGGCTCATCATTATATTATTTCAAGCCCATTTTCAGCCTTAATGCAGCTCGATTTAGGCTCATCATTCAGCCTCAATAGCACCTCCAAAGATTCATTCAAATACACTAGAAAACAACCTTAAAGCTATTCCAAAACAACCCAGATTTTCTGTTCAAAATAGACTTGAAAGTGCAACTCAAATCACCAAGGTTAACATTCAATTTCAATCCGAATTAACTCATCATCCAAATTTCAAGAACCGACCATAGTTTCTCCTTGATTTGATGCTCTAAGCCCTTCTTATTTTCTGTTCAAAAAACATTCAAGAATAGCATCTTGAAACTCATTCATTTACAGATGTGTTTAATCTTAACAAACACCCATGAACACAACTGTAAATACTTTGGATCAAAATAACCCACCTTATTGCAGCTTTATTTATATCCGCCGTCTACGATCAATCAAGCAATTAAGAGGAAAAAAACAGAGTTCAGTGACAAAAATATATATGAGTGCTGTAGGCAGAGATAGTAAATCATAACAAAACGTAAGTGATCGGAAATTAAACGAGACAGAACGCCGGCGGCGGCCATGGGAATCAGAGAAAGAAGAAGAAGCTGCTCAACAAAAGCAACGCCGTTTGCCGCCATGTCCGCGGTGGAGTGCTCTTTCTTCTCTTGTTCTCCTTCCTCTATGCTTCATCTTCTACAGGAAAATTCATTCATTAATTAGCACAGAGCTCAATTAAGGGAATGTGTTATTGCAAGCAGGAAGCAGCGAACTTGGATTTGGGGAAATAAGGGAAATGTTACGGCAAAAGAACTTAAGGGCATTTCAGTCCAATGAAATAATTTTTGTCCTTATTGCAACTTTTATTTTGAGTGTGGATTAAAACTTAATAACAGCCTGTAAAGTGGACTATAACCTAATTTTTCCTTAATTTTATACAAAAAAACTCAATGTAATCTGAAGAATACACTCTAACAAATTTTATTTTTTAAATAAGACTAAAAGTGAATATTTCCATTACAACATAGTATGTATAACCTATTTGTAATACTTAAACTAGGAAAATAGGCATTCGTGCTCCGCACGAGCGCTGCACCTGTTTGTAGTTAATTAACCAAAAGTAATAAATGTATACAACGTTGATTTAAGATATATTTAGCGTAAATACAAACAACAGTTTAATTCTATTTTTTTCCGCTGTAGAAATATGTAGAAGCTAAAGGAATAAGCCACACAATAGACGACTAAACTGATCACCAAACCCATACATAAATTGCATTACATTTCAAATATATTTATATCTTACAATATAGTACTACTTGTAGTTAATACATAAATCAAAACAGGGAAATAGATACCCTTTAGCTTACGACAAAAGTTGGTTTTGCCGTGTCGGCTTAATCCAAAGCATTACATAAGCATACTACATGCCACACTCTTCTAAGAAACTTGAAATAAACTGAGGTTATATAAACTGCACATATTATTGTCCATTAATCAAACTATGATGTATTGATTAATGCGACACAATATTATGCAATAGTTTCCCCACAAACAAAACAAAAGATTTCATAAAGTTTTTAGGTGGGGTGAAAATATCTTCACAAAATAAATGTTCAAACATGCATGATCAGATCTTTTCTTTATCATGTTCCTTTTAACTGAACTTGTTACCTCCATGGCTGTTACTGAAGAATCAACCCCTTTTGGCTCTACCACAACTGTAGATGTCCTCAATACTGCAGTAGAAGCACATGGGCAATCAACATCATCTGCAATTAAGCTTCTCTTCAAACCTGTTGTCTGATCTTGTTCGGTTGGCTGGACAATTTCATGCGAAATCTCGTCTAGAAGTTTTTTCGTACTTGGGGTGAAGAATTCACCCTGCACATCTTTGTTTTTTGCCAACGAACAATCAGATTCGATATCATCAAGTGCTATGTTTGAAGCCTCAGCATTTTCTTCACGTGGAACGGCTTTGGTAGAAGGGTACAAATCTTCATAGGCATGCGACTTAACAATGAGAAATGTCCTCATGTTGACACCTCTCACAAGCCTATCATAAACTTTGATGAAACACACAACATGCTTCTCTTAACAAAAGATTTGTTCCAGGCTGCCTACAAACACTTGACCTTAAAGAACTAACAGAAGTTGACTGGAAATCCTCTAAACCAAAAACAAACAAGGCAGACGCACCAACCGACCGCTGAAGCTCAGAAGCAGAGTATGGGCATTGAATTTCAGTTGGTATATTATCCTCATGTTGCTTGTTTGCAAGACATTTGGATTTTTCTGTACACATACCAGGCCTTGGCTTTCCTATGCCCTTAGTTCGCATCACTTAAATTGAGGCGACAAAGTAAAAATCATACAATATTCGGGCCAGGTAATATATTGGTCCAACTGCAACAGACCTACTATGTTTGTCGAACAACCGAAAGCCTATCCTAAATACTAAAGAGAACAAAGTACATGAAAAAAGGCAACTGACTGTTTAAGAAGAACACACGTGAGAACCAGAGGCTAGATTTTTCTTCGAACCAGATGCACCATCCATCCCAGCCATAATTAGTTTCCTAACAATTTAAAGAAAAGAACATTAAGAGAATACATAACACACACATCAAATAGCACAAGTTACTAGAAAGCAACACGTAATTATCTGTCAAACACAAAGCCATGAGTAAAAAAAGTAAGAACCCAACATCAGCTAAACCTATATACTAAAACAAGCAGCAATACCACGCTCCTGATAAAAGCCTAACTAATAAAGGATTTCAAGAAATAGTATACCTTTTAATTAAACACTCTAATCAGACCCAAACACCATATTAGCAGCAAACACGTCAATGATACTAAAGAACATGAAACAACATATATCCACATAAACGTAAACTAGCCTCAATAAACCATACTAACCAGCACAACTAAAGCTTGAAAACACACCCCAAAACCTATTAGCAAACAGAGTAAAATTAAGTTAAGGTACCTACTTAGGAGATTACTCAGGGTCAAAACCACACAACGAATACACATTAAACATAGGTAAGTGTATAAAAAAACATACTAAATGACATCAAACTGTTAGGAAATCAACTAGTTTAACGCATCGGGATTTAAAATTTGATTTCCGATCCCAAGATTGACTTCGTTTAACACAATAAACACGTTAAAATAGTAGACGACGATTACCTTGCTTGATCTAAAATATCGACGCTTTGACCGTCTAAGGATAGTGGTAGTGCACGCAAGCCGTCCACGTGTCCGGCCTCTATCAGTATCCACACAAGCACCTCGCCGGAATCCTACTTGGATAGCTACTAGAAAAATCTAGTTGCTAGACCGGCCTTTTCTCTCTCTAAGAAGCTCTCGGTTTATTTTGTAAATTAGAACTCTTCTAACTGTGATGTACAAAAGAACTAGCCAACTCCTCTCTTATATAGAGGGTGGTGCGCCCCTTGTGTCCCAATCCCATTAGAAAAAGTTTATGTGTAGATTAATGAGAAAAAAAAACATTTTATTAGTAAAATAAGGAAAATAAATATTCTAGATTTATCTCATTTAATTTAATATCTCATATTAAATAAATCCAAGATATTGCCAATATCTAATATTGACTAAATTTATCATATTACCATAAATCTATTAATATCTAATATTAATATATGATGATACCATTAAATTTTTTTTTTTGAAAAACACCAACACATTTTATTAAGGCAGATCCGCAGAGGAGGCGGAGATTGCATCAGGCGGGGGAAAAGTACCCCAAGAGATTGGCCCCCTGCCACAACACCATGTCTAGCTAGAAGGTGCGGCGGGACGTTACTGTTAAGGGTGATTTTATACGTTTTATAAGGATATATTTTATGTCAATTTTCCCCATATGTGGATGTTTTTCATAGAAATCGAGCTTTATATTGAAATATTGAGCAAATGAGTTTTAGAAGTATTAAAGTGCAAAATCGAGCTAATTATGTGATTTTATTGGATAAATATCTTTAGATGTAAGATGTTACATTTTGCATGTTTTTATCATGATGTAGGTACGCTTGCATGAGGTGAAAGGAGCTTAAAAGATGTTCAAGTGATGATTTGCATGGAAGGAAAGAGATAGAGATGAAGTTGGAATGAAGATCAAGATGAATTTGGAAGAAAAAGGGCCTGAACGGGCGTCCAAGTCCCGTCCAGAGTGGACTGGCGTCCAAATAAGTGGACTGGCGTCCAGGAGGAGTTTTTGATTCAGAGAGTTTGGACGCCATAGTGAACGAAAGCGTCAGAGGCACCAGAGGTGGCGTCGAGAAAGTCGACGGGCGCCCGCGCCGACTTAAGCAAAGAACCGACCTAGTTTCCTATAAATACAACGCATTATCAAACCCTAGGACATATAATTTTACACAGCCGCATACTTAGAAAACCCGAATTTCGAGATCAAGTCACCTCGGCCGGCTGAGCCTTGGTGCTTGGCCGGCCGAGGGTGTTTCTTTTCTGCTTTTATTTCCGTTTCTTTGATGTCTTGATCTTTGAATGCTTGAAATTTGAACATGTTCAAACGATTTGAATCTTTTCCATCAGGTTTTTCTATTTCCAATCTGAGTTTATGTTGTGATTTTAATTCAAAGTTGTATTTTTCCTATGCTTATGTGCTATGCAATCGAAATCGAAAGATGAATTGTTACTGATGTTTACCATATGACGAGAGTCGGTGTAAACCTTAGATCACCATAGGAAAGATGAGATTTTTAACCTTGACATAACGAGAGTTGATAGGTTAGATTTCTAGGTTGCTAGATTGAGAGATCTTACACCTTGTTTTGATAGCGTCAATCTTATATATCGAGAGATGAGAGATTGATAGGCGAGTTATCTACGAGAGTAGGAATTCATACCTCCGATAGGTGAACCACATCTTTAATTAAATCATCAAAAGATAACTTTAGAGGGGAAATAGAGGGTTACGGGAACGGTGGATTATTGTTTGTTCGTTGTTTAATCACCATGATCATCGTTTTTATTGTTTTTTCTCGTTTATAGTTTTATTTATTTATTATCGCTTTTATCGTTTCCTGGCTTTGGACTGACAATCCTCTGTCCAGTTTATGTTATCGTTTTTAGTTTCGTTTTAGTAGTAACAACCTTAGGAAAATTAATGAACTAGATACTCCGATTCCCTGTGATCGACTCCGGTATTAATCGCTATGCTACGATCCCTACACTTGGGGAATACCGGATTTATAAATTTATTACTTGTTGTTTTGTTAGATAAAATCCGTGACAGTTACCAGATCGTCTAATAAACACAATTTGATAGAAGACAAAAGATGCCGAAGCGGATAAGCAGTCACTAGCGAAACAACCGAGCACAGATAAGTCCGCTGATGGACGAGACAAAGCCTGGATGCAAGATAAACAATCACTCTCGATGATCACCGACGATAAGCCAAGCGGCCTCCGCCAGTGCCAACAACACCGCACGCATTTCCAACATATAATACCATTAATTAAATTGCACAATCCAAGTGTATCATATACACTCAATATTGGCACCACCTTAGCCAATAAATTGGCATTTGGAATATTTTTCAAAAAATTAATATAATTAATATCTTGTATTTAATTTATTCATAATAAATAAATACCATCATATTAATTTAATCACTAAAACACTTTATAGTCGAGATAAACTTTCTTTATTTGGTTATCACTATAACCGCATTTTAATCTGGCTAGATGTTCTTATATATGTGACCCGATAGACTTCCGAATATGTTGGCTGTAGACATAAATTGTAAATTATGAAAATGCTCTTCATACCCAACGATCACGGAATAGCGTATAGCAACACACCATGACCACCAATCATCTGAAGAGTAAAAAACAATGACTACTACCTTTCATGTGAAACAGTTACCGTGTAAATAGAATCCTATCGCTGTAATACTATCCATACAATCGTATCACGAGTGTCAGTACATCAACGATCGTATCTTATAGTCTGGATATCATGCTCTCTCATAATAGCTCAATTATTCCCACTTTGCAAAGATTCACGAGAGCTGGACATTCCTTATAAGAAGGTCATTTCAGATATTTACTCATAATCATAGGATACGCGATTTCCGGACGAACAAACATGTATCCTACGCATGCTTCAATATCAAGCTCGAGCACTATCGTATGATCGCCCCGTGGCAAGGGGAAACCTCAACGGTGTCAAAGCATGACAATCCACACCGTGATGCCATGAAGACTCCGGCCTTAGGATAATTACACAATTGCCACATATACTGCGACACTTAATGTAAGTGGGTCAGTCTAACGTACGCATTCTCTAATACACATCCACGTACAGTTCAAGTGTCTCTACACTTTGATAGATGAGATCTATCCCTATCTTCAATAAGATAAAAGACATCCAATACGTGCTAATCTAATCATATTATCAATGTCCCGTTTGACAGTACATACGACTAGAGACATTTAAGTATCAAACTTTATTAAAGTGAATAGAGATCTCATCAACCATAATCACCATCATGGTTTCTCTATCACAGTCTAATACTAGGGGTGTTACTGTATATTCAATAACATAATTGGTTCATAAAGATAAACAAAATATATAATAATAAAAGTGTTTTTATTAATCATAATAAAGTTATTAAATGAACTAAATAGACTACAAATGACCCAACCCGGTCGGATCCGGTCCAACCCAATTGGGTTTAGGACACTATTTCAACACAAACACCTAGCAATTAACAGTATGCCTAGACGGTGATAACATCCAGCTGGCTCTGCCTGCATACCCAGCCTCAAACAATTAAAAAACCATAACTCAACATGAACAAGCTATGCACCCACTCCAAACAGCTAATCCAAATGCTTAGATAAAGCAATAGACTGCTAAATAACTAACCCCTAACTCACAAACCATGACTGAACAATCAAATACAACATACTACCTCAGATTCATATATTTAACATTCCAAGGTACAAACACAACAATACCCAAAACAACCAAACTCCATCTCTAACATGAGTATGAATTTGAATGGAAAATTTATACAGAGACCTGAACATCTACACACAATTTTAACCTATACAACAATACTTAGCAACCATGAAAGAATCAAACATATAACAACTTTGTTGACTTGAATTAGACACCAAGCTGAAAGCTTTTCGCTCAGACACCAAACCCAATTGCACTTTGGACTGAGAGACCCAACCCAACTGATGGTTCTATTTAAAGACCAATTTTTGACCGAGAAAAATAAAATCTTTATTCAAAATTATCACCTCTGGATAAAAAACAATAAAAGGGTACTAGCATACCCATTTTTCTTCCTGGCTTATAGCATGCATCATTCAAGCTAGGGAAATCTGTCATTCGGTGGCCTCTTGTCGTCCGGTTCACCCAACACCGAGAGCACCTTGAGCCGAGCACCTTCTCAGTCTGATCTTCACCGTACAAACGAAGAAATCGTGTATCCATCCACCAAATCCCGTATCTTTCCACCTGCCAAAGCTCAGAGCGGACATCTGAAACGACGGGTAGAGTACGGTGAGACGAAAATCGCAGCATTGTCTTATACTAATTATTATATTTAGTCTAGTAGCCGTGTAATATACTAATTATTATATTTATTTACAAAACCAAAACTAAAAGCAATGATTTCCATGGGCCGTAAAAGATAAAAGAAGAGAAGTAAAGAACTAAGGGGCCCGAGCGCTAAAAGCCCAAAAAGAAAAGAAAAACATTTCATAGCGCGAGCAGAAGACAAATAAATTGCGTTACTTTGTCTACAAACTGAACACGTCGACACTTTGTTTCTTTCTTATTAAGAGTAGTAAGATAGTAAGATAAAAAAGATTTGTACTAATCAATTGATATTATTTTCATTATGCGGATGCAACACAAAATATAATACGATATCAAAACCCTATTATTTCCAATTTAATGTTTGCGTTGCAATAGTAGTACATATATAATTTTTTTTATTGAAGAAATATATAAATTTTATTAAAAAGAGGTTTCCGTCATAAAGACACACAATTAATATTTAAAAATATAAATATAATAATTGACGATTTTGTAGAGAAGTGGTAAAAGAGCTTCCCCCTGCGCATATTAGCAGCCAGCACAATCAACTCCATAATTCTCTTTCTTGCTGCATCTCTCTCTCCCTCTCTCTACCCTCTTCCTTCTCCTCCACCAAAACTTCACCCACCTTCCTGCTTCCTCCTCCCCCCCCCCTCCGGGTCAAAACTTAGGGTTCCCCCAAGTTTTAGAGCCAGCTCACACTGCAACAATCTCCCGAATTCTCCCCTTATTTCTATATAATTTTCAATATTGTTTACATATTTATTTGCATTTTTCTTGAATTGAATTAGGTTTCTAGCTTTGGTGGCGCTACTTTAGTGCTCTTCCTAAAAAATTCTATGTTGGAGTATGATTCTTCGATGCTGTCGCTTCAATAAAATTGGATTCTTGGAAGAGTCTTACAGAGGAGTTTGCGATTTGGGTGTGGTTACATCAATAAAGGCCTTGAAGTTGTGGATTTTGGTGGCTTTGGTTCTTTGATGCTTCTAATTTGTTTATCTGGTGCGGAATGAGTAGGTGATAATGGCCCCGAGTCGAAGGAAGGGTTCAAAAGCGGCGGCTGCCGCTGCTGCTGCTAAAAGGCAGTGGAAAGTCGGTGATCTTGTTCTTGCCAAAGTTAAAGGCTTTCAGGCGTGGCCTGCTATGGTATGTCTGCAGATTGATTCAATTTTTCAAGAAAACGCTTCTTTTCCTTACCTGTTGAATTTCCCTCTCACGAGCCTTTCTATTGCCTTCTGCTTGATTAGTATGTTATCGCAATTAGGTTTTGAAGCTTCTTATCTGTTTTAACTCTTCTAAATATTGACGGAGGATTCTAGATCTGATGCTGATAGATTTTATTTTTCTAGTTACACCACTGCTTTCGGACAAGGCAAGTGATTTCTGAATGTTGCCTACTTGAAGTTAATTGTTCTGTCCCTTCCAGGGACCCATTGTCCAGCATCTAGTTTTTTTGTGTTGCTTTTGTAATTCACATTTACTTAGCCATATTAATAGTCGCAGGTTCTTTCACTAGATATATAATTTATATAAAACGTCTTGACTATGATATAGTTCAATTTAATTTCCTTTTTTGCT
Source organism: Gentiana macrophylla (assembly GCA_026214975.1). Classification (NCBI taxonomy): domain Eukaryota; kingdom Viridiplantae; phylum Streptophyta; class Magnoliopsida; order Gentianales; family Gentianaceae; genus Gentiana; species Gentiana macrophylla. The sequence goes on along the minus strand of CM047805.1, from coordinate 170,686,088 downwards.
TTGTAGCTACACTTTGCTTTTTCTTTTTTCTAGCAATTAAGAGGTTTCCTTTGATGATGTTGGTAGCTTGATGTATCATACTGAATAAATATAACTAGTTTTAGGAAAGTTTCTTGTTGTCAAAGCTTAGACATACGATTCTGACTTATTGAGCATTGTATTGGAAGTTCAACTACGAGATTTGGATCAGCCACACATTTGTAATTTTTTCCTTCTTCCAATCTATCTGGAACTAATAGCAAAATTAAGTTGATGTAATTACAGTTCACTCTTTGTGAATGAGGAGAGATGCTGTTGATTGCATGAGGGAATCATTTTGGTGCATATATTGTATTTCTCTGATTCAAGTGCATTGGAACCTCTCTTTGTATGTCTCCATGTACTTCTGTTTTGGGAAAAAAATCAACTGATTCAAGCATATTGGTTTTGCATTTCTTGCTTATGTTACTGGCAGGTTAGCGAGCCTGAGAAGTGGGGTTATGCTGCTGATTGGAAGAAAGTGCTTGTATGCTTTTTTGGAACCCAACAAATGTGAGTTTTGTTTGCATTATTTTCCTTGCCTTTTGCATTATGCGGTGTATTCATTAGAAAGCATCTTGTGTTTATCTTAGGAAAATCAAGTTAGATAAAGACATTAAGAAAATTGGCACTGATAAGTTCTTTCAAATTGGACTATTTGTGTATATGTTAAGGGATATTGGAAAATGGTTGACCGTCTTTTCCCCTTTATTGAATGTGTGTGACACCCCCCACCCCCCCTTTTATTTTTTATATTTTTTATCCTCCTTTGCTACAATGCTGCATTCAATCCTCCCCGCCACTTCCCACCCTCTGAAAATCCACTCACCCAGTAGGGGGAAAAACTCATAAGCACAAGACATGTTGCTCCCCCCTTGGTAGGCTAGGTTGTCCATTTTTTTCATGATTTGTGTTCGAGTTTGATAAATGCATGAAGTGAGTTAATTGTTTCAGTTACTCTTATTTTCTGATTTTTATTTTAGCACCGAGTCACTTTTATCTAGTATTTATGGTGGACTTAAAGTACGACATTGCTTCTTAACTTGACGGTGGTTGAGTAGTTGTGCAATGGCTGCAATACATGTTGGCGCATTTCTTTGTTTTGTTAATGTATCTAATCAAACGAAATTTGTTCTCATCTGATAGATACTATGCATCTGCAGACATCATGTATGAAGTTTAGAGAGATTTTCCATATGCTTAGTATTTGATCCCCTGTTTCTTTTTACATGTGGCCAATCCATGAAATTTCAAAGGAAATGTGGTCACGTTATGAAACACCTTGTTAATGTGCACTTTTCAAACGCAAAAATCAGCTTCTAACCAGCAAATCAGTAGGTAGAATCGTTACTGCCTATTTGACCAACTTTTAAGTGTTGTGTAACTTTGACACGGACATACTTCTGGACGGAGGAAGTACATCTTCTAGATGGTTAGTCAAGTGATTGTTATGGGATAACTTTTCATGTTTTTGGTATCTGTATAAGTGCAAGAAAAAAGTCAAAACCAGCTTTCTTTGGCAACACTTCATTTGATTGGCTTTCCTCATGTGGCTCCTCTGACATCAATGTGGCCCCCGGATATCTCCTTCTTACATCTCTTTCCTTTTTGGCTCTTATCATCCTACCTTACCCCTCCCTCCCTCCCTGCCTCGCGTTTTGATTCTCCTACCTTTTTGCAGCTCACTTTCTGCCTTTTAGATGTACTTTTTCTGTTGGATTCTTCTCTCTTCATTGTATTCATGCCTTGCTTATTTCGACCTTTATCATTTATTATTTTATTTCGTAACTTCTATACCTCACTAGGAACCTAGCTTTCATGACATTTCATCCTACTATATTTTTTTGTCTGTTGCCACTTGAATATGAAATATGAACACGTCCTTGCTTTTGGTTTTCGGTAGACAGCATAATTACTGATGCTAGGGGTTGATAGATTATGAATTGGGGTGTGACCAAAAGAGCGGCTTAGTTCATGGGAACGTACTAGCTATGCCGGTTCTGGGAAGGAAAAGGCCTTACCGTGCGCCAATTTTCATTTTAGAGAAGCTGTTTCCATGACTGGAACTCCTGGCCTCTGGTCTCACACGTATGCATTGGGTGTGAGACTATGGCATAAGATTCATCCCGGTAGCTCAATGTTGCTTATAACTATGAGCATTATAGTGGGTCGTTATATTATTAACACACGCATTCTCTAGTTTTAATGCTAATATATCACATTTTTCTACTCGTTATTACAACTGCAGACAGCTTTATGACAAGTGAAGCTAATTTTGAGGACATGTATGTTGAATTGCTGCATGATAATGTGGACTTATTTGTATTATCAATGATGTATGGCTGATAGGGCTATTCACATATCACAGGAGTATTCGTAGGAAAAGGATATTTGTTAAATAAATATTTTTCTTCTTTTTGTGCGGCAGTTGATAATGGTTAAAATACGCTTCTGTTATCTTGCTGGCAGTTACATGATTGACTAAGCAACCTCTTCTTTTCTCTTATGTCTAATTCGGTTAATTTTGCTCTTAGATATCATGACATTGCTGAGTTTTAGAGTACTGAAATAAAAAATTTGAGACTTTTTATTTAGGGTAAAAATTTGAGTATTGTATCACACAGTATATTGTGTGAGGTAACACAGGAAAAGACATTTCATTTTCTGAAAAGATAAATGAAAGTGACTTGGCAAACAGTAAAAGAAAAGCACCCCCATAGCCCCCCCTCCCCCCACCCCCCCTTTCTGTGACTTTCTATCTATGTATATATAAAAGAAAGTATACACATCTTGCCAACTTTGCTTTTGTCCAATCCTCTTATAATGTTCATTTCTTCATTTGCTTGTATCCTTGTACATTCCAAAGACTGTATTTCGGTTGGCGTCTAATCAAATTTATGCTTCCTTGAGCGAGTCAACTTCTTGACATCTTGTATCCTTGTACATTCCAACTTCTTGACATTTATGAGTAATATTGGGTGATTATTGAAAGAGAGGAGAATATTACATGTGCTGGTAACTAATTTTGTGTCTACTTTAGACTGATAGCTTTAGTGGGCCTAGTACCTGTGGAAACAATCAAGTTTTAAACTTATTTAGCCTATTTGTTTCATTTTCTGGTCACTTTTCTACCTCTTTCAGTATGAAGGCTACATGACCTTAGATTAATGTATAAATTTTGTAGTGTAAAAACATCTGCACAACCATCCATAGTTTTTTGTGATCTAGTATAATTTCATTAACGAGAAACAAATTAGTACATAGAGAGGATAGGATTACGTTACTGTTCCTACCGTCACATACCACAGTATTCAAACAAAAGGAACACTTCAGCTACTTGGTAAGATTCTTAAAGACCCTCTGTTATATGCTGCAGTTTACAATGATATTTTAATTTGTTCTTTTCTTTCTGATTCCTTCCCATGGATTTGCAAAAGGCCTGTCCTTCGACAATAAGTACTAAATATTTTGACCCGACTCTTCTCTGATTCTCCATCCAATCAATTTCCTTATGATTCCACGATTGCTCACCATTCATTCCAAAATTCTATCCTACTGGCTAGACACTCGGTCACCAAGCGAGGTCGTCATCGCTGCCCTTCATATCCTTTTTGAGTAGTTGCAAATGAGGAACAATCGTTGAACACGAGCTCCTGGGTTTTCTCTGAATAAGAACAGAAAGTTCACTGGGGTGTTCAAGTAATCCCCACGGACCCCACTCCATATGTTTCATGTTGGTTTTGAGATAGTGATGGCGTGTGAGATAGAAGATGAACGTTTAGTCGTTTACATTGTGACAAATCTTTTTGGTCACACCATCTTTGAGCGATGGATTTTTTGAGTGCATTTGTTTTTAAGGCCGTAAGTGTTTTAGAATTTGACGGCAACCATGTTTACATATCCTTGGTCTATTGTGTAGGACAGCCTTTTGTTTTGTTTGCTTAACTTCTTTTTTCTCTCTAAATCAGCGACAGTCTGAGTATAAAATTCAGAAATCAAGCCTTAGTCTAGCATCAAGCAGCCAAGTGAAGTTAGCTAGTTCTGTAGCGCCCTTTTCCAGCTGGAGGTATAAAGTTGTATGGTTTTGAAAACCTCAGACTCGACCACAAAAGTAGGAGAGAGTTTCTTTTGGAAGATCCTTGTTTTCCTTTCTTGTCCAGTGAAATCTATGATCACAAAAGGCCCAAAGACAACACATACCTGCAGAACTTGTTTGTAAATTTGATAAAACACAGTCAATATAACACACCTTCCCAAGTAACAACAGCCCTTGGATTCTTTTGCAACCGATTACTGCAATAGGTGCTTACCCTAGGTGCTAGGAGTCATAATATATCAGGAGCATGGAGGCTTTCCGGCCATGTGTGTTTTGGGGAACGGCATGCTTAATGCAGGCAGCCTTACTTTATGCTTCTTTAGAAGGCTGTTTCACAGCTAGAACCCTCATCACTTGGACACACAAAGACAGCTTTCCTTTTGTGTCAAAGCTCAAGAGGTGCTACAGTCCTACCAAAAGGAGACACACTGTCATTTCTAGTTTCTGCGCTAATATGACCAATCATTAGTGTTCTTATTTGGATCGGTTTCTTCCAAATCCAGGACAACGATACTTCGCTTCTTCTACCTGCCAGGCGCCAGATGGATTACCTTGCAATTTTGTGAGTCCATACCACCCGTAGGGAGTCTATCTTCTCACATATGTTCCATGTTATCTTCTTGAAGAAGGCATTGTTGACCCCTTGAGCTGGGAATATCTAGGCCCCTCATATTGCTTGACTAATATTTTCCATTACACGTGGAAAAAAATGCCTAGTACTTGGAACATTGGCAATCAGTTTTCTGTAGTGTAGGTTTTGGTTACTGAAAAGGGGGATGGAAGGGGTAGGATTCAAATGTGTAACATTTTCCAGGCTTGACATTATAGCAATAGAGAGGTGGGAAAGAAAATTAGTGGTTAATCCATACCTTTTTGCCTCACTGTTTCCTTCTCCCAAACCGAAAAAATTGAAGAAGGGTGAAGAATGAACAGATGTATACAAATCCTGATTTGAAATTTTTACCGTCTTTTTTCTGTTTCAGTTATTAGTATGGTGTAGGACACAAGGTACAATTATCAGAGGGACAAAAGTCACAAAATCAATCACCTTCAACTCTTTTAACTTATTGAGACTAACAAGGAAACTACAAGAGTATTACACATTTTCTTTTCTTGCTATTATATTAAAATGATAGGTTACAAAATCTATTGGCTGCCATCGTGTTCAAGTACTTCTTGTTCTTTCTTTGCACTCTTAACTAGACCAATGTAAAGGCACTTTTGGGCATGTTTGGTGGTAGTAGTGTCGGTGGATTGAGGAACGTGTATCAGCAATGAGTCATTGGGCATTGAATTTGTAAGCAAGAACATATTGCTCCTACACTGTTGGGTACCTTTTTTTGACTGATGGAGTGGGTTTAAGTGATGCCATTTTTAATATCAGCGTCTGGATTAATGTGGTAGGCTGGAAGCAGGCCTTGTTTTTTTAATTTTTTTAATTTTTTTAATTGTAGTAGTATTTAAATGCAGTCATTGTACTGTGTGAATATAAAACTAGTGGTTTGAAGGAAACACGGATCAGCAAGAATTGTTTATCCTCTCTTAATAGTGGAAAAAATGTTGCCTGTTGTGTACCTTAATCTATGAAACACGAAGCAGCTCTTAGGAAAAATATAGCTCTGATGTCCTCATTAATGGTGCAAGATAAAGAGTAGGAACAGTTGGTGATTCATATCGAATTAAAGAATTATTCAGAGCGGTTAGTTGGATACACATGACTTGAGCGTTTACTACCTTTGTCCATAAATAATAGTTGTTTTAAGCAAAATGATTTGTCCCTTCATATTAGTCACTTTAGAATACCAAGAAAACATTTATTACTTTTTTCCTTCCTATACTACCCCCAGTTTATTGCTCATTCAACAACTTTTCAAATATTACATTCATTGCATTAATCCTATTCAAAGGTTATATTAGACTCTATTGTCTAAATTAATTACATTCATCCACTTTCTTGATGCATGTGAAAACCTCCAAAGTGACTATTGTTTAGGGAGGTAGTATATAGGAAGTGGAAAAGTTTCTACTCTTTTTTATGCTATCGTTTTATAGTTTTTGAAACTTTTCAAGTAACTGTTGTTTTAGCTAGTGTTGGAAGTGGTTTACAGTGAGAAAGTAAGAAGGGTAGAGCTGAAAAGAAACTGAAGGCCAAAGAGGCCGGTGTTACTCACTTACTCTGGTTATTCTTCTTCGCACTTTCATCTGTGTTACTCACTTACTCTGGCTTTTGCAGCATGTTTACTTCATTGTGTATGCATTTTTTTGGATTGACTTAAATTATGTGTGTTGCAGAGCCTTTTGTAGTCCTGCTGATGTTGAAGCTTTCACAGAAGAGAAGAAGCAGCGTCTTCTTGGCAAACGACATGGGAAATATTCTGAATTTGGTCGTGCTTTGAGTGAGATCATAGATACATTTGAGAAGCTGAAAAAACATGATGAAGGCAATAATTCTAACGATACCGATGAATACACCATGGTGAGTGAAAATACCACATCTGAAGTTCTGAAAAATCCTGTTTCTATTGATAAGTCTCCCATATGTCAGAGAAAGATTTTGTCATCCGGAACCCAAGTTGATGTTAGTGGTAAAAGTGGGTGTGACGCTGATGATACGAATCGTAATGAAAGTATAAACGAAAAAGATGTTGTCTTGAAGGAAGGTGGTTCTGGAATGACAGAAAGGAGCATAATTACTACTTACTCAACAAGAAGAAGATCTCAGAGGACACAAGCGAGCAGATCTTCTTTGCTTAGACGGCATCCATCTGCTCGGCATTCCAGAAGCTCTTCAAGAGTGGATGTCACTGAGCTTCAGAACGTGTCAGAGCCCTCTGGCAAGTGTGTTAATAAGAGTATTCGGGATGTTCCCTCTAGCTTGCGTATTAGCTCAGCTGGGAGGAATAAGAGGAGGAGAAAAACGCCGGATAGTGATGATAATGAGGTTGATTCACCTGATGTGGTTTCCAACTGTAGTACTGAAGGAAATGATTCTGGAATTGTAACTGCTGACTCTGACGCCATTAGTAGCTTTAATGAAGGTAGCACCACTGACCGGGAAATAAAAGGTGTACAGTCTGTGCCTGTTACAGATCTTGCTCAACCAGACACTGAGTTCAGTCAAAGGATTGAGTTCCAAACAAATATAATCATCCAAAAAAAGAAAAGAAAGCCTAAACGAAAAAGGTCCATTGAAGAAAGTGTGGTGCTCACAGAAAAGTTAGATGAGAGGGTAGCCTCAGACAGTGATGTTAAAAGTGAAACAATTCCAGAAAAGTTAGATGAGAAGGTAGCCTCAGACAGTGATGTTAAAAGTGAAACAATTCTAGAAAAGTTAGATGAGAGGGTAGCCTCAGACAGTGATGTTAAAAGTGAAACAATCCTAGAAAAGTTAGATGAGAGAGTAGCTTCAGACAGTTGTGTTAAAATTGAAACAATTCTAGAAAAGGTAGATGAGAGGGTGGCAGCCTCAGACAGTGATGTTAAAAGTGAAACAATACTTCGTAGTGATCATCATTTGTCACCTGAGAGGTGTTCCAAGGAAAATGGCGACAAACATCTTCCTCTTTCCAAAAGAGCAAGAGTACGGATGAGTCATCCTCTGTCCTCCACAAGTGAAGAAGTAGATATTTTGCAAGATTCTGAGAAAGTGCAAGAAGAATCTCACATCCTTTCAGATCAAGCCTCTCAATCCTTGCACCGTGAAGTTGATTATTCGACAGACCAAGAAACTCTTCATGATAATGGGGATGTGGGTAAGTCTTCACCTCTGCTCAAACATCCTGAAAACCTGCTGTTATGGGAAGTGAAAACAACTGCTCCACCTGACAGCTCGTTGGATGTTGAAGCAGCTTTACCTCCATTGAAAAGATTACACCGTGCTTTAGAAGCCATGTCGGTGAATGCTGATGAAGACAAGAAAATATCTGTTGATGAACCACTGAAAGAAATGACTGGTAGCGGTCAGAATTGCTCTTCTTCCTTTGATGACATGTATAATTCAATAGAAAGAAAGAATGGTAGTGAATCGCGAACAGGAAAAGAAGATGAGCTTTTCAACAAGAATCCTGTGGATGGTCCTTTGGAGTCGCTCTCCAGAATAGACATGTCAATTGCAGTTGGAAGGGCATCTTCAGCAGATCAAACTACTCAAACCTTTGGTAATAGCACAGGACACAACTCACCCAAAGATAGCGAACATTGTTCCGACTCTTACAGAAAGGAAGTACGAGACACTGCTGTTCATGTAGAACGTTTCAAATCGCTGTCAGCTGATATTTGCGAAAAAAGGGACCGTGTTACATGCAGTAGTGGTTCCCCGGTTATGGCTATGCCTTCTGATGACCAATGCAAGGCTACGACAGCTGTGTTGACTGAACCTTTTGCTGAAATAAACCTTGAAAGATCCCAAGTAAATTGTGATGTTACCTTTGAGGACAACGTTACAGTTCAGTCACTGGATAATGGCATAAGTGTACTCGAGAATAGTGCAGATGACAGTTGCAAAACTACCAAGTCTTCCGATCTCGCCGTTGAGAACTGCAAAGATCCTGGAATGTGAGTGTGCATACTTACTGTGATTTGTTTTTTGGTCCTTGGGTCTTCAGTATTGTAATAATGAATATTGCTCTAACCCATTTGCCTTCTCTGTTATGAATGAGTTCTTTTGCACTTCACTTTCTATCTTTCCTATTTTCTGAATGTAGTCCTGTGTGTTGATTTATTTCTTAGATTAAATGGTGGCGACAATGTTGTGGAAAATGAAACAACTGAAAGGGAATCCGGGCCTTCTTCATTTCTAGCTCCCTCGGAGGTTATGCTTTCCGTGAGCATCGGTGAAAATCAATCTCTTCTGGGCTGCCGTGATGCAGATTTAACTCATTCCAATTCTGTCTCTGATGATCACTCTGTGGACAAATCTGTCTCTGATGATCATTCTTTGGACAAATCTGTCTCAGTCAGTCAGTCGTCTTCATCTCTGACTGATGGCTTGGATTCTGTTTCACATGTAACACCTCATACTTTGGCTGGAAATACATTGCCATCAGATAATGTTGCTATTCAGTTTAATGGATCTTGCAGCCCTGGTGTTCATTCACATCCGGATGTGCAAAAAAGAGCTTCCAAATGGAAAAACATGGAAGCCCCTGGTAATTTGGCATCTTTTGAGGCCATCATTGGAACCTTAACAAGGGGGAAGGATAGTATTGAACGGGCGACTCGTTTAGCAATTGAATGTGCAAAGTATGGAGTTGCTGCTAAGGTAGGATTTCATCTTCAGCGTTACTTTTGTTTGGTGATATTTGCAGATGATTCTTTTGCTTTACTTCTTCTTTGTGACCATTATTTGTTTGCTTTTCTGTGTTCCTGGATGACGTTTCAGTTGTCTTTTTTTCCTTCTTATTCGCTGGCTTTTCTTTCCCTTTTTATATTTTAATTAATTGAATGGAGTAGTGTCCATTTGTTGTAATAATTGTTGGCTTTCTGGATGTTCTGGTAGTGCAAACAGTGCACGGTTCAGTACATGTTTAACATGAACAGTTGTGAGCTAATTTAGTGATCACTTTATCATATTTACTTAACCGGTGAACTTAGGATCTGAACATAGGTGGCTAGTTAAATTTTGCTTGCATCGGCTTATAGTATAATCTATTTTTAGATTACTGGATGTTTTTTGAGTAGTTGTCCAGTCTGACTTGTGATCTTTTAGGTGGTGGAAGTTATTACTTGTAACCTGGAAAGAGAGTCAAGTTTGCACAGAAGAGTTGACCTGTTCTTTTTAGTTGATTCCATTGCTAAGTCATCAAAGGGCTTGAAAGGTAAGCACGCGTTCACTCTTTTTGGACTCACTTATGCATTTACTTCCTCCGTTTTGTATTCTATGTCATTTTTGAGGTTTTCACCCTGAATAAAAAAGTGGAATAATGTCATAAATTTTAAGCGAAAAGGTCCAAAACGCCTTCTGGCTATCAATAAAGAAATAGTTGTGATTATTGAAAATTATTTGGATGTATGATAAGTTGAGGGTAAGATGAAGAAAATGACTATACATGCTCTATTATCATTCTACAAAGACATTATGGGACAAGAAAAAAGTGGCAAAAAGACCGATATTACGATGGTGGGAGTATCTATGTAACTTGATACATAGATTACATTTGGATGAATAAGTTTATTTTTTGACCTTTCTCAGGTGATTTTGCTGGTGTATATCCCTCGGCAATCCTTGCGGTATTGCCACGGCTTTTGTCCGCTGCTGCTCCTCCCGGAAGTAGTTCTCGGGAAAATCGTAGGCAGTGCTTGAAGGTAGTTCTGTTTAATTTTCTTTTTGTAACATCTTAATTTTCAATTTTATCTGGATATTCTTTTATTTTCCGCGTGGACTTATGGGTATTGGGTTAACTTGTTGAATTTCAAAAGGTTTTGAGGGCCTGGCTTGAAAGGAGGATACTTCCAGAATCCATTATCCGTCACCATATCCGGGAGCTTGATTCTCTTTGTGGCTCCTCTTGTTCCAGAACATCGTCTCGTGCATTTAGAAAGGAAAGACCTATTGATGACCCAGTTAGAGAAATGGAGGGTATGCTAGATGAATATGGAAGGTAATTGCTTGTTTTCAAATTAGAGGATCTTTTTTCTGAAGCACTGAAAACAAAGACATATTATGGAATAGCATTGCTCTCCTCTATTTTATATTGACTTTTGCTTTGACCCTTACTTAATATCGATCATCTCGTTTCTACAGCAATTCGAGTCTTCAATTTCCTGGGTTTTGCATGCCACGCCTGATGAGGGATGAGGATAATGGTGTTGATTCTGATGGAGAGAGTTTTGAGGCTCTTACTCCTGAACATAATGCCGGAGAACCTGAAGTGAAAATGTCACCAGACCCGGCAGTTGAGAAGCATAGGCATATTTTGGAGGACGTTGATGGAGAACTTGAAATGGAGGATGTGTCACCTGTGGAAGGTGTTGCTTCCGCATGTGATATGGTTGATATGAATAGTGTAGCAACGTCTAATCTTCAGATAGAAAATTCAGTAACAGCAGCAGTTCCAGCTCCGTTGCCCGTGGTTATGCCACCAGCATATCCCCCTTTACCAACCTCCCCCCCTCCACCGGCCCCACTTCCACCGCTGCCTCCTACTGTAAGGCCGGATAGCATTACAAGCAATAACAATTCCAAGGTCTATGCATGTTCTCAGGTAAACTGTTAGACTTAAAGTGTATTGCATATTATTGTCCATTGTCCATCTTTTGTTTTCTATTTGACAACATCCAGAGGTTTACATATTGAAGATAACTAGGATGATTTTGATTCTCAGGTGCCAAATCAAATACCCAATCCTCCTGCTAATTGTTCGTCTTTTAACGATCGACATGTCTCCCATCCCCATCATCAATCAACAAATAGAAATGGACCAGCCGATGTCAAGGGTTTTCGTTTGCCCCCTCCTCATCCTGCTCCGTCCAATCATTTTTCTTATGTGCAAAATGAGCCAAGGCAGTCACGCAGAGATACCCCTCCTCATTTTAATTCCAATAGATTCCATATGCCAAACACAGAAAATGTTAATGGCTACAGAGATTGTGATAGACCAACATTTCCACCACCATACGGTGTTCAAGAGCACTGGAGGACTCCACATCCTTTTCCGGGTAAAGGGTTTACTACAATTTTCCAGTTGATTGGTTGGTCTACCCTCTTTTTGTTTTGTACGAGATGCTCAGTATGCTCTGTTACAGGTCCAAATTATCCTGATAGTTCTGGAAATCCTTATGCACCAGCTTCATATGCTCCCCAGCATTGTGAACCACACCAATTGGATTTTCGTTCCCGAGGAATGAATCATCAGGAATTCATGCACCATGGACCCCCTCCTGGTGCCCCAATCCCTGTCTCAGCTAGAGGTGTGTTTTCGTTTTTTACTGTTTTCACAATCATTAGATGAAACACTTTTCTTACTAATGGCCTATCTATATGTGATGTTATGGAAGGGTATATGCACATATCTTTTTAGTTTATCTTTTCCCGCTAATGCTGGTGTCTTTGTTGAGTACTAGGAGCTAAAAACACGAAAGAAGATATGAATGGATCATTTCCCCGATATTCATATCATATAGTGCTGTTTTTTGGGGCTACAACGGCCTTTACTAATTATTGTATCCCTGCGAAAACCCTATCATAACGAAGGGCTTAACATATTGGATTTTTATTTTATTTTTTATTTTTTTGAGACATAACATATTGAATTGTTTAGACTATGATTAGAAAAAGCTTTTCCCAATTTCCAGGTATATAGGATCACTACTGCTTTCTTATTTTATTTTTTTTATCTTCATTGAAATACTGTTTGAACTTGTTTTATTGATTAGGAGTTTGTTTTTCTTGAATATCGGTCTCCTACAAAAGCTTAAATTGTTGTATTTTTATATTCAAACACCACGCGTGGACCTAAAGGGCCCCAACCACCACAAGGCACATGAAGAGGCACAACACGTGGATGACCTAAATGGGGAAGCACTTCAACACCTCCTATGGGGGTGGGTGGGTGGGTATAAAGGTCCTGGGCCACCATAACACACACATACAAATAGAGAGGGGCATGTGGACAATGTTAATTGGGTAGTTGAGGGAATTCTACTCTGAAGACTCCTTATTCGGTAGTTATCACTTGCTTCAATCACACCATGACATGATTCCCACCTTTTAATAAAAAAGGAGAGAGGATAAGTTTAGGTTTAAAAAAACGGGACACATGTCATGATGTGATTGGAACAAATGATAACTCAGTAAAGAGTCTCTGCAGTCGGTAGTTGTGTCCACACTCCACAAAGATGTTTGATCCATAGCCTCATGTTATGTTATCATCTTGTTTCACTCTTTCTCTCCCTCCTAAATTCTAAACTGGATTGGTGGTTTTTGTTTCTGGCCAAAAGTTTAATTATTGTTCGGTGTGTTTATATTGCAGGCGCCAACTATTGGAGACCAAGATGACAAGTAAGCCATCATAATTAAGGTAAAAATCATACTACCCCCACACTTACAGAATTCCAGTTAGGGAAGAAACTTGGAAGTATGCAAAATACCTGCACGGCTGGCTTTTGACTAAAGTGTTACTTGATGAGTGTGTTGACAGGTGTAAATCCGGTCTCGCAAAAGTTGAGGCATTTATGATGTTGGCCAATTCTCTGAAAGATAGTTGTTCCATTGCCTTTGAAGAGGCTTTCAACCGCCTAAAAGGGGATCTTGACGAAGCATGTGACTGTACATATAGAGTTATACATAAATCGCCATGTTTACCATCTTCCGAATCATTTCCTAGCCTTTAATTTTTTTTTCCCCCTTTTTTTTTTCCAGAAGAAGGCATTGCCTTCTATGTAACAATTTTATTTTTATAGAGGCCTTGTTAAATTGAGTAGTCTGTGGTGTAGGATTTGCGGCCGTTTGTGGAAGGATTATGTAGAACAAGTATTGATTTGAAGTTTGTACATTAGGGGAATGGTGGCTGCTGAATTGTTCAAGTTTATGATGAATTATTGAGGCCTTTTGATTATGGCTCGATATATTACATTAATAAATGATATTTTCAATTTTGATTATGTCCTCTTTTTTTTTTCTCCGAAGTGATTCCCTCATGTGAAGCTGATGGGAAAACTGTCGCGATTAGGTGCGTAGACGATTCGAGTCGAGTGTGCTTCCAATTTCATGATCTTGAGTTCAAAGATGAACTTGACATTCACTATTGAATTCAAGTTCGATCACGAGCATTTTTGAGTTCTTGTTGAATTCGACCTTAGTTTGAGTTGAAGAAAATGTGTATATTTTAACTATACGGATTCTTGTTGAATTCGACCTTAATTTGAGCTGAAGAAAATGTGTGTTTATTTTATCCTTGATGATGATATCATCATGATTTTATGCTAATAAGCTCAATCGAATTTGTTTTTGAGATTGAACCTTTTCCCTTTTTTGAGGAAAATAGAAATATTATTAATTAACATCTGCCAAATAAACGGCTAAAACATCACCTGGAGGTGAAGTGCCCCAAGATGTCTGAGCAAAAATCAACAAAGTATATCTGTATATCTAGCTAAAAGATGCTCTGGCACATTCTTCATAAGCCGAATAAAAGTGCAAGAACAGAGAAGCTATATAATAAAGCCAAACATTCCTGCACTAAGCAACCATGCGCCATGAGGTCCTCCACAGGTCTATGAAGGCGGGAAACACACGCCATACAATTGCTCTCCACCACTGAATCCCCAGTCGCCTCGCCTCCTCTAGAGCCAGAAAAATCGCCTTAAGCACCAAGAACTCCACCGGGTCTCTTGTATCATGATACGCAAAGGAGTGCAGAACTGCTCTATGAGAGTGGCGGAAAATAGTTCCAACATCCGCCGTGCTTCAGTAACTGATGCATCGACATTACTCTTGATCTCCCCCACCATTGGCTTAGCCCATTTATCCGCCAAATGTTGGGCCGTGGCCTGTGTCTAATACATCTCCATAGCCTCGACGTACTCAGTCGACGCTGCCAGAGAACGTGTACATACCGCAGATACATAGACAGCTTGCTCATCAAACACCGCCGAGCAACGCGGCTTCCAAACTCACCACACAAGCCACACGAACCGCACAGTGTCCTGCACACCCTGATCCTCCAATAACCGCATGAAGAAATATGCAAAGGAGGCAGAACAAAGGCGTCCCAAGACCCCATAAAATGGTGACGCCCTCCAGATTCTATCCGACATCTCACACTTGAAAAGCACATGCCGCAAAGTTTCCAGAGCCCCGCCACATGCCAAACAAACACCGTCCCCCATATGCCTCTGCCTCAACCCTGCCCAATAGCAAGACAATCATGAAGATTGAACTTTTAAAATTATTGATTTAACTCACATAAACATATAATAATATCTGTTGGATTCTCTTAGTGATTTATACTTCTCCGACTCCTGTAATCCACAATGAGTGTTGGGCTTATATTGAGAGACTATCTACTATTATCGGGTACCGTGGTGTCTAATTAGGGACTTTAATCAAGTAATCGGCCAGGAAGACAAAAAGGAGGGCGTCCTATAGGTGGTTTGAATGTTAGTAGCACGAGAAACATGATTGAAGCCTGTGAGCTGATTGGTATCCGATTTTGTTGGTGATTATATCACCAATGTCATTTAGTGTAATTGGACTTAGTTTTGAGGTTTGGTAAGCTTGAAACAATCGATATAAGTTAGGAGATGCGGGGTGCATGCTTATAATTGACATTTGCAAGCTTACGGAAGTGTTAGATCAAGTGTTGAACAAAATCGGTTTTTGCTGCTGTTTGGACGGGCGTCCATATTATGTGGACGGGCGTTCACCTTGGCTCGCCGAGACGGCGTCGAGGTTGATTTAGATCTGAGTTCTAAATCTCTTTTATTGGACGGACGTTGGATTCTCGGACGGGCGCCCGGTGGTGTAGATTTAGATCTGAGTTCTAAACTCGTTTGGACGGACGGCGTTTGAAAAAATCGGGCGCCCGCCCGATGCGCTTTAGACGGGCGCCCAGTTAAACGGGCGCCCGAGAAGCGATTTTGGAGCGGTTTTGGCGGTTTTGGTTGGTATCCTTTCGAGTTTTACACCTTTAACTGACTCTGAAGGGTTGTGTATGGTGGGTTATCTTAGTATAACACTGCATATAAATACAAAACACTTGGGACTCATTTTGAGAGAAGATATTCAACACTAAAAAGATATATTCAGTTTTTCTTTGAATGTTCTTAAAAAACCTCAAAGTTCTTCATACAAAACTTCAAAACTTTTGTAGCTATCTTTCTATCTAATTGCCAAGATAGAAAGGACGTAGTTTTATCCCGTGAATACATTCGTGATTTACCGGAGGCAATCTTAGGGGGACGAATAGTTTTCGCAGGAAAGAGTCTCACCTCGACTCTACGTGTTTTGTCTCTAGTTTTCTCAATACTATTGGTTTGATACTTTTGTTCACATCATCACAAACTCCCCAACAATCTGCGAAAACTATTGTTGTTTGAACAATGTCGAGTATCAAGGAGATGACGTCAAATTTCAGCAAGTTGGAACAATTCAATGGTGAGGATTTCGAAGGTGGCAAAAGAAAATGCATTTCTTTTGACTTGCATTGAAGGTTGTGTACGTGTTGAGTACGCCATGCCCTCAGATTGATGATAATGACACCATGGAAGAGTCGAGGAGAAAAAGTAAGTGGAAAACGATGACTATATATATGCGTGGTCACATCCCGAACGGTATGTCTAATAATCTGTTTGATACCTATCTTGAAATTGAAACATCTAAAGAGTTGTGGGATACTTTGGAGGCTAAGTATGTGAGTGAAGATGCATCAAGTAAGAAATTTCTTGTTGGTAATTTTATGAAGTATGTTATGGTCGATAATCGTCCGGTTATGGATCAATATCATGAATTATTGCGTTTGTTTGGTCAGTTCTCTATGCATAAAATGGCTATGGATGAGTCCATTTGTGTTTCAAGCATCAATGAAAAGTTGCCTCCCTCTTGGAGGGATTTTAAAAATTCCTTGAAACATAAGACGGAAGAACTTTCGTTGATTGAACTTGGTTCTCATCTTAGGATAGAGGAAAGTTTGCATTTGCAAGAAAGTGGTAAAAATGTTGTAGGTTGCGGTAAGAACATTGCAGGTGGCTCAACTTCAATCAACATGGTTGAAGTTGGGGAAACTTCTAAGAAAAATAATAACAAGAGAAAGTTTGATTCCAACAACAACAAGAACAAAGCAAAGTTCAACAAAAAGCCTAAAGGGGCTTGTTGGTATTATGTGTAAGGAAGGCCATTTTAGGCGGATTGTCATGCTAGAAAGCATAACAATGGTAAAGGAACCGGTAAAGGTTCGGGACAGGGGTCGAAAGACTCGGATCCACCAAAACATCAAGGTACACTTGTTAATGATTGTGGCTTTAATTCTGATATGAATTATGTACCACTGATTTCAGAAGCATGTTATTTGCAGGATGATGATGTTAGTTGGTGGATAGACTCGGGAGCGACAAGACATGTATGCAAGGATAGATCATGGTTCTCAACATATGAAAAGGTTGAAGACGGATCCATTGTGCATATGGGAAACGAGTCTAAGTCCTTTGTTGTTGGAAGAGGAATTGTTAATTTGCAATTTAGTTTCGGAAAATTTGTAACCTTAAACAATGTTTTACATGTTCCTTTAATCCGGAAAAACTTGGTTTCGGTAGTATTTTATGTAAAGAGGGCTATAAACAAGTATATGAGTCCTCTCGTTATGTATTAACTAAACATGGTGTATTTGTAGGATTTGGTTATCTTAACAATGGTATGTTTATGCTTAATATTGTTAGTAATGGTTTGTATGAAAATGTTGCTATGAATGTTATGCATGTAAATGTTGATGATTCATACTTGTGGCATGCAAGATTAGGTCATGTGCATTTTAGAAGAATGTTACAAATGTCTAAAAATGACTTAATTCTGCTTATAGTATCGACTATGAATAAGTGTGATACTTGTAACTTAACTAAAATTGTAAGACAACCTTTCAAAGGTGTTGAAAGGTCGTCTACTATTTTGGAACTTATTCATAGTGATCTTTGTGAATTTAGTTCTACACCATCTTTTGGAAACAAAAAGTATGTTGTTACATTCATTGATGATTGCACTCGTATTTGTTATGTTTACTTACTTTTTACCAAAGACGAGGCAATGGAAAAGTTTAAAGTATTTAAAAACGAAGTAGAATTGCAACTTGAAACTAAAATAAAGAAACTTCGTACGGATAGAGGTGGAGAATACTATGATCCACCATTTTTCGAATCTTGTGGGATTATACATGAACGAACTACACCTTATACACCACAACAAAATGGCATAGCTGAAAGAAAGAATCGAACTCTAAAAGAGATGGTGAATGCTATGCTTTCTTACTCGGGATTGAGTGAGGGTTTTTGGGGAGAAGCTATGTTAATGACTTGTTATCTATTGAATAGATTCCTAATAAAAAGAGTCCTATTACCCCATATGAGCTTTGGTATAAAAAGAAGCCAAACTTGCATTATTTGCGTGTTTGGGGATGTAGAAGCGATCGTAAGACTACCCAATCCCAAGATTAAAACCTTGGGGAAAGAGGCATTGATTGCATATTTATTGGATATGCTTTGCATTCAAAGGCATATAGGTTCTATGTTATAGAACCAAATGATTCGATTATGTTCATTCCGTAATTGAATCAAGGATGCTCTCTTTGACGAAAGTCGGTTTTCTTCTATATCAAGGCCTAGAGATGTTGTTCTATGAACATTGGATTTAAAGAAAGTTGTGGTGGTGTAGAGTCACAAGATGAGCCTTTAATGCTTGAAGAAGAAAAAAGGCAAGGAAAGAAAAATCTTTTGGTCCCGATTTCCAAACATATTTGGTGGAGGGTACAAGAGATAATGTAGGATTTCAATATGCATATTGTTATCATATTGATGATGATCCTAGAACTTATAAAGAGGCTATGGAGTCTCGGGATGTTGCCTTTTGGAAGGAAGCCATTAATGATGAGATGGATTCCATTTTAGGCAATGATACGTGGATATTAACGGATCTTCCACGTGGTTGTAAACCATTGGGTTGCAAGTGGATCTTCAAAAGAAAAATGAAAATTGATGGATCCGTTGAAAGGTATAAAGCCCGGTTGGTGATACAAGGCTTTAGACAAAAGAAGGCATTGATTATTTCGATACTTATGCCCGGTTGCTAGAATCTCCACTATTAGATTGTTGATTGCCTTGGCAGCCATTAACAATCTTGTTATCCATCAAATGGATGTTAAAACAGCCTTCTTGAATGGGGATTTGGATGAGGAAATTTATATGAAACAACCGGAGGGTTTTGTGATACCCGGAAATGAGCATAAAGTATGTAAGCTTGTTAAATCCTTGTATGGACTAAAACAAGCTCCCAAACAATGGCATAATAAGTTTGATGAGGTTGTATTGTCTAATGGTTTTAAGCTTAACCAAATGGACAAGTGTTTGTATAGCAAATTTGATGAAACCGGAAATGGTGTAATCATTTGCCTATATGTTGATGACATGTTAATCTTTGGTACAAACCAAGATCAAGTTGACCATTGTAAATCATTTTTGTCATCAAGTTTTTCTATGAAAGATATGGGGGAGGCGGATGTTATCCTTGGAATAAAAATCATAAGGAATGACAAAGGGATTACTTTGACACAATCTCACTATATCGAAAGTGTTGAAAAATTCAATTGTGAAAATTCTGTTCCGGCAAGAACTCCCATGGATCCTCATGAGAAATTTGAGTTAAATTCGGGTAATCCGGAGTCTCAACTTGAATATGCTCGAGTTATAGGTGTTTGATGTATGCAATGACTAGCACACGTCCGGACATTGCATATATGCGGTTGGAAAACTTAGTAGATATACTAGTAATCCAAGTAGTGTTCATTGGCATCGCGTGACACGTGTGTTAAGGTATCTTAAGTTTACCAAAAATTTTGGTTTAACTTATGTTGGACATCCTTCGGTTATAGAAGGCTACTCGGATGCTAGTTGGATATCAAATGAGAATCATTCTTCTACGAGTGGTTGGGTGTTTCTACTTGGAGGTGGTGCCATTTCTTGGGCTTCCAAGAAACAAACATGTAATGCAAACTCGACAATGGAATCGGAGTTTATTGCCTTGGCCGGCCGATTTAGAGGCGGAATGGCTTAAACATCGATTTACGAGATTCCATTGTGGCCAAAACCGATATCACCAATTTCTATCAATTGTGATAGTGAAAATACATTGGCTAAATGCTATAGTCAAGTGTATAACGGAAAGTCGCGACATATTGGAGTTAGGCATAGCTCGATTCGTGAGTTGATCACTCACGGGGTGATATCTGTTGCTTTTGTGAGATCTCAAAAGAATTTAGCCGATCATTTGACCAAATCATTGGCTAAGGACTTGTTCATCAAGTCAGTTGTCGGGATGGGTCTACAACCCATTGAATCTTTGCATTAGGATACCCAATTCCCTCCTAATACGACATTAGGGGCTGAATTCAATGTGGAAGGCCTAGTGACTTAGATTTGGCACATGTGTTTTGTCCCGAAGGTATGTGCTAAACCTGCATGTGAGGTTGATAATATATCTTAATAAGTCTTATGGAAAAGTGTTGTTGCAGGTACACGATTGATAAGACTAACCTATATGAGTATGAAGTTTGGCCGCTTCAAGAAAGTTAGGGTTGGCTTTCTACATGCTCATGAATTGATATGGACACGAGGCCTGGATAAAGAGTGTCAAGCAAGCTATAGGAGTTGTCTTTTAATTCATTTGTGTATTATCTTTGAAGTATTCAAAATGTGTAAAGGGGTTCAATGCTTAGTCACACCCCAATACTCGAATATTTTGGAATGTGTAATATACTAGATGGTAATTCAATCTGCGTGATATTATCATTGAAAGATGAATTGTTGTATGTTGATATGTTTTAACTAAATCAAGGGTTACACTAAATGGGGGAGGATTGTTGGTGATTATATCACCAATGTCATTTAGTGTAATTGGACTTAGTTTTGAGGTTTGGTAAGCTTGAAACAATCGATATAAGTTAGGAGATGCGGGGTGCATGCTTATAATTGACATTTGCAAGCTTACGGAAGTGTTAGATCAAGTGTTGAACAAAATCGGTTTTTGCTGCTGTTTGGACGGGCGTCCATATTATGTGGACGGGCGTTCACCGCATTTCGCTGCCAGGACGGGCATCCATCTTCACCGGACGGGCGTCGAGGTTGATTTAGATCTGAGTTCTAAATCTCTTTTATTGGACGGACGCTCGGATTCTCTGGACGGGCATCCAGTGTGTAGATTTAGATACAGGTTCTAAACTCGTTTGGACAGACGAGCGTTTGAAGAAACTGGACGCCCGTCCAGTCTGCTTTAGACGGGCGTCCAAATTACAAACGGGCGTCCAGTAAGCAGTTTTTGGAGCAGTTTTGGCGGTTTTGGTTGGTATCCTTTCGAGTTTTACTAGGGGTGTACATAGTCCAGTCCGGCCGGTTTTTTACGATTATCTCGAATCGAATCAGAATTACGGTTTTGATATTTTCTCGAATCGAATCGAATTGGTCATTTTTTACGAATTGGGTGAACCAATACTGATCCGGTTCGATTCGATTCGTTTTCAGACTGTATTTTATTTACCATAAAATTTTGATTTTTTTCTTCTAAAAATGAGACAAACACCATTATTGGCACCATAAGCCAACGGGTGGTCGTTGTAACGACAATTTCAAAGGTTGCTTTCAGCCTTTCATGATCAAAGGATGAAGAATATTAGAAGAAGCAAGAACGGCCGGTGAGCTCAAACGGCGGTTATCGGCGGCTGGGAAGCATTTTAGGTTTAGGTTTAGGTAGAAACGGCAGAAGTATAAGGTTTAGAAATTTAGGGTTGTGTGTGGGGGGTTTTTATAGTAGGAGCTAGTGAACAAATTAAGTTATATATATATATATATATATATATATATATATATATATATATATATAAAATTAAAAATGAAGTATAACCGGCTCGGTTCGGGTCGTTCCGGTTTTTATGGATAAAACCGAAAACTGAATTGGATTTCCGGTTCGGTTTTTCTTCAATGAAAAAACCGATTGGAAAACCGCGGTTCATCATTTTCCAGTCCGGTTTAATCCGGTTCAGTTGGTCAGTCCAGTTTTCCAATTTCGTTGTACACCCCTAAGTTTTACACCTTTAACTGACTCTGAAGGGTTGTGTATGGTGGGTTATCTTAGTATAACACTGCATATAAATACAAAACACTTGGGACTCATTTTGAGAGAAGATATTCAACACTAAAAAGATATATTCAGTTTTTCTTTGAATGTTCTTAAAAAACCTCAAAGTTCTTCATACAAAACTTCAAAACTTTTGTAGCTATCTTTCTATCTAATTGCCAAGATAGAAAGGACGTAGTTTTATCCCGTGAATACATTCGTGATTTACCCGGAGGCAATCTTAGGGGACGAATAGTTTTCGCAGGAAAGAGTCTCACCTCGACTCTACGTGTTTTGTCTCTAGTTTTCTCAATACTATTGGTTTGATACTTTTGTTCACATCATCACAAACTCCCCAACAGATTTCAAGGTCCAAAGTATACTTGGACTGGACTGTTATATAAAGGAACGCATATCCTTGAACGCCTTGACCAAGCTTGGTGTACCTCCTCATAGCTCACCCTCTTCCCTGAAGCAACTTTGACGCATCTAACCAAAACGCATTCAGACCATAGTCCTCTACTCCCGCAGATGAATAATAGGCAGAAAAAATTCAAAGCCCCCTCCTCTACGCTTTCAGAATGCTTGGTTTGATCATGCAGATTTTCCAAGCTTTGTTGAAGACAATTGGAAAGTCAGCAATCCAAACTTTGGGGAAGTGACAAAGAATTTCATATCAAAAGCTATGCACTGGAACATAACATTTTGGTAATATTTTCTATAGAAGATTGGCGGGTATACATGAATCTTTATCAAAACACACATCCACCTACCTCTCTTCTTTGGAGAAGCAACGAAGGGCTGATTTTGATGATATCTTAATCCAGGGGGAAAAATATTGGCACCAACGGTCCCATCTTCAATGGCTAGTAGATGGGGAGAGGAACACACACTTTTACTACATAACTGCAATGGAAATACATCAAAGAAAAAGAGTTATGTCACTTGCGCACCCTGATGGTACTTGGAGCACTGATAAGCAAGAGGTACAAAATATGATGAGACATTATTTTGTGAATCCGTACTCCAGAGAAGAACATCCGTGTGTAGTTGTGCGTTACACTTCCCTCCCCTCAGTGCTTCATATCTTCAACACCTAAATCGATAGGTGTGTGAAAAAAAATATAGGATGCATGCTTTGACATTGGGACCTATAAGGCTGTTTGGCCACATATGTTGCCAATATTTTTAAAAAATGTTGGAGTACTATAGGCAGCTTAGTGGTGGAGTTTGTGACAAGAGCTTTTGAGGATTCCACATTCCGACAAAAAAGGAGGGCGTCCTATAGGTGGTATGAATGTTTTTTTTTGAACCAAAGGTGGTATGAATGTTAGTAGCATGAAAAACATGACTGAAGCATGTGAGCTGATTGGTTTGGAATCATATGATTAAAATTCAGAAAAACATTCTCTATTACAGATTTATCTTTCATTAGATAGACCCAAGTTACTCTAGTATGGTCATCCATGAAGGTTATAAACCATATATGACCAATAACGAGTTTGACCCTAGATGGCATTCGCATGTCACTATGAATTAAAGTGATAAGGATCTAACTTTTATAGGTAAATAGCCCCAAAAAAATGGCATTGAAAATGGCTAAAGGCTCACCAACTATAACATCAAATCCTCCTTCCAATCTCCTAGAAAAAGAGTTTAGAATTTTCACGTTGCAGTTGCAAATGAGTCCCTCAAATGCTGATTTTCCTTCTCCAAACACTGCATCCACATTAAATTTAAGAACACCGCTGACTGCATTAAAGTACTCCTCTGCTTCAGCATCGGTTTTGAAATGCAAAGAATTAATGTGGACGTCTTTTCTCTCAAAGATCCACTTTTTGTGCGCATTTACTGTGTGTCTAAATCATTTCTGATTTCAATTTGAATAAGCAAGGATGCTAGCAGACTTTACACGCCCAACTTACTTTCTAGGTTTTTGGACTCCTCTATTATCGAGAGATTTTACGTTACAGCTACTCAGGGGTAAGACCTGACCAATAGCTTTTTCAAATGACACATCAAAGGAGAATCGAATATAAAAAAACAACACAAAAAATAGCATTTTAATGAAATTCATTAATTGATTAATAATAATGTAAATATGTTAATGTCATATATATGAAATCAAGTTGTATAATCTATATCAATTGACGGTTATTAATATAGTAATTATAATATATATATATATATATATATATGGATGGATAGCGAATTTATGATACAATGAGAAGTAATGGTAAGCCCGGTCGCAGGATCACCCCTCTCCGGGGAATCCGTCAGGGGGATCCTCTCTCGCCGTTTCTCTTCATTATCTGTGCGGATGGACTTACAACATTGCTAGACAGGGCGGTCCGGGTGGGTTCTCTCCGCAAGTTCAACTTGAGCGATACATTCGGGGTTTTTTCTAGGGAGACTCTGAGGATAAGCGGAAGATGCACTGGCGGAGTTGGGTGGTATGTTGTCTACCAAAGAACTTGTGCGGCTTGGGATTTCGTGATCTTGAGGCTTTTAATCTTGCCCTGCTGGCGAAGCATGCATGGCATTTGTTGCAGCACCCTACGGCCCTTGTCAGTCGGACTCTTAATGTGAAATTGCAGGTATGACAATTATTGCAGTGGGTCAGGGGCGGTGCCTTTCTTTTCTTTGGCGGAGTTTGCTGTAAGGGAGGGATCTGTTGCTCTCGGGCTTGCGTTGGCGTATTAGTGATGACCGCTCGGTCTTTGTCTTTCATGATGCGTGGGTTTCTAGACCTCCCTCTTTTCGCATTATGCATGCCTCTCATGCATTGCCGACGAATATGCAGGTGCATAATCTTTTATCACCTGATGGGCGGCAGTGGAACCTCCCTTTGCTTCAGCAGGCTTTCCACTCTTGGGAGGTGGACACGATTCTCTAGACTCCAATTGCTGGCCCCTCTCATCCTGACAAACGTATATGGCACTATGATTAGAAGGGGCGTTTAACGATTAAGACATGGTACTTCTTAGCATTGGGTCTGCGTGGTGGATTGTATAATGCGGCTACCAGCTCTTCCTCAGTTGGCCTGGATAGAGTGTGGCGCAATGTTTGGTGGGTGGTGGTACCGCCGCGAGTTCAACACTAAATTTGGAGATGTTTGCAGGGATGTTTTCCAATTGGGGAGAATCTCCTCAAGCGGCATACTGCGGATGGTGTTTGTCTGGCGTGTGGTCGGGAGCGGGAAACCATGCGCCATGTTCTCTTTGACTGTGACTATGCCAAGGCAATTTGGGGCTCTTCATCTTTTGGTAATCAGCTAGTTCGGCAGTCGTCTAGGTTTCGGGAGTTGTTTGGAGGTCTTTTGGAGCGCATGTCGGTGGAGGAGGTGTCGGAGTTTTGCATGACCTTGTGGAATCTTTGGAAGGCGCGCTGTTGTGCGGTTTTCGAGGGCATGCCTGTCCATGTCTCCCGTATCGTCTTGGCCTCTGTAGCATCGGCACTGAAGTATTGTCAGGTGATAGGTAGTGCTACTGTAGTGACTGGGGGGGCTCCACACCCAGTTGTTTGGAGTCCGCCACCCACAGGTATGTGGAAGTGCAACACATATGCATCAGTGACGTTCTCAAGCTCTGGAATTGGATTGATTTTTCGAGATTCGGCGGGATCCTTGGTTGCGGCTTTCCCTTTCCATATTGATACGGGTGATGCCCTGGGGCTGTTGGAGATGCGTGCGATTCTGTTCGCTCTAGCTGATGCGGGTTGGCTGGGGGTGTCATCTATGATCTTTGAGACTGACTATTTACCTTGCATTTATGATTTGTCTGATCCATCAGAGGATTATTTTGTCTTTGGTTGTCTTGCCCATGACTGTCTATTAGCCTCGGCGTCCTTTACTTCTTGTCGATTTACTTTTGTTAAATGTTCTGGTAACGTCCCGGCACACTTGCTTGCTCGACATGGCGTTGCGGCTGAAGGGCCTATTTCTTGGGGTGTTCTTCCCCGTATATGTATCTCCGTTTTTTGACGAATTTACCTTAATAAAAATTGTTGGTTTTCTATAAAAAAAAACGCAGAGCGGTAACTAACGTAGATATGACGCTAATACAGTATTGCGTAAGAATCGGCTACATATATCCTCGGGAATTGATGAGAGATTTAGTGGCGGAGAGTACCGGAGCCCTGTTTGGTTTCGGGTTGGATTGTGGTTGAATTGAGTCATGAGAGAGAAAATAAAATAAAATAATGTAAAGCAATGATTATAAAGTTGAAATGTTGTATTGAAATTTGTGTTGATGAAGAAATGATTGGTGAGAAAAATTTTAATGAAATATTATATTGATAAAGTAATGGTTGAATAGTGTAGGTAGTGAATAAAATGAATTGATTAATGTTATTTTATTTGTTGATGTTGAAATGATTGGTGAAAGAAATATTAATAAAATAATAGTAATAAATAAGATAGTGGGTGAATAAAATATTGAGTTGGATCCAAATGTATCCAACCCAGCCGCGAAAGAAATTACTATAAATAGAGGAATTCCCTACTTGATGCACGCATCCAGAACTCAACCATCTGTTCATAATTCCAGCCAGCAATGGAGTTCTTTCATCGTGAGTGCTCTATATATCTCCGAACCGACTCTTCAGTTTAAGGCGGGAATTCTTCGCACACCAGAGAACCTTAGTGATATTTTGGACAGCCGGATAATCAGTACTCGATGGTTCTTGTTTCTGTTTGTTTTCAAGTGTAACTTGACTTTTATTTTGTTAGAAAATCGAGGTAATTGGTTACTTAAAAGGCGTTATCTTGCTTCTTGCTTTTCAGTCCCCTCTTACTTGTGGCGTATTTCATACACATGTGACACCAAACTCACGTAGATGGTAGTAGTTAAATCACTTCTTGACTTTTTGCCTTTTAGCTATTCCATTCTTCTTGCCTAGTGAGCATTTAATTTTTCTCTTATCCATAGGAAGGAACTGTGTAGACGATAACCTTAAGCTTGTTTACTTTCTGCACATGCAAATAAGGGCGTTGCTTTTAATCTGTATGTTTTAAGTTGGTTACTATGTCTTAGGTCCTTTGATGAGTATTTATTGTTCCCAGGTTGTGGATATGGAACCAGCAGATGAACCTTTTCTTAGAGCCAATCGCTCTCAAACCGCCCTTGTACTTCTTGGAGGAAGTGTTCCTTCTGCCATTCCCCCAAACGTATTGGTTCATGCACCGAAATCCCTTGTGCCTATTCAACAAAATGTGGTCAATAGATTGGCCTTCCTGCCTTTACCTCCTCTATGTCCTTCTGCACTTTCATCATGGTATAGGGTTGCAATCATGATTCATGGTTTGAATGGTTTGTATCGGTCCACCTATTCATGCTCTATAATTTCATTTCCAGTTGATCATTTTTTTTTTCTTGAAGAAAAATAATGTGGCCTGCTAATTGATCTTTAGATATTTGGAAATAGATTGAAGGGTAGGAAACCCAAGATTTTGTTCAGGCGGTGTCTGTAGGCTGGGTGCTGATCTGTAGTTTGTTGCAGGTTGTGGTAAGAGGACTGTCGTAAAATATGTTGCTCGTCAATTGGGTCTGCATGTTGTAGTGTACAGCTACCACAACATCTTAGCATTATCTGAAAAGAAGGCATACTCTGCTCTGGCTCATGCATTTACTGCCGGTCACAGGTACTTTGCTTCATTTTTAGTTTGCTGCTTATTGCACAGTAGAATATCTTCCAAGCTTTCCATATCTTCATTTACCGTCTGGCCAGAGGAACCGTTGAAACACAGATGAGAAATTTGCACTTGAAGAAAGATAAACCAGATGCAATCTAACAGTAAAAAAATGGCGGAAATTGATAAAACACAGAAAACAAAGAGAACACGGTGATTTAACGTGGTTTCCAGCGTTGTGCCGACTACTCCACGGACAGAAAAGGAGATATTTTATTATGCACAGAATTACAAGGTTTTCACAAGTGTGTGAATAACACTTTGAAAGACACACTTTGCATTGATTGCAACCTCGGTATTTATAGGCACAAATCCCAAACCCTAACCGCCAAAGATCTTTGTCGGAATTGACATAAATACCCCAGATGTGGACCCCAGCTACAGCTGTTATCCACCAGACGAAACTCAGCTCCAAAATGACTTTCCCAGAAAACTCACTTTTCTTGAAACTCACTTGTAATCAACAAACTCAAATGTAGAACTCAGCAAAACTCAGTTTCCACAAAACTCAGTTTCAGCTTTCAGATTAGTTCCACCCGTTTTAGAGATCAAGTCACAAAACTTAACAAATCTCCACATTGACTTGAACTCTCATTCAACGTCACCAGATTGCATAATTGATTGACTTGTACGGATGCATTCGTCAATGCCAGGATGTACTTGTACCGGACTTCTCCATTAATCCACTCACCGGTGACCGCCTCAACCGAGTTTTAAAACGGATTATAAGCTTTGAATGTTAAGCAAGTCCGCATACAATCGAAACTTGCTTTGTTGAATCTAGTTTAGTAAACATATCGCCAGGATTTTCCTTGGTGCCGATCTTCTTAACTACAACCTCTTCTCATTTCTCGAGAAAATGATATATCACGTCAATATGCTTGGTTCTCTCATGATGAACCTGATCCTTAGCTAGACAAATTACACTCAAACTGTCACAATAAATCTCAGCATGATCTTGATGTAGCCCCAAATCACAGACTAGACCCTTCAACCGATTGTTTCTTTGGTCGGTGCTTGGTGAAGAGCCATATACTCGCCTCGCTTGTTGATAAAGCTATTGTGGCTTGCAAAGTTGCTTTCGGTGACTCTTGAATTCCCCAATGTGAAAACATAACCAGTCATTGATTTTCTACTGTCCACATCACCTGCATAATCAGCATTACAGTATCCCGGACCAAACTCTGAGTATCACCTCCATAAATGAGACCAACATCATTTGCACCCTAAGGTACACGAACATTCTTTTCACTGACTTTCCATTGTTCCTTTCCAGGTTGAGCCATAAACCTGCTGACAACACTGACTGCCTGAGCCAGATCAGGCCTAGTGCACACCATGGCATACATCAGACTGCCAACTGCACTAGCATAGGGAACTTTGGACATATATTCCTTCTCCTCAGCTGTCTGTGAAGCATAAACTGACAAATGAACATTTGACGCCATAGGAGTATCTATTGGCTTTGCAGCAGACATACCATACTTGGCCAAAATCTTCTGTATATAGCCCCTTTGAGATAAAAGCAGCTTTTTTTTTCGACTTCTATCTCTCCAGATCTCCATCCCCAAGATTTTCTTTGTTTGCACCCAAATCTTTCATTTCAAATTCAGCACTAAGAAGGTATTTCAGATTCCGAATATCTGACTTCTCTCTTGCAGCTATCAGCATATCATCCACATACAAAACAAGATAGATGTATGATCCATCTTCCAGCTGACTATTGTAGACACAACAATCATAAGGACTTCTGCTATAACCCAACTGGATCATGTAACTGTCAAACCTTTTATACCACTGTCTAGGAGCCTGCTTCAATCCATATAAGGACTTTTTCAGCTTACAAACAAATGCTTCTTTACCAGGAACTTGAAATCCCTCTGTCTGAGTCATGTATATCTCTTTGTCTACCTCACCATGTAGAAAAGTTGTCTTCACATCTAACTGCTCAAGTTCAAGATCTTGTTGTGCCACCATTGCTAGTAACACTCTGATTGAAGTATGTCTGACTACTGGTGAGAATATCTCATCAAAGTCCACCCCTTCTTTTTGACTGAACCCTCTAGCAACCAAACGTGCCTTATACTTGACTCCTTCTGCCTCAGTCATTCCTTCCTTTTTCTTGAATATCCATTTGCATGTAACAACTCTCCTATCAGCTGAATGTTTAACAAGATCCCAAGTCTGATTCTTCAGTAATGACTCCATTTCATCTCCCATGGCAGCAAGCCATTGAGATGACTCGTAACATGTCATCGCTTTCTGTAAGTAGAAGGTTCAAAACCATCCACCTCTACGCAACTTGAAGTGCATATCCACCAAATCTTCAAACCCATACCTTCCGGGAGGTATCCCAACATTGGATCTTCTAGCTCTCTTGACCCATTATACTTTGTCGACCAATATCGGTTTGACGCCACCGGTGACCCTCACCGGTGGCGGCTTGGATCGATTCGGTTCAAGAAACGAGATCGATGAAAACCGACTTTGTTCATTTGAGTGTTGCATCTCGGTGACTCCACTGGAGCTCCACTCATCGTCGTTTTCTCAATTTTCAAGACTGGTTTTGATTTTAGCAATCCTCCCCATCGATGAATCGAGCATAGAATTTTCATCAAAATTGTATCTCTCTTTGAGAATAACTCTGTTTCTCATTGATGACCAAATTCTATAACCTTTAACTCCATCACCATACCCCACAAACACTCTTTTCTTGGCTCTTGGTTCCATTTCCCTTCACCGACATGATAGTAAAGCGTGTGCTTCCAAATACCCTTAAAATCGAGTAATCGCTTTTCCGACCACATTTCAACCTGGTGTCTTGAAACCGATCCTGTGTGAGGACTTCGTTGATTAAGTAACAAGTCGTGTTTACGCGAACACGCCCAAAATCTTCTTGACAAACCGGCATGAGAGAGCATGCATCTTGCTCTCTCCGGAAGAGTTTGATTCATTCTTTCGGCTACATCATTTTTTGAGGAGTATTCTCGATCGTATGATGTCCGGCAATATCCTCATTTCTCGCACAACCGTCATCAAACTCGTTCCGGCGAATTCCGGACCATTATCTATCACATGAAGCCTCTTGATCTTCTTCCCCAATCGATTTTCAACTAGAGCCTTCCATTGAATGAAGCTCTTGAATGCCTCACTTTTGTGTTTCATCATCACCACCCAAGTCTTTCTTGAATAGTCATCTATAAATGACACAAAATATCTGTGACCACCCAATGACTCCACCTTTGATGGCCCCCAACAATCAGAATGAATGTAATCAAGTGATGACTTTGTGCTGTGTATCCCTTTTGAGAACTTACCCCTATGAAGCTTCCCAAACACACAATGTTCACAAAAGTCCAGATTCCTGACCTTACATCCCCCAAGAAAATCTTTCTGAGAAAGAATATGCATCCCCCTTTCACCCATGTGACCCAGTCTCATGTGCCACAGTTTTGTCAATCTGTGGATCGATGAACTTCAAAGAGATGCTACTGACAGTTGAGACCCAAACACAACTGATCCTTGCAAAATATACAAGGTTCCTTTTGACTCCACGAGAATCGAAATCGAAGTTTTGTAGACACTCAGTTTTCCACCTTCACCCTTAAAACTGAATCCCTTGCTGTCTAAAAGACTGAGAGATACTAAGTTCTTGGTCATCTGCGAAACATGTCTAACTTCACTGAACATACAGAATTTACCATCCTCTGTCCTCAACTGAACTGAGCCAATCCCAACTATCTTGCAGACCTTGCTGTTTGCCATAACTATATAACCACCATCTATCTGTTGATAATTTGAGAACCACTTTCTGTGTGGACAAATATGATAAGATGCTCCAGAGTCCAGAATCCACACATCAACATGATGTGCTAATTCTCCAGCTACTAGAACCATGTCCTCCTCTGAATCAAACTCAAGCTACAAAGATCTGTTCCAGAAGCTGTTCTCCTCTTCATTTCTTTTCTTGGACAGATTGGACTTCCAATGTCCTCGCTCCTACTGATGAATTGCAAACATCTGTGGATTTAGGACCTTTGGACCCTGTCTTCTTGGATTTCTTCTTCTTCCAAGCTCTTTGCCCATGCCTTTTTCCACCACTACTGCTGACTACTAGTCCAACAGCCTGACTGTCTGCCCCAGCTGCCTTATGTCTCAGCTCCCTGGCATGTAACGCTGACCTTACATCTTCCAATGCAACTGTATCCTTCCCAACTATGAAGGATTGCACAAAGTTCTCATAAGAAGCTGGTAGAGATACCAACAAAATCAGAGCTGCATCTTCATCCTCAATCTTCACATCAATATTCTTGCGATCAAGTAATATTGTGTTCAACTGATCAAGATGATCTCTCAGCTGAGTCCCCTCATGCATCCTTAGACTAAACAGCCTCTGCTTTAACAGCAACTTGTTGGTCAATGACTTAGTCATATACAGTGTTTCAAGCTTTGACCATAACTTAGCAAATGTGTCTTCTCAAAGAACTTCGTGATAACATCATCAGATAAGCACAACATGATGGTGGAATGTGCTTTCTCCTCCAGACTAGTGTAATCGGCTGCACTGGCATCTCCTTTACCGGATAAAGGAGTCCACAATCCTTGTTGTTTTAACAAGGCCCGCATCTTGATTTGCCACAGACTGAAACTGTTCCTCCCTGTAAATTTATCAATCTTTACGTTAACTGCTGACATCCTTCTTGCTAAAGAACAGACCTTTGATCACAAAATCCTAGCACCGGTCACCGGTCTTGGTGAAGATCAACTCCGTTCAACCTGCAAATCTCCCTGAATCTTGGACCTAACCTTGCTCCGATACCAGTTTGTTGAAACACAGATGAGAAATTTGCACTTGAAGAAAGATAAACCAGATGCAATCTAACAGTAAAAAAAATGGCGGAAATTGATAAAACACAGAAAACAAAGAGAATACGGTGATTTAACGTGGTTTCCGGCGTTGTGCCGACTACTCCACGGACAGAAAAGGAGATATTTTATTATGCACAGAATTACAAGGTTTTCACAAGTGTGTGAATAACACTTTGAAAGACACACTTTGCATTGATTGCAACCTCGGTATTTATAGGCACAAATCCCAAACCCTAACCGTCAAAGATCTTTGTCGGAATTGACATAAATACCCCAGATGTGGACCCCAACTACAGCTGTTATCCACCAGACGAAACTCAGCTCCAAACTGACTTTCCCAGAAAACTCACTTTTCTTGAAACTCACTTGTAATCAACAAACTCAGATGTAGAACTCAGCAAAACTCAGTTTCCACCAAAACTCAGTTTCCATCAAAACTCAGTTTCAGCTTTCAGATTAGTTCCACCCGTTTTAGAGATCAAGTCACAAAACTTAACAGGAACAATATCGCCTGTTGTCAAAGTCAAACAACAAGATTCAGGGTACTCCGCTAGAACTAGCGTCTCGTTTTTATCTTTGGTTCTGTAATATTTAATGATTTTTTTTTCTCTAATTCTAATTGCCATCTTTACTATCTTGTGCATTATGAATTGAATATTCTTTGACTTTGTTTTTCTTTCTAATACACATAGTTGATTTTGGTGGATGGCATAGTTGTTAAAGCGCTAGGTGAATTCTAGGCGTCGCCTAGACATGCTAGGTGATCAGGGTAAAAGTTGAAAAATAAAAGCCAATTGACGAATAAAAGTACGATTCCTATCAAACAAATATTCAACTGTGCCTTGTGAGCACTGTAAGCTCCAGCCCAATCAGACCGTTTGCAGGCGCCAACACATGTAGTATGTCCCTAACCACCTAATGATATCTATTAAACTAGCCATACATGCATCAACTCAGAGAGGTAGTCAAAAGTTTCATAATGTGCACACACACAACCCCTTTTTTATATAGCATCTAGCCGAGGCGACCCTTCCCTACCTTCTAGGTGCTAAGACCTGACTCTCACCAAGGCGAGCACTTTGACAACTATGGTGGAACCTATTATTTCTTTTTTCTTTTCAAATTTTGCTGCTTGTGTAATCACCTTTTGACTTATATTGAATTTCAGAATGTGTTTTTTGATTCTGAATCTTGAAAAGAAGTTATGGTGTTTACCTTTTCGGTGATTTTGGATACACATCTTTTCTGTCACATCATAACTGTTAGTGAGCTTCTTATTCAATATTTTGCTCCCTTAAAACTGGAAATTTATTGATGATGTCCGAAGGGAATCCTTGAATACTGGTAAAAGCTGTTTCCATGGGCAAGCTCTTGTAGATAACGCTGTGTAGAGTAGGCCAAAATATCCCAGCCCTTTCCCAGCTCCTGCTTAGATTGATGCATTCATGCCTAGGCTGCCTTTTTATTCTTCATGATGTTCTCATGCACCAGCTGACATTCAAAATATTTCGCGCAATCGAATCATTTTCTCTTTTATGTGGGTTTTCAGCAGGCCCTTGTTTGAGGATGAGGATATATATTGAGATGACCTGCGTATTCTGTCACTATTTGATTTTAATTGTTATTTTGCTTATATGATGCTGACGCAGACACATGCCTGCCCTTCTCCTGCTTCGTCATTTTGAAGCTTTTCGTGACATAGCTTCATATGATGGTTCATCAGCTGAGGAAAGTGGAGCTAGCTCAGAAGTGGCAGCTGTTATTAAAAAATTCACGGGCCTGGCCATTATGGACGACGAGGGCAACTTCTCTCAAGTATGATGCAATCTGATACTGTTTTAGTTAGTGTTATAAAACGGATGGAGATAACTTCAGATGCAAGAAACAGAAACAGAAGCAATCAAACATAAACAATCAAAAAAGAAAGCAGAAACAAGAAGAACATGATTTAACGTGGAAAACCCCTCGATGGGAGAGGTAAAAACCACGGGCGTAGAAAGAGATATTTTATTATGCAATCGAAATTTACTGATTTCAACACACTCGGATAATGAGACAACAATCGTATTTATAGGCACAAATCCCACAAACCCTAGCCGCCAGGAATCTTTGTCGATTCGCCATAAATACCCTTACACGTGTCCTCCTTTTAATGACCTTTGTATAATTGTCACATAACGTAATTAACAGATGTGGGACCTGTCAGTATTCCAAGATTTTCGGCAGACTATCACCCCCGGCGATAGTTACCTGCCGTGAAGCTCGAGAGACTCCACCCCTGAAGCTACGCAATTGAATACACTCTCACCGCCCATCACACGGTGAGTCTTGATTGGTTCCACCGGATGTAGAGTTTACGTCACTTTACCGACAAATCTCCACCTTGACTTCAACTCTCACTAGAGTCAAGCAGATTGCATAACCGGATGTACTTGTACCGGATGCATTCGTCAATGCCGGATGTACTTGTACCGGACTATCTCCACAAAGATCCACTCCACCGATCCGCCTCGATAAAGTTTCGAAGCAGATTATAAGCTTTGAATATTCGGTAAGTCCAGGCAAAGTGGAACTTACTCTTTGAATCTGGTTTAGTGAACATATCGACAAGATTCTCCTTTGTGCCAATCTTCTTCACCACAACCCTCTTCTCATTCCTCAAGAAATGATACGACATCAATATGCTTGGTTCTCTCATGATGAACTCGATCATTGGCTAAACATATTGCACTAAGATCTGTCACAATATATATCACCGATCCTCGATGCAACCCCAAATCACCGACTAGCCCCTTCAACCAGATACCCTCCTTAGTCGCTTTGGTAAGTGCCATATATTACGCTTGAAGAGTTGATAAGGCTCATCAGTAGCCTCAAGAGTAGCTTTCGGTGACCACTTTGCATTTCCCAATGTAAACACATAACGATCATTGATTTTCTCTCATCAACATCACTGTGATAATCAAGATCACAAGATAACGTGACTGCACAGACCGAGATCACCTCCATAAATGAGACCAACATCATTTGTACCTCTCGTGTACACGAATATCCTTTTAATGACTTTCCGGTGTTCCTTTCCAGGTTGAGCCATAAACCCGCCGACAACACCGATCGCTCGAGCCGAGATCAGGCCTAGTGCAAACCATGGCATACATCGTCGCCAATCGCACTAGCATAGGAACTTTGACATATACTCCTTCTCTTGGTGATCGTGAAGCATAAAGCAGACAAATGAACATTTGATGCCATAGAGTATCTATTGGTTTTGCGTGCAGACATGCCAAACTTGGCCAATATCTTCTCGCGACATAACCTCTTTGAGACAAGAACAATTTCTTCGACTTCATCTCTCAGGATCTCCATCCCCAAGATTTTCTTGGCTACACCCAAATCCTTCATTTCAAATTCAAAGACTAAGAAGGTTCTTTGATTTTGAACATCGACTTTCTTCTTTGACTATCAAGATGTCATCCACATCTGAGACAAGATAGATATATGATCCATCTTTCAAACAGATCAGTAGTAAACACAATGATCATATGGACTTCTGTTGTAACCCTTTGAAGCATGAAAGCTCATCAAACCTTTTATACCAACGCCTTGGAGCTTGCTTCAAACCATACAAAGATTTCTTCAACTTGCAAACATAATTTTCCTTTCCAGAACTTGAAAACCCTCAGCCGTGTGTCATGTATATCTCCTTATCCACCTCACCATGTAAAAAGTTTTCACATCTAATTGCTCAAGTTCCAGATCTCTTTGTGCCACCATTGCTAGTAACACCCTGATTGAAGTGTGTCTCGACCTTTGGTGAAAAATTTCATCAAAGTCAACCCCTTCCTTTTGATGAATCCTCTTGCAACCAAACGTGCCTTATACTTGACCCTTCTCGCTTTGTTATTCCTTCCTTTTCTTGAAAATCCATTTACAAGTCACAACTCCCTTGTCAAGAGGGTCGTTTGACCAATTCCCAAGTCGATTCTTCAATAATGAC
Source organism: Gentiana macrophylla (assembly GCA_026214975.1). Classification (NCBI taxonomy): domain Eukaryota; kingdom Viridiplantae; phylum Streptophyta; class Magnoliopsida; order Gentianales; family Gentianaceae; genus Gentiana; species Gentiana macrophylla. The sequence continues at coordinate 170,649,613 of CM047805.1, read as the reverse complement.
TCCATTTCATCTCCCATGGTTGCATGCCACCGAGATGCTTCAGTACATGTCATCGCTTCCCTGTAAGTAGTAGGTTCAAAGAACCTCTACTTCTTCAAAGAACTTGGAGTGCATATCCATCCAAATCATCATATCCATATCTCCTTGGAGGTATCCCAACATTAGATCTTCTAGGCTCTGCTTTGGCGCCTAGACTCTGCCGATCAATGTTTGTACGACGCTCGCCGAGGTCTCGATGAGGCCGGCTTGGATCGGTCTCGGTTCATTATCCAGATCAAGATATAGTGTTGATTTGGATCCACCGATTGTTGCATATCGAGAGACTCCACTGAAGCTCCACTGTTTCTCAACACTATCGATTCAAAGATCGGTTTCGGACTCGGTGGAGACCTCCCCATCGATGAGTTTAACATAGAATTTTCATCAAACACAACGCCCCTGCCGAGGATTACTCGGACTCTGCTTGATGACCAAATTCTATATCCCTTCACTCCATCACCATACCCCACAAACACTCCCTTCTTGGCTCTTGGCTCCAACTTCCCTTCACTAACATGATAGTAAGTTGTACTCCCAAAACCCTTAGAATCGAGTAGTCGGCGAGGCTTGCTCGACCACATCTCAAATGGTGTCTTGAGATTGATTCTGTGTGAGGACTCCGTTGATTAAGTAGCAAGCTGTCTTAACAGATTCTGCCCAAAATCTCCTAGATAAACCAGCTTGAGAAAGCATACATCTTGCCCTCTCCGGTAGAGTTTGATTCATCCTTTCACTATTACACCATTCTCATTGAGGTGTATTCCTTATGATATGATGTCCGGCAATACCTCATTTGCACAAAATGAATCAAAATCCCGTCAGTAATTCGGACCATTATCTCGTGACACGAAGCTTCTTGATTTTCTTGCCTAACCGATTCTCCACTAGGGCCTTCCACCGCTTGAAGTTATGAATGCATCACTTTTGTTCTTCATCATCACCACCCAAGTCATCCTTGAATAGTCATCTATGAATGACACAAAATATCTGTGACCACCCAATGACTCAACTCTTGATGGACCCAGCAGTCTGAATGGATATAATCAAGTGATGCCTTTGTATTGTGCAACCCTGCTGAGAATTTACTTCTACGCAACTTCCCAAACACACAATGTTCACAAAAGTCCAGATTCTTGACCTTATATCCCCAAGAAAACTCTCTTGAAGAAAGAACTCAGATACCCCTTTCACCCATGTGACCAAGTCTCATGTACACACAATTGAGTCTCTGCTTGAGATCGGGTGAATCAGCTTTGAGGATGCAACAAAGAAGAAGGCAGATCTGATGAGATCCTTGTAATATATACAAGGTTCCCTCTTGATGCCTTTGAGGACTACAATCTGAATCTTTAAAGACATTCATTTGCCCACCTTCACCCTTGAAATTGAAACCCTTGTCGCCCAAGAGTGATCGAGAGATACCAAATTCTTGGTCATCTGTGGAACATGTCTTACATCCTTGATGTACAAAATTTACCATCCTCTGTCGCCCTTAACTTTATCGAGCCAATTCCCACAACTTTGCAAACCTTGTTGTTGGCCATATAGATTTGACCACCATCTATCGCTCATAAGTAGAAAACCACTCCTGCTTGGACAAATATGGTAGGATGCTCCAGAATCAAGTATCCACACATCATTATGGTGTGTAGAGTCCCCTACAACTAGAACCAGATCCTCATCGTGATTGCTCAAGAGCCAAGGCTCTCGTGCTGAAACTGCCTTCTTCCTGCTTTCTTTCTTCCTTGGACAATTGGACTTCCAATGTCCCCGCTCCTTCTGAGAATTACTGGACATCGATAGACTTAGGACCTTTGGACACCGACTTCTTTTTCTTCTTTCGTCCATATCCTTTCCACTATTCTTCGCTAGCTACTAGCCCAAAGAAATGACTGCTCTCTCTGTCCCAAAGAATTTTGTGTCTCGGCTCTCCCTGGCATGTAAGGCGGACCTCACATCCTCCAAAGCCATCAGATCCTTCCCAACTATGAAAGATCGCACAAAGTTTTCATATGATGCGGTAATGACACCAGCGAGATTAGGGTTTGATCTTCATCTTCAATTTTAACATCAATATTCCTTAAATCAAGTAATATTGTGTTCAGCTGGTCAAGATGTTCCCTCAGTGGACTCCCTTCATGCATCTTCAAACTGAACAACCTCTGTTTCAACAACAACTTGTTGGTCAGTGACTTGGTCATATACTGAGCTTTCAAGCTTTTTCCACAACTTGGTCTGCGGTGTCTTCCTCAAAGAACCTCGGTGATAACATCATCGAGATAAGCACAACATGATGGTTGAATGTGCTTTATCTTCTAGATCGGCATAATCTGGCCGCGACTGTATTTGGTTTGTCGGATAAAGGATTCCACAAAACCTCTTTGTTTCAACAAAGGCACGATCTTGATTTGCCACAGACCAAAACTGTTCCTTCCTGTAAATTTATCGATTTTTACGTTTCATCACGACATATTTTCTTGCTAAAGATCACAACTTTATCACGAGATCCTAGCACCTTGTCGAAGGTCTTGGTGAAGATGAAGTTGATCGCATGATTGTTTTCTCCGAAACTGTCTCGATACCACTTGTTATAAAACGGATGGAGATAACTTCGGATGCAAGAAAAGTAAATGAAGCAATCAAACATAAACAATCAAAGGAGAAAGCGAAACAAGAAGAACATGATTTAACGTGGAAAACCCCTCGGTGGGAGAGGTAAAAACCACGGGCGTAAAAGAGATATTTTATTATGCAATCGAATTTCTGATTTCAACACACTCGGATAATGAGACAACAATCTGATTTATAGGCACAAATCCCTAAACCCTAGCCGCCAGGAATCTTTGTATCGATCCGCCATAAATACCCTTACACGTGTCCTCCTTTTAATGACATCAGATATAGTTTGTCACATAATGAATTAACAGATGTGGGGGACCACAGATTATTCAAGTACTCAAGCAGACTATCACCTGGCTGATAGTTACCTGCGATGACAGAAGCTCGATGAGACTCCACCCTACTGAAGCACAGAATTGAATACACTTCTCAGCTGTCCATCACACAGCTGAGTCTTCAGATTGGTTCCACCAGATGTAGAGTTTAAGTCACTTTACTGACAGTTAGTTGATCCGACAGTTCTTTATTTTAATTTTAATTTTATTATTGTTATTCTTATTGTTCTTATTTTTGTTATGATTGTGCTTGCTCAAAAGACTAAGCATTTTTTCCATCAACTGAAATAGGATCAACTCCTTGCCACCAATCTTTCGCCTGGGGAGGTTGTTCACCATGGTAAGGATATTTTAATGTCTAGCAGTGAAACTTATGCTCTAGTACATTATAAGTGATTTCTTTATCTTTTGGGTCGATTTTTTCAGCAGACCTCTCGTGACTACATGTTCTGCATGAAAGCGCTAGAGGTGGCTCTGCATTATTTTATCATGATTGATCAAGAAATCGTCTTTTATTATATGTAATTTTCTTAGCTTTGCAATTGCTTAAAAAAATCTAAACATGATGTATCCTAAAGCATTGAAATGCCTCTCATGTGGGTGGAGTATTGCCTGAAATTACAGTGTTAATAAGGTACTTACTCATTTTGGTACGAATGAAAGGTTTCCGAAAGGAGTTACAGCCCGCCATTGCTGTTAGTTGCAGCTGCTGAAAGTTCCGAGGGGTTGCCGCCATCTATTCGACGTTGTTTCAGTCATCACATCAAGATGGGACATTTGACTGAAGAACAGCGGGTTGAAATGCTTTCTAAGTCCGTTCAACATGTTGATGAACTGTTTCAGGATGTAAGTTGCTCCTATCTATTCTACATGTTTTCGGTACTTATGATCCCATATAATTGAATTAGCTGAGTTCCTTATGGACAAACCACCCTCAAATATTGAAAAGTGATTGAGTGAATCAGAGGGTTTACATCAATTTCTTCGTGTTCTTCTTTATTAGTACAGTTGATTCTGATGAATGATGAGATAATCATATATCGCAGGCTTCTTCAGAGCATCTTATGAAGGACATAGGTGGACAGACTTCAGGGTTCATTCCAAGAGATTTTCAGGCTGTTATCGCCGATGCTGCTGTAAGTGTAGCTTCTGGTAACATTCAACCTGACCAAGTTCAGAAGAACATTGAAAAGTCCTTAAATTCAGGGAATGACTTGTCACTCGGTGAATAATCAGTGAAAACTGGGAAAGAGCAATTGCTAAAAGCACTTGAACAGTCCAAGAAAAGAAATGCAATTGCCATAGGTACTCCTAAGGTAAAACTAAACATCTTGTTGCATTTTGAGTGACTAATACTTTTTAAAGTTTACGACACAAATGTTTTTGGTAAGCACAATTTTCACCTGGATAAGTGTGCTCTGGGCTAAGGTTTACTTGGTTAAAAAGGTAAAATTGTTGGTGAAACTAATTGCATTGATTAAAAGGTTAATATATATGGCATTTTACCGTAGGTGTCAAATGGGAAGATGTTGGAGGACTAGAGGACATTAAGAAGTCCAGTCTGGATACTGTACAACTAGGCTTTTTTTCAAGTTTTGCAGTAAATGTACAGAAGAAAGCGGATGGATTCCTGATGAACTTGCCCTGTTCATCTTCGTTAAATCCTTCTAGGTTGATAAATGACATTCTTTTGCAATTGAGGCTAATTTAAAAGCTTAGCAGCAATCGGTGGTCTTCGTATTAAGCAAGTGGATCATGAGCTCGTCTAGTATTGATAAGTTTAAAGAAGTCAAAAAAGATGGAAGAACTTACCCTTTAGGCTTCTACGGGAAATTTCGAATTGCGAGATAGGTCGGCGCTACCTGTTTTTGGTGATGTGTTTTATGGCTAATGATTTCATTCAACTCATTTACAGGCTAGTTCAGCTCGTCCATGTGTTATTTTCTTCGATGAATTCAATTCTCTTTCTCCAGCCAGATCGAGGTGGTGTTATGGATCGTCTCGTGTCCCAGGTAAATAACAACTTATGATACATCGGAAACCTTTTCCCTCTTGTTATCGTATAAATTTAAAATTACTAAATGTCTGTATAGATGCTAGCAGAAATTGATGGACTGAACGACTCATCTCAGGTTAGTTAGGCAACTTAAGAAACAATCATTTCTAGCGTGTCAATATAAACCAAATTCCTTAGCATACTGTATTTTTTTTTTTGGTCGACGGTACTTGAAATCATATATACGTCTTACATTTTCCAGCTGTTTACCCTCTTTTTGGTTGATCTTCTAGGGTTCTTAAAGCACTTACTATGAAATTTAAATTGCGCGCCAAACTTCACTGGAGCTAATATGTATGCATTGCGCGCCGATGCTTGGTTTTCAGCTGCAAAATGCAAGGTGTGTCCAATCTGCATCTTATACACACACACACACACATATCGTTTTATTCTGCTGTTTGAGAGGGTGTTGAGTTTGTCCATAGGTAATAGCTGCTGGTTCTGATTCTAGTAGCTCCTCTGATGCACCGGATTTGTAGTGGTTGAGTATGATGACTTTTTCAAGGTATGAAACTAAAGCTATGAGGAAATGTTGTCGAGTCCATTATCCTGATGTTTTTTTAAATGGAAATGATGAAAAGGTGTTATAATATATTAGATTATATGATTAATTATTATTAATCATTTGTTACCTTTTAATCCTTTTTCTTCCTTGAAATTATCGGATTATTTCTTATGGTAAAACTGTCCTAACAAGCCGTTAGGAACAATATATTATGTCTAATCCATCTAGCCGTTAGATGGCACTCTTGGTATAAAGAGCCTTAGTTGTATCTAATAAGTATTAATGCTCTAACTATTATCTTCTTAATAAGAACATCATTTTCTTTGATTTCTTACATGGTATCAGAGCTTTAGGCTTTTCTTTCAGTGAATTTATTTTACCTCATGTTTTCTTGAAATTCCCTTTTCATCCTCTTTCTAAAAATGGTTTGTTCTTCTACTACAAGTCCTGCCACTGAGTTCTTTAATTCTGAAGCTCCAATTATCTTAGGAGAATTTCAGAATATTCAAGATGCTTATCATCTTAATGTGAAGAATTACTTGAAATGGTCACAATTTGTTAGAATCTTTCTATAAGGTACAGTCAAGATCAGTCATCTAATGGGCACTGGCCCCTCCCTAGATGACCTTAAGTATGCAAACTGGGATGAAAAAGGCTCTATGGTGATGTTCTGGCTCTGGAATTCTATGATCCCAGAAATCAATGACACTTGTATGTTCTTAGGATCTGCTAAAGACATCCGGGACACTGTCAAATAGACCTATTCTAAGGCCAATTTTGCAGCCCATATCAATGAGATCAAAACAAAAATATTTAACACCAAACAAGGGAACAAATCTATTATTGAATACTCCAGTCTCCTTCAAGGGATGTGGCAAGAATCGGATCACCGCCAGTGTATCCAGATGAAAGACGGTGAGGATGATGCAATCCTCAGAAGAGTTTTTGAGAAATATAGAATATACTCTTTTCTAATTGGCCTAAATCAGGAATTTGATCTTGTCAGAGTTCAGATTCTAGGGAAAGATGACCTATCTACTCTTAATGAAACTACCTTTATCATAAGAGCCGAAGAAGGTAGAAGGGGAGTCATGATAGACAATCAAGTGGAGGATGATTCTACTATAGTAAATGGAATACCAAGACTGGTAACCCCAAAAGCTATGAGTAGGGCTGAGATTGGGTTAGGTTGGGTTGAATTGGGTTGGATTTTTACATAGTATAAGTCGGGTTGGTTCTAAATAAAACTAACTCAAACCAAACCAAATGACTATAAAACCCAATGGGTTGGTTCGGGTCGGTCTGGGTTGGGTTTCGGGTTTTCATCTACAAAACATGAAACTATATTCACACATTCATGCTATAAAATCTACACACATATTATATCTAAATTCAAGATTGACACCATATATTCATACCAATAATCGTTATGGAAAACACATTTCAACAAATAATCATTAAAGAAAACACATTTATGAAAGAAAAAGTTATTATGTGTGTTGTTAACACACACACACACACACACACACACACACACACACACACACACACACATATATATATATATATATATATATATATATATATATATATATATATATATATATATATATATATATATATATTATCGGAGTTATATATATTATCGGGTTGGGTTGGGTCAACCCGAATAAAAAATTTAAAAAACCAAACCAACCCAAAACATTTTCGGTTTGGGTCAAAAACCAACCCAAAATTTTTGGATTTCAATTGGTTTGGGTTTTTCGGGTTGGTTTGGTTTGGTTTTGGGTTGGATTGGGTTCATTGGGTTTTATGCTCAGCCCTAGCTATGAGTCAAAGGGCTATCCTGAAAAGGGTTCCCAACATAGATGAACAACTCTAAATCTAGTGGCATGGAATCCTTATTTTGTACTCATCGCAAGAAGAGTCCATACTAAAGATTTCTGTTTGAAGTTACATGGAAAACCAAACAGGAATAATAATGAGTCCTTGGTTCATGTGGCTAGTTCAAACAATAATGAAGGGGGAACTCTGGGACAAAGCTTGGCCTCCCAAGGTCTAGAACACTAGCCTGGGCCTATCAAAAATTGAGAAACTGAGGAAGTCCCTTGAAACCTTGGAGAATCCATCTGCTTCACTGGCTTTCTCACGTATGGCTTCTCTTCAATCTTTAGATAATAAAGTCACAACAAGGTGGGTTGTTGATTCAGGTGCCACTAATCATATAACCCCATCTGCTGAGAACCTTTGCTCTTATAAACATTGCTCTAACAACAGGAATATCACTGATCACCCCATCTGCTGAGAACCTTTGCTCTTATAAACTCTGGCTAGTATGATAGATATCCTTTTGAATAATTGTTTAATTCGTAAGGATGTATTACATGTCCCGCATCCTTCTTTCATTGTTTTAAAGCAGTTGTTTCATGTACAATACTACTATTTGAAGAGTTTAAGAAACAAGATTCAAGAGAAAGATAACTATTCTATATAATTTACAAGATACAAACTTGGTTTAAATAGGACCAAGTGAGAGAAACAGGCTGGCAGACAGCACATTAAATTAATGGTAGCTGTAACAGGCAAGAATAATAAATGCAACAGCTAGTAGCCGCAACTAGTAAGTTGCTGTTATAATCTAGGAAATTATAGAAAATACTTTACAATAACACTAATTAATTAATAAGATCTTTAATATTCCCTTAATATTCCTACACCCCCCCTCAAGCTTGGTTGTAGATGTTGATGCAGCCAAGCTTGGGATACAATCTGTTGAAGTCGGTTGGAGCAGTTGCCTTAGTGAATAAGTCAGCTATTTGATGAGAAGATGGCACATAGTGTAGGGAGATGTCTTTGCATTCTAACCGTTCCTTGATGTAGTGCTTGTCAATTTCAATATGCTTGGTTTTGTCATGGTGTATAGGATTTTCAACAATTTTGAGAGCTGAAGTGTTATCACAGAATAATCTTATAGGATGGAGTATAGGCATTTTTAGATCCTTGAGTACCCTTTTTATCCAGATTCCTTCACATATTCCAAGGGCAAGAGCCCTAAAGTGCGCTTCAGACCGCTCCTGGATACAATTGATCTGCTTTTGCTTCTCTAGGTAACTAAATTGCCCCATATGTAAGAGCAATAGCACTGAGGTTGATCTTCTATCACTCAATGAGCCTCCCCCAGGTCAAGATCTGTGTGAGACATCTATGTTCCCGCAATCGATTTAGAGAAGGTGAGTCCTTGGCCAGGATGAAGCTTTAGGTACCTTAGAATTTCGAACACTTTGCATTCATGTGAAGTTCGGTGGGTTTATGCATAAATTGGCTCACCATTCCCACAAAGAAAGCATATATCAGGCCTTGTATGTGCAAGGTAAAGAAGTTTACCCACAAGCCTTTGATATCTCACCTTATTTACGGGTTTACCATTTGGATCTAGGGTGAGTTTAACTCCAGATTCAGTGGGAGTTGAAGCCGGTTTATAGCCTAGCATACCAGTCTCTTTAAGCAAGTCTAGTACATATTTTCTTTGGGAAACACAGAGACCATTCTTGTTTCTAGCAACTTCCATTCCAAGGAAGTATATTATGTTGCCCAGATCCTTAATTTCAAAAGATTTTGCCAGAACAGTTTTTAGCTTTAATATTTCATTAAGATCATCTCCTGTCAAGATGATGTCATCAACATACACAATCATGATACATTTTTGTCCAGTAGAAGAAATATGAATGAACATAGTATGATCAGATTGACACTTGGTGTACCCAAACTGCGTGACAGTTTTAGTAAGTCTAGCAAACCAAGCCCTAGGGGATTGTTTAAGGCCATACAAAGTCTTATTTAGCTTACAGACTTTGTTGTTTAATTTTTCAGTTCCATATCCAGGAGGAATAGTCATATAAATTTCTTCTTCTAGGTTCCCATTTAGAAAAGCATTCTTAACATCTAGTTGGAATAGGGGCCAATCTAAGTTGATAGCTAGGGAGAATAGAAATCTAACAGTGTTAAGCTTAGCAACAGGGGCAAAGGTCTCTAGGTAATCTATCCCATAAGCTTGAGTGAATCCCTTAGCTACAAGCCTAGCCTTATGTTTATTTATAGAGCCATCAGCATTGTATTTAATAGTAAAGATCCACCTACATCCAACGGCTTTCTTTCCTTTAGGTAAATCGGTGATGGTCCAAGTACCATTCTTTTCTAGTAGTGACATCTCATTATTAATAGTCGCTTCCCATTTAGGATTCCCTTTGCGTCATAAATAGACTTAGGAATGAATTTTGTGTTTAAACTTTCAAAGGAATGCAGACCATATTGGTTAGACAGAGCAAAATAAGACATGAAATTATATAAAGGATGTTTAGTGTGAGTCTAACCCCTTTTCTAATAGCAATAGGTCTACTATCAAGTAAGTTTTCAAGCAGATACATTTTCTCATGAGGTGAAGGAGAGGTACTGGTTGAGAGTCTTTTGTATTTGAATTACGGACTACTAGGTATAATTGCTTGATCATGTGCTCGATTTGAGTAGGTTCTGATGGATCAGGTTGATGGTTGACCAATTCTTCAGAATTTTGTCTTCCTTTCTTTCTGGAATAAACATGAAAAATAGGTGGTCTATCCCTGATATTCTTGGGATCCTGCACAGGAATATTAAACAAATTAGGTGTAGACATATGTTCAGGACATGAATTGTCAATATTAGACAAAGTAGGTGTAGACATATATTCAGGACATGAAATGTCAACATCCCATCCTTGACAATTCTGTGAAAAAGACTTGGTTTGTTGACCAAATTAAGGTTGATGCTCAAAAAAGGTAACATCCATAGTTGTAGAATTTCTTTGTTATGGGAGAAAAACATTTGTACCCTTTTTGCTTATTTGAGTATCCTATAAAGATACATTTAAGTGCCTTGGGGTCAAGTTTGCTCCTATTATGATGATAAATATGTATAAAAGAAGTACATCCAAACACTTTCAAAGCGATAACAGATTCACAAGGTAGGTTAGGAAAAGCTTCCATGAGAACATCTCTTGGGGTTCTGAACTTTAAAACCTTAGAAGGTAACATGTTAATTAAAAAGACAGCAGTTAAGACTGCTTCTCCCCAAAGATACTTTGGTACATTCATGGAAAACAGTAAGGATCTAGCAACCTCCAAGAGGTGTCTATTTTTCCTTTCTGCTATTCCATTCTGCTGGGGAGTTTCCACACAGCTGCTTATATGAGTGATGCCTTCCTTATTTAAAAAGTTTCCAAGATTAGTCTCAAAGTACTCTTTTGCATTATCAGTTTTTAAAACTTTAATTTTTGAATCAAATTTGTTAAGGATCATATAGTAGAAGTTCTGGAAAATGTTCCCAACTTCAGATTTATCTTTCATCAAGAAAATCCATGTTATCCTACTATGATCATCAATAAATGATACAAACCATCTATGTCCACCAACATTTTTAACTCTTGATGGTCCCCATACATCACTGTGAATAAATGTGAAAGGTGAGGACCTTTGATAGGGAAGTTTGGGATATGGAGTTCTAGAGTGTTTGGACAACTGACAAATTTCACAAACAAAATCTTTAGGATTCTTTCCTTTAAACAAACCGGGTAAAAGCCTTGAAAGGTAAACAAAACTTGGATGGCCTAATCTAAAGTGCCATTTGATTACATCATCCATACAAGGCAGATTACATTTATCATGAAAAATAGAAGTAGAAAAAGCATGTTCACTAATGCTAGAGGACTCGATTATGATGAATGACCTGTAACTAGGATCAAGATCGCCCATCTTCATCCTCAAGGTTGAAGTTCGAAATTCATGATTTTATCAAGTAAAGGTAACCTTACGGTTATAATCTTTAATCAATTTTTTAACAGATTAGAGGTTGCAGATCAGGTTAGGCACATACAACACATTTTTGAGAGAAAGACCATTGGATAAGATTGTTGTTCCAGTTCCCACAACATTAGTGGATGAACCATCAGCAATCTTAACAGTATGATAAATTTTTGAAGGTTTGTAATCTTGAAGGCATTTTAGGCTTCCTGTCATGTGACTTGAAGCCCCTGAGTCTATGATCCAGGTATTCCTTTCAAGATTACAGGCCAGAAGAGCAAAAGACTTACCAGTCTGTGCCAGAATAGCAAAATCATCGATTGAGGGATTTGGTTCAGGTTGTGAGAGAAGTTTCTTCAAGGTCTCTACCTGCTCCTTTGTGAATCCTCCATATTGAGATTGTTCCTCTCCAACATGTTTGTCATGACTTTCCTTATTTCATTTTTCTTGGGGCTTCCAATTGTCAGGCTTGCCATGGAGTTTCCAGCAATTGTCCTTCATATGTCCTGTTTTTTTTAGCAGAAATCACACCAAATTTTTTCCTTCTTTTCCTTTTGGTTTGTACCCCATTTTTTATCAGACCTTGAGACCATAGCAGATCCCTCATAATCAGGGGCTGGATTTCTTACCATAAGTTTCCTACGGCTCTCCTCATGTATCGATTTGAGAGCAGTTGTTTTGAGTGAGGAAGGGCTTGGTGGCAATGATCCCGCCTTACATCATCAAGCTCCTGGTTTAAACGCATGAGAAATTGGAACACTCTGTCCACCCGGTGGCATCTTTGTGGCGTTTGGCATCATCTGGACGACTCCATTGAATTTCATCCAGCAAGTCAAGTTGCTGCCAAGACCTGGAGAGTAGATTATAGTCTTTGGATAGTGTCCATATTTCCCCGAACTAGCCCATGGAGTTTAGCTTTGATCGCATAAATCTACGAGGTATTATCACTTTGGAGTATAACTCTTAGCATTTGCCCAAAATCTCACGGGTGTGTCATAAAATATAAAATTTTCACATTGGTCAAGGGTCATGGATCAGTGAGCCATGACATGACTAAGTTGTTGTCGAGTCTCCCTTTGTTTGAACTTATCATCGGTAGGTTCTCCAGTGCGTGATTGCTACCGGTGAGGATCTCCATCTTCCCTTGTCCGCCAATAAACATTTTAACGGATCGAGACCGGATGAGATAATTGCTTCCATTCAACTTGTTGATCGCTATCGAAGAAGAGCCATAATCTGTGTTTCCAACAAAGTGTAATGACCACTTCTGTTGAGTTAACTTGGATGAGGCGGATGAAAGGGTAGACATAATTTAGATTGAGAAATTTGAATTTAAGTTGAAGAATAGAGAGTTGGCTCTGATACCATGAAGAGTTTAAGAAACAAGATTCAAGAGAAAGATAGCTCTTCTATATAATTTACAAGATACAAACTTGGTTTAAATAGGACCAAGTGAGAGAAACAGGCTGGCAGACATCACATTAAATTAATGGTAGCTGTAACAGGCAAGAATAATAAATGCAACAGCTAGTAGCCGCAACTAGTAAGTTGCTGTTATAATCTAGGAAATTACAGAAAAGACTTTACAATAACACTAATTAATTAATAAGATCTTTAATATTCCCTTAATATTCCTACACTATTATGTTAATTTGCTAAACATAAAAGAGTCTTTTCATACTCAGTCTAGCAAGTCTTTTAACCCATTTGCTTTAATTCATAGTGAAATTTGGGGTCCATCCACTATTCCTAATATAAATGGGGCAAACCGGCTTGTTTCCTTCATTGATAATGTATAAGGACCACTTGGATTTACTCACTAAAGCATACGTCTGACTTGACCTTTGTCTTTCCTATGTTTCACAATATGATTTTTACTAAATCTGATGTCAAGATTAGGAAAATAAGGACAAACAATGCCAAGGATTGTTTTAACAAAATCCTCAAATACACTCCAACTGAATAATGTTGTTAAAAGAAAGAACATGCACATTCTGGAAACCACAAGGGCCCTTTTGTTTCAAATGATGGTACCAATGAACTATTGGGGAGAGGCAGTTCTTATAGATGCCCGCATAATCAATAGACTCCCAACCAATGTTCTGGAAAAGAGGACTCCTATTAAAGTCTTAACATAGTTTTCCCCCTCTTTTTTGCCATCTGAATGTGTCCCTCCAAGGATATTTGGTTGTGAAGTGTTTACTCATGTTCACTCTTCTAACAATGGAGAACTTGATTCAAGAGCCATGAAGTACATCTTCATTGGCTACACTAATACCCAAAAGGGGCATAATTGCTACCAATCCACCTACTAAAATGTTTATTTTATCCAAAGATGTAACCTTCAATGAAATAGAGTCTTAATTTAAAGTTAAATCCCAGCTTCAGGAGGATAACATTTCATAAAATTAAATCCCAGCTTCAGGAAGATAACATTTCATAAAATGAAAGTTAAATCCAAGCTTCAGGGGATAACATTTCCTAAAATGTAAGAGAAATGTTCCTTCTAGAACTACCTTCTAACTTTAATGACATGGTTGGGTCTACCAAAGACTTTGAATCCTGTCAAAATGAAAAGGAGCCTACTGAAGAGTGTAGGATGGAGAAATCTCCTATCATCTATACCAGGAAGAAATGTATCAAGTTTACTCAGGTCATTCCTTTCGAGAGAATAGTACTGTTACTGAACCTATTCCCAATGAAGATAGGGAACATGATCCTATTCCTGATAACATTAATGAATCTGACCTTGCTCTTCAGGAGGATAGGGAATTAGAATCTATCTCTCTTCAAGATGATATCCTACCTATTGCCATAAGGAAAGGTTCCAAGGCTTGTACTACACATCCCGTAAAAACCTTCTTGTCTTACAACAAGTTCTCAAATAATCGAAAGAAATGCATGAAGAATCTCATGGATACTTCTGTTCCAAGGTACCTAAATGAGGCTTTGTCTGATGAAAAATGGACTAAGGCCATGTAAGATGAAATGGAAGCTTTGGAAAAGAACAAAACCTGGGAACTTGTCCCACTTCCCAGGGATGCTAAAACTGTGGGATGCAGATGCGTGTTCACCATCAAATATAGACCTGATAGGACTCTTGAAAGATATAAGGCTAGATCGGGTTGCTAAAGGATACACCCAGACTCATGGTGTTGACTATTCCAAAACCTTTGCACTTGTTGCTAAGATGAATATTGTTAGAATTCTTTTATCCTTGAAAGTAAACCTTGAATAGGATCTACATCAACACGATGTTAAAAATGTTTTCCTTCAAGGAGACCTTGATGAAACTATTTTTATGGATATCCCTCTTGGATTCCAAACGGAATGAAGGAAAGTGTGCATATTGAATAAGGCCTTTTATGGCCTAAAACAATCTCCCAGGGCATGGTTTGTAAGGTTTACCAAAGTCATGACCAGTCTGAGATACAAACAAAGTCAGGGTGATCATACATTGTTTATTAAATATAATAATTCTGAGAAAATGTCTATGATACTGATTTATGCTGATGACATTATCATCACATGAGATGGAAATGATGGTACCCTGAAATTGAAAAAGGTTTTACACCAAGAATTTGATATTAAAGAGTTGGGAAAGTTGAAATAATTCTTAGGAATCGAGGTCCTACACTCAAAAATGGGAAAATTCATTTCACAATAGAAGTATATCTTGGATCTTTTGAAAGACACCGGGATGCTACGTTGTAAACTTGTTGAAACTCTTATTGAATATAATCATGGTCTTAATACATCCCCTGAAGATGAACATGTTGACCAGCTCCCAAATCAAAGATTGGTGGGAAGACTTATTTATCTAGCTCATACAAGACCATACATTGCATTTGTTGTCAATATTGTCAGCAGGTATTTATGCAAAACCCAAAGAGATGTGATCAAAGAGCAGTTGAAATGATTCTTCAATGCCTAAAGAGTTGTCTCCTATGACAGGAATTTTGTTCAAAAAGAAAGATAAACTATCGGTGGAGGCCTACACCAACTCTGACAATGTTGGTTCTC
The DNA here is from genome assembly GCA_026214975.1 of Gentiana macrophylla. Taxonomy (NCBI): domain Eukaryota; kingdom Viridiplantae; phylum Streptophyta; class Magnoliopsida; order Gentianales; family Gentianaceae; genus Gentiana; species Gentiana macrophylla. Next base: position 170,634,205 of record CM047805.1, on the reverse strand, counting down.
TAGATGATATATTGTATATTCCGTTTTGGAATCTTGTTGCGCGGAGGAGTAAAAAGCAAATTGTTGTTGCCAAATCAAGTGCAGGAGCTGTTGGTGTATGTGAACTACTAAGGTTAAAGATTATCATGGATGATCTCAAGTTTCGAAGGGAGACTCCAATGATATTATACTATGATAATAAGTCTGCTATTGACATTTACCACGATCCAGTCCAACATTACAGAGCTAAACATGTGGAAGTAGGTCGTCCTTTTATCAAGGAGAAATGGGATGGTGGCCTTATTGCTACTACTTTTATCAACTCATAAAACCGGATTGCAGATATTCTGACTAAAGGAGTTCGTAAGAAGTGCTCCAAAATTCTCCCAAGAAAGCTGGGAATGATTGACATCCACTCACCAGCTTGAGGGGAGGGTTAGAATATATTAGATTATACGATTAATTATTATTTGTTACCTTTTAATCCTTTTCTTCCTTGTAATTATCATATTATCTCTTATAGCAAAACTGTCCTAACTATCTATAAATTTTGTCTAATCCAACTAGCCATTGGATGACTCTTTATATATAAGGAGTCTTAGTTGTATCTCGTTATAATGTTTTTACTATTATAGATACATGAGGGATGCCTATTAGGCGACTGCTTAAAGCCGATTATTTTACAGAGGGGCGTCACCGCGGTGTTTTTACTGCAGCACCACACCAAAAGAATCGACCGACAAAAATTCAATTCTCGGCTCTAAAATCTGCACTTACCCGGTCGATTGTGACAATCAACCGATGAAAATGTTAAGAGTAATGCCACATGGATAGAATGCTTCTTGGCTCACATGGGCATTTAATCAAACACTTGGCAGCAAAATCAGTTAAGGCGGTTACAACAGAATTTGATCAAGCTGAGTAGTATAAATAGCAATTGACAATCACATTGTAGTTAGTTAGTATGAATGATAGCTTAGGATGAACTACAAAAGCTGTATTTGAGTTTTCTAATTTTCCCGCCATTTTTATTTTTGAATTGAAGAAGATCTTCATCTTCTCCATTCTTCATTTTTCACTGTAGTCAGTCTTCAATCAAGTTCTAGTTCAAAATTCAACATGGTATCAGAGAGTATCTGAATTCCGCTGTCGATATTCTGTTTCTTTCTTATTCATTTCGTATCAATTCAGTCGGTTCTTAATCAATGGCTGCCGCTGGTGTACCTGCAAGTTCTGGAAACTTGGATAATCCAAGTTTAGTTCTGGTTCAGCCTCTGCTCAAAGGCGTGGACAATTTCAATCACTGGAAACGATCAATGACAAAGATGCTTTCATCTCGTGGAAAGCTTGCGTATGTAGATGGTTCTTCAACGATGCCTCCAATTGATGAGATCCTGGTTATGTTTCTTGGATGCAGGTAAACGATCTTGTTCATTCATGGCTGGTAAATTCAATGATTCCATCAGTAGCTGAGAGTGTCATGTATTATGATACTGCGAGAGAGATTTGGCTTGATTTACAAGAACGATTTGGTAGAGGAAATGCATATAGGCTGTCGAATTTAGAGGAAGAAATTGAAAGAACCAATCTCTCGGTTACTGATTACTACACGAAATTGAAGTCACTATGGGATCAGTATCTAGTATTACGTCCAATTCCTCCCTGCACATGCCCAGCTCTACAAATTATGAGAGAGTATTATGATAATGCTTATACTACTCGTTTTCTGAAAGGTCTTAATGGCAATTTTGCCAATGTAAAGTCTCAAGTACTGATGACCTTGCCATTGCCAGACATCAAAACTGCTTTTGTAATGGCTCTTAATCACGAGCAGCAGTTGAATTATACTGTATCTGCACAAGATTCTGTGATTCTTGCAACACAGTCTGATAACAAGATCAATGATCTCAGTAATGCAAATGCTATTATGCATTCAAGGACTCAAGGCTATGGCAGGGGTCAAGGAAGAGGTTCTGGTAGTTATGGAAGAGGTCAGAATACATACAAAAGGCCTCAGTGTACTTATTGTGGGAAAGAAGGCCACACTATTGACAAATGTTACAAGAAGTATGGTTTTCCACCTAAATTTGGCAGAGGAGGAGGTTCTGTTGCAAATAATGTGGTTATGGATGATCATTCTGTAGGCACTGGTTCAAATTCAACAGATTCAGATCATGGATTTCAGTGTGACAATCCTGCAGGAGCAATAACTCAGTCACAATATGACCACTTGCTGTCCCTCATTCGTAACCTGCGCACCAACTAACGATCGGTGTAATTGAGAGTAGCATTGGCCACCGGTTCTCAATCACAAGGGCAGGTATCATTGATGTAGCACTCACTGGATTATGGATTCAGAGCTACCGATCATATTTCGATTTCTTTGCAAAATATGTTTGATGTTGAGATTGCTTTAATCTTTATGTTAAGCGCGCCACTATGGTACTTCATTAAAGTTACTCACCTTTGAAAAGTGCGAGATAAATCGATTTTAACACTATACAATGTGTTTTGCATACCTAGCTTCAATTACAACTTAATATCCATCAGGAAAAGGACTGTACATAGTAATCTGGTAGTTGCTTTTCATCCTAACAGTTGTGTTGTGCAGGACCTGCAGAATTTGAGGAAGATTGGTACAGCTGAGATTCTCAATGGATTATACATTTTAATTGCTGATTCACCAAAGCCTTGCTTATCAGTTTCTAGTAGTCAAGTTTCTGTTTCAAGCAATGTTTGTCAAACTTGTAATAAAAGTGCTTCATTACTTTGGCACAGTAGATTAGGACATCCATCAATAGAAAGAATGAAAGTCATAAGTACAATTGATGGAAGTATCAAGATTCCTACACATGCTTGTACTTGTTTGTCCATTAGCAAAGCAAAAAGAAATTGCGATTTCTGTTAGCATTTCGCTTCATTTCTTGTTTTGATCTTATACATGTTGACATCTCTGGGGCCAAATAGAGTGCCAAGCTGTGGATGGTGAATATTATTTCCTTTCAATTGTTGATGATTATAGCAGATTTACTTGGATTTTTTAATGAAAAGTAAATCTGACACTAATATCTTATTGCAACAGTTCTGTAATATGGTTCAGACACAATATGATAGATGTATAAAGATCATAAGATCTGATCATGGAGCAGAATTTCACATGAAGTTGTATTACAGAACTAAGGGCATTGTTCATCAAAAGTCTTGTGTAAGAACACCCCAACAAAATGGATTGATTGAGAGAAAACATCAACATATACTAAATGTTGCTAGAGCATTAAAGATAACATCTGATATACCTATAGATTATTGGGGTCACTGTGTTTTACATGCTGTTTATTTGATCAATATGATACCTACTCCTTTGCTTGATAATAAAACTCCTTATCAAATGTTACACAACAAAATGCCTGTTTATAGCAATCTAAAGATTTTTGGTTGTCTATGCTTTACTTCAACATATTCCCAAGGAAGGGGTAAGTTTGATGACAGAAGTGCAAAGTGTGTTTTTTTGGGATTTGAAGATCACATTAAGGGATACAAAGTCCTGAATCTTCAAACCAGAAACATATTTGTTTCAAGGGATGTCATTTTTCATGAAAATGTCTCTCCTTTTTCTGATCAGCTCCATACTTTTTCTGACAATGATTTATGCATGCCCTTACCTATTTCTGATGAATATGTAGAGTTCCATAATGCATCCAGGACAGAATCTACAAGTCAAGGGCATGATGCATCAACTGAACAGACTTCAAGTACAGAAGTTCCAGATCCTCCAAACCAGAGAAGATCTCATAGACAAAAGATTACTCCAACTTATCTCAATGATTATGTTTATACTAATCCTACACACAGAACTTCTCCACACACTCTAAATCATGTGTTATCTTACACTAATATTTCTTCTCATCATCAGGCTTACATAAGTAATATCAATGCAGACACTGAACCTACATCATATCGTAGTGCAGCAGTGAGATCCAGCGGCGGCAGGATGCTATGGACAAAGAACTCAAGCATTGAATACTACCAACACTTGGACATTTGGTTGATTTACCTAAAGGAATCAAACCAATTGGTGCAAATGGGTATATAGAATTAAAAGAAAGGCTGATGGAAGTATTGAAAGATACAAAGCAAGATTGGTGGCAAAAGGTTTTACACAAACAGAAGGAATAGATTTCATTGAAACATTCTCACCAGTAGCTAAACAGACTACTATCAGGTTATTTTTAGCACTGGCAGCAGTAAAAGGATGGAAATTGCATCAAATGGATGTAAATAATGCTTTTTTACATGGAGATCTTGATGAGGATGTCTACATGAAACCTCCACCAGGATTACAAGCTCATGGAAAAGTCTGCAAATTGAATAGGTCTTTATATGGCCTAAGACAAGCTAGTAGGCAATGGAATGCCAAACTAACACAGAAATTGTTGGAAAGTGGCTACAAACAGTCTCAGAATGATCACAGCTTGTTCACAAAAGGCACAGGATCAGACTTTATTGCTTTCTTGGTATATGTGGATGATATTGTGGTAGGAAGTTTGAGTATGACAGCAATTCAAGAACTTAAAGATTTACTGCATCAAGCTTTTACAATAAAGGATCTAGGGCAACTCAAGTATTTCCTAGGATTTGAGGTTGCAAGAACAAAATCTGGGATTGTAATTAATCAGAGGAAGTATTGCCTGGACTTATTAAGACACTATGGATTTCTAGAATGTAAGCCTGCTTCTACACCAATGGATTCTACTAAAAATTTGACAGAAGCATGGCTCTTTTATTACCATCCAACATGAATATAGGAGCCTTGTTGGAAAACTTTTATACCTAGGCAATACTAGGCCTGATATTGCATTTGCTACACAACAGTTAAGCCAATTTTTAGACAAGCCAAATGAAGCACACATGAAGGCTGCAAACAGGTTACTCAGATATCTAAAAGCAGCTCCTAGAAAAGGATTATTCTTTCCTAGTGATAGTCCTATACACCTCAAATCTTTCAGTGATTCAGATTGGGCTGCATGTACAAAGACAAGAAGATCAGTAACAGGACTCTTGGTTTATCTTGGCAAAGCTCTTATATCATGGAAATCAAAGAAACAAGCCACTGTTTCCAGAAGTTCAAGTGAAGCTGAGTATAGAGCCATGGCCATTACAGCCTGTGAAGTTCAATGGTTGCTATATCTACTTAAGGACTTTCAGATCAACTACACTGCACCAGTTCCTTTGTATTGTGACAGTTCTAGTGCTCTACACATAGTGGAAAATCTAGTTTTCCATGAAAGAACAAAGCATATAGATATAGACTGTCACTTTATCAGGGAGAAATACTTAGAGAAAGTCCTTAAACCATTGCCAATACACACAGCTCAACAACCAGCAGACATATTAACCAAACCAGTCAACAAACAGACACTTAGCACACTGTTACATGCTTATCCTCTAAAAGATTTGTTTCATGGGTAATGCTACATGGATAGAATGCTTCTTGGCAAGCTGTTCATGGCCTTCAGCCCTTCCAGCTTGAGGGGGGGTGTTAAGAGTAATGCCACATGGATAGAATGCTTCTTGGCTCACATGGGCATTTAATCAAACACTTGGCAGCAAAATCAGTTAAGGCGGTTACAACAGAATTTGATCAAGCTGAGTAGTATAAATAGCAATTGACAATCACATTGTAGTTAGTTAGTATGAATGATAGCTTAGGATGAACTACAAAAGCTGTATTTGAGTTTTCTAATTTTCCCGCCATTTTTATTTTTGAATTGAAGAAGATCTTCATCTTCTCCATTCTTCATTTTTCGCTGTAGTCAGTCTTCAATCAAGCTCTAGTTCAAAATTCAACAGAAAAGTCGATTCTCAGCTATAGAATCGATTGTGAAAAACTCGATTCTTACAATAGTGCCACCACGGTAAATTCAGTGTGGGTGCCACTAAAGATTCCTTTACAGAGTGTCAAGGTATTTGAGGTTGAATATCATTTATAATGACATTAGGCAATAAGCAGAAATCAATCTGGAACAAAATGCAAGAGTTTTGGAGGTGAGAATATTTAACATTTGAGTAAATAGGGGTTATTCTTCTAATGTGGGATTAGTGCTGTAGCTATTGGGATAAGTTGCATTGATGTTGCTTCGGTAAAAAGAGGGTCAAAAAATTGTTCCCAAACTGTAAAATAGTGAATTCGTTAAATCTTTTATAGTTATATTGAGATTAATGTGAGGTACGTCTGTTGGAGAATATAGAGCAAAAATGATTTTATCGATTTATCGATTTTTTAATCATTTTCGACAACTACTTTAAAGAGCGAGTTCGATAAGACTTTTATTAAAGTTATCGAGACTTTATTAAATCATTGGAAACTACGTGCTACGTAGTTGACAATAGGATTTAAAATTATTCAATTCGGAGTACATATGAATGAGATATTAACGCTTTAAGTTATTTGTGAGATATTGGGAGTACAGTTGTGTAAACTCTTTATCCCACATTGGAACATGAGTGGTCCAATGTCAAGTATTTAAATGATGACAGTTGATGATGGTTATAAGCTCTTAGAGAAAAGGAGGAAGACTCGGAATGTTTTAGTTAGACGATGTTCTGCTAATATTGCCACAAGCCGCCGCCCGACCGTTGACCGTTGACCTTGGGCTTTGGCTTTGGGGAATCGGGCCTTGGGCTAGTATTATATTTTTGGACAAAATCAGCGGAGTGGCCGAGGCTCAACCGATCAGCAGGGTGACTACAAACTCAGCAGAGACGAAATCAGCTGAGGCTCAGCAATGCTTAATGTTTCAGCAGGGTGACAAACTCAACAGAGTCGAAGAGTCAGTTGAGGCTCAGCAATGCTGAATATTTCATTCAGCTGACTTAGCTGAGACCTTTCACCTTTCATCTTTTTCGAAACTGTCATGATCAATACTGATATCAAAATGGGAGTAAATGCATTAATGTTTATTAATGCTGAGGCTTTTCCATTGCTTGCTCAAGTCTCTACATAAACAAGTCTTCACAACATGGAGAACACACAGAACTACAACACAAAAAATCATTCTTTCTGCATAACAAATAGTTGAAGAGTTTTCTGAAGTGCTATCAGAGTTCGAAGTTTTGTTCAGAGTTAAGTACCTCTCTTTGAACAGGTATACTGAGTAATCCTGGGAGACAATTGCATAATCCTTGGGTACAAGCCGGAGCAAATTTGTCTTAAGGACAGAGTTCCATCTCGCCTCAGTTCTTAGCATTTCCTTTATTTTATTCCATTACTGTACTTGTAATTTCTTTTCAGATTAATATATAAATTGTTCTTATTCTTTCTGTTTATTAATTTTATTTCGTATAAGATACTACGGGTATAACAAAGTCTAGTATAACAAGTTGCCTGTGAGTACATACACAACAGGTTGATTATGTCAAATTCACACACAACATGTATTTAGCCGTTGATTCATTCGAAGGTAATGAATACAATGTGGAAAAAGGTTAGAATTGGTAGGTGCATAAATTCAAAATTAAATCTTAGGGATATAGTTTCTTACCTTAAAGACAAATCATGGGGTCGGTTTATGTTTTTTATATATGTGTTGAAGGTATTAGAAGAGCTTTCTCCTGCACTTTCCATGTCAGAGCTGAAGAATTACGAGTTGTTACGAGATCAGTTTGAAGGAACATCAAGATGAATGTTGTCGGACAATGAGCTTATTATATGATTCAACATATCCATGGAGGGGTTATCTGTTCCACAACTATATTCAAATTTTGTAAGTACTTGACCTTGACACTGTCGAGATTAATATCACTCGCGTTGATATCATCCACGGGTTCATCCTGTAACATGTAGTTTTAAAATGAATCAATTTTAGACGAATGCAGAATGTCTTTTGAAACCACTAAGGCTCGTTTAACCGTTTAAGTATTTTTGTAGTAGAATGAACGTAATAATTGCATCTAAAATGGATGAAATTAATGTAATGAAAACAAAAATCACCCACCCACCCTCACCTACCATTACCCTTATGTTGTAGTTCACAACTAGATTGAGTGTATGGTGCTTTCACCATTGGTAGGATGAAAGTTTTATATTTGAGAGTATATGTTATTGGTGATGTAAGAATAACATAAACGCCCTAATCGTTAACACTAAACTACCTAGCACACTTCACAGATAATGTTGATTACTAAGTACAACATTACTCAAAATCAAGATGAATGTCTTCCGGTGCTCTCATGCCTCTTTCCGCAAAAGATCTCAGCACGGTGCTATGCAAAAGACGCCAGAAGCCGAACACTCCACTTTGCCACATAACAATCAAGTTTCCACAAGAGCGACAACAAAGCATGTATTAAACAAACAACAACCATTTAAGAAAGATGGCTAAGTGCACGCATGTTGCATCAGAATGAATTCTCCAAAAGTTTCTGAACACAAGTGCATGCTTTGATAGCTCGCATTTGCCTCACCAAGTGCACGCTTTTGGACATGCAAACACTTCCGTCCAAACTCCTGACTACTCAAGCACATGTTTGGCCAATCCAAGCGCACACTTGGTCGATCAGAACCAAAACCTGCACAACAACACAAGCCTCAAGCGCACATTTGATGACATCTGACACAAACTGATGACAATTCTGTAGAAATCGAGTCTGCAAACCAAATGGATTTTTACTCCAAGCCAACCAAAATCCCACGCTACAACACATCAAATGTCATTAGAGTTTCACTTCTCATTACATTTTCAGTCGTCACTGCATCTTCAATTGTCTCTTTCAATTATCAATTTTCATTACTTTCGAAAATTGATAAAATCAAATGTAATGATTTTTATTTTGAAGGGGAATGTAATGAAAATTGACAACACTTACCCACATCACCCGACCTGACCTAAAACCGTTACCCACACCAACCCTACCTTACCTTAACATCACCTTCACCTACCCCACCCTAAGTAGAGTAGAGATGGATATGTGTGAGGTTGAGGGTAGGGTGGAGTGAGGGTACAAGTAGGGTGATGATGGGTGAGGGTACATGTGGGTTGTGAGTAAGGATAGGAGAGGGGAGAGGGTGCACTAAGGTGAGAATGGTAAGGTGATGTAAGAGTAGGGTAGAATAGTGATATAGGGTGAGGGTTGGAGGTGACGTGGGGTTGGGGTGGGATATGGTGGTGAGGTATGGTGAAAGTGGGGTATGGGTGGGGTGGGAGTTATGTATCATAATGTATGTAATTTTGTTGAGTTTATTAAATTATGATAATTTTTTTTTCATGCAATAGATTTGATTCCAACATTAAAAAAGTTGAACATTTCCCCAATTTTGACCCAACGGTAATTTTTGTGGGTCTTAACCCGGAGAGTTCGAATTCAAGTCCTAATGGGGACAAAAAAATTATAAGCGTATATTTTGTATCTGTCAAAAATAATAATCATTACTCTGAATAGTCACAGAGTTCTTCTATTAGTCATTTGGAGAGTCATTCCTTCTCATAGCACTCCAAATATGCACATCAAAGACATTGTATACCCCGGAGGAAAAGTAGTTTTTAAAAAAGAAAAGAACGGCTGGAAAGTCAGAACGGAAGCACCTCTTAGATTTCCCGGCCATGAAGAATAAAATATATAGCCAAAGGCTCCAAAAGTCTGTAAACTGAACATTGAACATATAAGACAAAAGAATCATTGGACTTAAGGACACAAATTAGATAGATAGACTAAATACTTAAATGAAAAAAAAAAAAAAAAAAAAAAAAAAAGAAGGAAGAAGAGGCGTACCTGGACAAAAATAAAAACAAATAGCTAATATGCAATAAAGACACGATGTTGCTGCTGCTTTTCCTTTATCTCTACGAAAGAATCATTTCTGCTGCTTGGTTTTTTTTTTTTTTTTTTCAGGCGCTTTTTTTTTTTTTTTTTTTTTTTTTCCATTCGCTGTTTTTTTATATAACCGATGTATTAACTATCGCGATCATTGATCACCGCTGATTCAACGACCACCCCGACGCATCGATTGTTATTAGGTGTGATGCCTAGAAAAGACAATTTTGTAATTGTTTTATTTAATAAATGAAATGATATTATTATTCATATTTATTATTCTCATAATCACCGATGTGACAATAGTATTTACACTACTGAAAACCCCGAGTATATCGTTTATGTAATCACTTAACTCGGTGTATGAGATATACACGGGAGGATTGAGTTAGTGAAGATGTCTTAAAATAAAATTAGTCCGTAGTAAAGTTAATCGAGAGTATCGGGTCTCCCTTTAACGCATCTTATTAATGCGCCCATAACACGATAGGTGTGATCGTCTTATCCGGACTTTCGGTTAAGAGGAACCTAATGGGGCATTTATATATGATAGATATATCATATAGAAAATTTGGACCGATTTGATCCGAGTTCTCAATATAATTCCGTAATTGAGAAGTCTTATCGAATCATTAGATGATCATATTATGGATATATCTTAATCACGAGGTGATCACGATCCAACCGCTTGAATCGTATGAGGTTTGACTTGGCGGTTAAGGATTACATCGAGTGCGTGATCCGAATTACCCCATCTTGGCATTGTCTTTGGATTGAGTGAGTAGTCCGTGTTATCACAGATCACGAATCCATTCCTTCCATTTATGAAGTAGATGAAACAGCCTCTTATGAGTTAACCCAGACATTGATCGATCCATGGGATTCATATTACAATCGATTAGCTACCGGTGAGTTATTTGAATTATTGATCACTAGGGGTTAATGGTAAGTAAGGACAAGATGTTACGAAAAGGGTTAACGGTAACTTCCCGATTTAGAATCTAAGCGATCTATGGAGGATTAATCCATATGAAATGATTATATCGGTGGACGCTTATTACTTTCGTGAGGAGATAAATATAATCTTATAATCGGAGGAGTGCGATCGCGGGATTATGGTGGCATATTCTGTGATTGATTTATCGAATATATGATTGTTACATTCGTCGAGATAATTATTTATTTGATTTATCGGGCCGTGATTATTTGTCCATGGCCCCGACGCGTGCTCCTAATATAGCATAGATATTCTCGGACGTCGAATCACAATAATATTAATTTAGTTCATGTTGGACTTTATTAAAGCGATATGTGAATTAATTGTTTAGTGATTATTAAATTAGTTAAATTTAAATAATTAAATATGTGGAAAAGACATTTTCCATAATCTTACCAATTATTGTGTAATAAGAAAATTAATATCGATTGCAGTCAATATGTTGAATGGCGCCCACATGTTTGATTTAATGAATTAATTTTCTTGTGTATTAAAAAACGTGTGCATAAAATATTTATTGGATAAATATTTATGGTAAATAATAAAGATATGAATATTCTTGATTTGTTTTAGAATATTTTGGGATTATCTTTATTCACTAGGATTATTATAATTGATTTTGTATTAATTGTAAAATCCTTGGATCTTTAAGTTTTCTTTCTCCTATATAAAGAGAGTTATAAGCCTTAGAAAACACTTGAGAATTTGAATTCCCCTTAGTAATTGAGAGGAAGAAATTTTTGGCCATAGTCTAGGAAAATCTTGGTGATTTTTAAGAGAAGATATCGGAGGGTTCGAGTGAGAATTCCTTCCACAGAATTGCTTGGATCACACGTGCGGAAGATCGTGGTGTTCTTCACATCATTGTTCGATCATCCTAATAGCGGTTCTCCAACTGGATTTTGAGATCCAAGAGGTATATTCTACAACTTACTTGTAGATGTAGATTTAATGTTTTATTACGTGTATTATATAGATCTAGATCCTTAAATCGCTTCCGTTGCGATGATATTTTCCTAACGATGGTATCGATCGCCGAGGGATCTATATTTATTCGTATAAAATATTAGATCTAAGAAGTGGAATATCACGTGTAGATTGCATTATTTTCGTTTTTAATTTTATTATTTTGAAAATTTTATGATGAATGCTTGCGATTGTTGTGGTTGAAGAGATGGATTGGGGTTGGTATTGTTTAACCCGTTAGATCTATTGTACACTCACATGAATGATGAAAATTCGTTCATATGAGTATAGGAAATTATGTAATTTATCTTTATTGCAAGTTTAATTTCCAGCAAATAGATCCAGTTTGTAGCTGTTTAGTTTTTTTTTGCTTTTCCCGTTGATCGAACCGTTGAAACGAAGATCCCTCCGGTCAGAATCACGATTAGAAGAAGATGATCAACTCCACAAATTTTGGCGTCGATCAGGGTCCGTTTCGATATCCGTTTGATGCTGCGAAGAGGCTGCTGTAACAGAAAAACGCAGGATTCACAGATACACTACCTGTGACTTCCTCGATTTTCTGGGAGAGTTTGGACCATTGAAACAAAAATCCGACCGTTCAGATTGATCAACTTGGAGTTTTGGACGTACCATAAAAATTTCAGGTCGATCGGGATTCATCTCGATTCCCGATCTGCCTCAGGAAGTCTTTGATGCGGTGCAGTCAAAGTTAGATTCAGCAGCAAGTTGGGCGGTTAACTGGAGAAAATTGACAAGTCAAAGCTCCGATCCAACCGTCCATATTGGAGTTCGAGAAGTGAAGAAAATATCTGGAAAGTTTCGTCCCGATCCGAGTTCGTTTGGTTTCCCGATCATCGAAGAGTTCGAACAGCTGCAGATTTTGTTAGAAAGTAGTAAACCCCAGTTAGGGTTTTGGGTTTTATTTTCTATTAGATTAGATACGAAGTGCAACGATCCATCTCGGTGTTTAAATTTTCCGCAATTTTATTTTTATGTGTTTGATCATAAAATAGACATAAAATCGGAATTGCCATGACGACATGCATCATATCATAAATCCACTCCATGCATACATGTAGAATTTTAATTTTGGTAATTAAAATAGGCATGTATACAAACTCAGCGTAATTAGTTGAAATTTAATTAATCGTGGTAATTAATTAATTTAGTAACTAATTAAAGATCCGAGGACGGGTTATGAAATCGTTAGCCTTTCGGTGTGTGTTCTCGGTGAACCGCCTTAAAAGCGAAAGCGAGATCACGTTTTCAATTAAGTAGTGTCTACGAGATTGAATGATAGTAAAGAACAATAAATCTTGGATAAAAGCGGTTCGCCTTTAGGTTGGGTGGTCAATCGAGCCGCTCAAGCGACTTAACCCTCCTAGTGTGATGTATGTATGCGGGGGTCCGGCAAGACTAAGCCAAACCGAGAGCGGAGGGGTGATTCCTTCTAATCTCAATAGGGCTCTCTTGACCCGATTTCGTCCGACTGTCACATATGTTCCAACGAATAGGACGGGTAGGCTTGCCTACGTCACCGACACCATTCGGAATCCTTGATTTCATGTACTTTTATGTTAACATCAAAAAGACGTGGTTAGTTAACCCACCACCACTTCCAAAATATTGAGTGGGAGCGGGGAAGGCGACAGCCAACCCCACGGTCTCTACTATAGATGCAAGTAAGTGAGAGAAGGGTGACGCCTCGCGGCGCTTTGATTTCGTCCCCTACGGATGGTGTTCACCCCTATCAACATTCATGGCTTGGTCTCCGAGAAAGGATAGGATTTACGGGTACTCGTCGGGTCACCGACCTATCCTACGACGGCACACTTTCGGGCGTACTAAGAGATCGATATAGTAGGTCACACTCATCAAGGTATTTTTGATAAATACCTAGGCTAAAAGGAAGGTAGTCAATGAATAAAGGGATGTTCGATTCTCGTGGGATGTCTCGATTCTCACAAGTTATTCATTGATTTAACCGTTGATCTCTTTGACCTACCCTACTGGTGCAAGATCGAGATGCAAGGTTAAAACCTTGGAATGGTAGAGTAGACTTACTTTTAGTTTACAATTCCTAAAATAAAATAATATAGTAGTGTTAAACTTGAATTAATATATGTCATTTTATTTACTGACATTATATCCCTTACTAAATTGCTTAAAATTTATAATTGACTAGTATTGACTTCATTAAAAGTGGAAAGTAACTAGGGACGTTGAACTAGTTAATCGATAATGCAATTATTTTTCGGAAGAGATATTTTCTCTTAAGCCTTTTAAAACCAGGAGTGACATATGGGTATGTCACTTAGTGTCATTTGTGTTAAGCGGGAGACAAACTTAGTTTGATCAAAGGTGATTTCGGACTTTGAAATTCTTCTAGTGAATTTTAAGTGTGTAGTGATTACACGAGTAAATTTTCTAATTGAAAAATCGGAAAATCATGAAGTGTTACTAGTTGGACGATATTTGGAATTGATGAACTAGTGGGAGCTTTATGATTTATTGTTTTTCTAGAACATTAGAAAAGTGTAATTGATTACACACGTAATCATTCTAATGAAAAACCGGAAAGTCATGAAATGTAAGCTAGTTGGACGATATTTGGAATCGATGAACTAGTGGGAGTTCTATGATTTGTTGTTTTTTCCGAAACATTAGAAGCGTGTAAGTGTTTACGAGAGATTTTCAAATTGAAAAAATTGGAAAATCATAAAATAGAGCATTTCTTTGGTAGAAATTTGAGCTTGGTCCGGTTTGGGTCGGTTCGGTTCGGTTTTTGCCTATAGTTTGGTCGGTTTGGGTCGAGAATTTCATCCCCAAACCGAATCGAATCACTGGAAAACCAATGGTTGGTTTGAACCAATTTCGGTTTAGTTCGGTTTGAACCAGATTTATCTATTAAATGGTTGTTCGGTTTGGGGTTGGTTCGGTTTGCATATATCATAAAACCCAAAAAATAAGATCGGTTGGATTGGTTTAAAATATAATATAATATATATATATAATATATGATATATTATTATTATTATTATTATTATTATTATTATATATATATATATATATATATATATATATATATATATATATATATATATATATATATAATCAGTTTGGGTTGGTTTGGATTGGTTTAAAAAAAAAAAAACCAAAACCAAACCAATACATTTCGGTTGAGTTTGAAACCAAACCGAAAAATTCGGTTTGTATCGGTTTGGGTCAAATTGGTTTGGATCGGTTTGGATCGGTTTGGTTTTTGGTTTCTCGGTTTTCTGCTTTCATTACTAATTCTTTGGTTAGGCGGTATTTGGAACCGATAAACTAGTGGGAGCTTTAATGTTATGATTTGTTGTTTTTACGGTATATTAGAAGTCCCGACGAGTAACACTCGAAATAGACATCCCACGGTTCAAGAGTAGTGTCTACTCAAACGAACCGCTAGTTCAAAATCTGTTTCCGTTCACGGAAAGTCAAGAATGGGAAAGTATGTCTAAAAGTGTTAGTCATCTAAAAGCGAGTTGAT
Organism: Gentiana macrophylla; assembly: GCA_026214975.1. Taxonomy (NCBI): domain Eukaryota; kingdom Viridiplantae; phylum Streptophyta; class Magnoliopsida; order Gentianales; family Gentianaceae; genus Gentiana; species Gentiana macrophylla. The sequence goes on along the minus strand of CM047805.1, from coordinate 170,618,921 downwards.
TTTAAGGCTAAACCGAAAATTAATTAAGCGAAAATCATAGGATAAGGGCGGTGATTTTGGATCACCAACCTATGAATCCTTGGTGATTTTCTTGAGCTCGATTCTTTGGAAGAACGAGGCGTGATGCATTTAACGATTAAATAAGTAAACAACGGGCGAGTAATTTTAGCTAGAATAGTGGGAGTGATATAAGGAAATGAATCTCGGATTCAATCTTGGATATCATGAAAATTTATTTTCTGTTTAAGATTCGTTGGAGCGAATGGATTTTCCTTACGTTCGATAATTTGTTTGTCGTATAGAAAGTGAATATACCATTTGTAGTACTGAATCCAAAACTCGGACTTTTGTTTGATAGAGTCAAAACCACTAAGAAATCTTGAAATATGTATATGTACCATCTTAAGAAGCTGTTAAAAGCAATTGGTTTCGATATTTAGATAAACACTTGCTTAATAATCCATAATTAGTGCATAGTCCCTAAAAGACAAGACACAAGAGGCGCTCGGGGTGATTCCTTTCTCGAGCCTGGTTAGATTGTCTTAAAGGTTCAATGACTAATTTTCCTTTCAATCGGGAAAGGAAAATGGTTATAAAGTAACACCGCTTGTTCATGATGACCTTCGGGTCTTATGAAGATACAAGCTAGTGGGAGCTTATGAGTAGTGACTTCAGTCGACAACTACTCAAACACTCCGGCAAGTTTATCCAAAATATTTGAGGTTTTCTCTGTTTTTCAATGAGAGATGGAGTATTCTATACTCAGAAATAGGCCATCACATAGTCACAGGGGTGATGCTCAAACTGCCTTATAGTGAAATGCTTTCACTAAGGAAGAAACCATTGAATTGCCTTACATAGTTGTAGATGTGCTACAATACAACGCTTAACTCAATAAAGATATTGGAAGTGAAATAACGGTTTACATTGAAATGTAGAACCGAGAAGTCTACCTAGAATGTGCTTTGGAATTTATGGATAAGGTGTGGATTCGGTTCACCCCACTTCCGTAAATATAAGCATTTGCACACGGTGCTTGAAGGTAAGACGGGAATTTCGTGCATACGTTCGGTCAATGACCATTTCGTGCTATATCTTTTAAACTATTGAGTATAAAGGTTAGATATAGGATTCTTGAAATCGGGAAGGGACATTATCTTTGTTGCATCCTTTACGATAGAATCCATGTTCGAGAATAACCTTGAACCTTGAAGCACGTTTACTCAAGGTAGTTACTAAGCGATTAAAATCGGACCACATCCAACATCGGTTGTTGGTGATGACACTAAATACTCTTGAACTAAATCGTAATTTCGATCCACCAAGAAAATAGTGGGAGTATGGTTTATCCATTACCCATTACGGTTTCTGCGGACTTTGTAGTCGAGGATCGATTGATGACTATGGCTCTTTTGTGAGCGTATAAGATTACGATAATAGAGGTTGGCTTACAAGCCATAACCACGTGAATGGAGTTTGGTACTCAGAAGTCGTTCATACTCTTGTAGAACCACTGAGCGTCTCGGGCCGAGTGGGAGTAATTGGATCTACACGGAAAGAATACGTAGAATGAATTCGGTAATTCATGATTTCGTTCAAAAAAGCGAGAAAATAAGGGTGATTCCCTGAGACTTTCTTGCCAAACAAGCGGAATCTGGATTCATTCGAACAGAAGGGTATTGCCTTATGAACTTATGACGGGATGATATGTCAAGGCTTATGTCCTTTGTGGATAAAAAGCAAACCTCTTGGTCATTGGAAGTCATATATTTCTATAATATATGGATTTGACGAGAATATTGATAAGTCTTGTGTGGACCGGATATCAATTTTAGTCTGATGAGTGAATATATACATATATATTAGTGTTTGTGAAGGATAACGCTGCACAGTTGGACTCAACATGGGTGTGTTAATTTGAAGTCGACCGACAATGCCACAATTTCTGCAGCGAGAGATTTGGACAACGATACGAAGAGTTTGACTCGGTCGAATTCATTAGAATCGAGTCATTGGTTTCCCATCCATCTTATTGGTTAAGATGATGCATCATGTATGCAACATTCAACGAGGAAGTTCTACCCTATGCCTCGGGAATGACTCTCTAAATCTTCGGATAAAGAGAAATGGGATGGATTCTCTTTGTGACAAGAGATGGTCGAGGTTATTGAGCGTCAATTTTGATCGAATCTTAGATTCGGCTGTTAACAAAGCAAGTTTAGTATGTCCTTTAGTATCTTGAGAGAACGAGGAATAATATGCGGGCATACACGGTTACGACTTTGTGTCGATTAAGGATGATCGTTAAGTCGATCTCGGTCTCGAGTGTTTACTCTTGTGTTGAAGCTATTGCCTGGAGAGGAATCTCAAAGGCACGCGCCAACTCGACTTTAACTAGTTGGGTGATTAGCGGCTTTTGTAGTAGCTAGAGAGGCGATATAGCCTCGGGATTTCCTTTTCGATTTTGGGAGTGATTCCGGATTTGGAAAGCCGATACCACATCATTGTGCAAGCGATGAAGGGGTAGCTTATAAGGATTTCGAAATCACTTGAGTTCAAGAGCATATTGGGAAAGTACCACATGATCGGATGGACCGGCGACGTTCGATTCTACGGATCGCCTCGAGCCGACAACTGACCGATCATTAAGACCCATGACATTCGAGATATATAGGTGCTCCCGAGTCAGCGACCTATCCTACGACGGCATACTCGGAGTGTACTTTGGAATCGAAATGGTTATGATAAGTTTTGTGGGTACTAAAATACGGGATGAGTCTCCATTGCTTTAGAGCAAGTGGGAGATGTAGTTTCTTTGTAGTTTTAAATAATAGGGTGTGCTCTAAAACAATTAATCACAAGCTTTCGTGCAAGTGGGAGATTGTTAGGTGTGATGCCCGAAAGACAATTTTGTAATTGTTTTATTTAATAAATGAAATGATATTATTATTCATATTTATTATTCTCATAATCACCGATGTGACAATAGTATTTACACTCTGAGAAAACCACGAGTATATCGTTTATGTAATCAACTTAACTTTCGGTGTATGAGATATACACGGGAGGATTGAGTTAGTGAAGATGTACTTAAAATAAAATTAGTCCGTAGTAAAGTTAATCGAGAGTATCGGGTCTCCCCTTTAACGTACTATTAATGCGCCCATAACACACGAGGTGTGATCGTCTTATCCGGACTTTCGGTTAAGGGGAACCTAATGGGGCATTTATATATGATAGATATATCATATATAAGTTTGGACCGATTTGATCTGAGTTCTCAATATAATTCCGTAATTGAGAAGTCTTATCGAATCATTAGATGATCATATTATGGATATATCTTAATCTGAGGTGATCACGATCAAGCGCTTGAATCGGTATGAGGTTTGACTTGCGGTTAAGGATTACCAGTCGAGTGCGTGATCCGAATTACCCCATCTTGGCATTGTCTTTGGATTGAGTGAGTAGTACGTGTTATCACAGATACGGAATCCATTCCTTCCATTTATGGAAGTAGATGAAACGATTCCTTATGAGTTAACCCTAGACATTGATCGATCCATGGGATTCATATTACAGCGATTAGCTACCGGTGAGTTATTTGAATTATTGATCACTAGGGGTTAATGGTAAGTAAGGACAAGATGTTACGAAAGGGTTAACGGTAACTTCCCGATTTAGAATGAGCGATCTATGGAGGATTAATCCATATGAAATGATTATATCGGTGGGCGCTTATTACTTTCTCGTGAGGAGATAAATATAATCTTATAATCGGAGGAGTGCGATCACGGGATTATGGTGGCATATTCTGTGATTGATTTATCGAATATATGATTGTTCATGCGTCGAGATAATTATTTATTTGATTTATCGGAGCCGCGATTATTTGTCCATGGTCCCCGAGCGTGCCTCCTAATATAGCATAGATATTCTCGGACGTCGAATCCTAATAATATTAATTTAGTTCATGTTGGACTTTATTAAAACGATATGTGAATTAATTGTTTAGTGGACTATTAAATTAGTTGGGCTAAATAATTAAATATGTGGAAAAGACATTTTCCATAATCTTGGCCCAATTATTGTGTAATGGCAAAATTAATATTGACTAGGTCAATATGTTGAATGGCGCCCCACATGTTTGATTTAACAAGGAATTAGTTTTCTTGTGTATTAAAAAGACATGTGCATAAAATATTTATTGGATAAATATTTATGGTAAATAATAAAGATATGAATATTCTTGATTTGTTTTAGAATATTTTGGGATTATCTTTATTCACTAGGATTATTATAATTGATTTTGTATTAATTGTAAAATCCTTGGAGGCTAAGTTTTACTCTCCTATATAAAGAGAGTTCTCCCAAGCCTTAGAAAACACTTGAGAATTTCGAATTCCCCTTAGTAATTGAGAGGAAGAAATTTTCGGCCATAGTCTAGGGAAAATCTTGGTGATTTTTCCGGTAGCATATCTCGGAGGGGTTCGAGTCGAGAATTCCTTCCACGGGAATTGCTTGGATCACACGTGCGGAAGATCGTGGTGTTCTTCACATCATTGTTCGATCATCCTAATAGCGGTTCTCCAACTTGGATTTTGAGATCCAAGAGGTATGTTCTACAACTTACTTGTAGATGTAGATTTAATGTTTTATTACGTGTATTATATAGATCTAGATCCTTAAATCGCTTCCGTTGCGATGATATTTTCCTAACATTGACCACCTCGATGCAATGACCATCACGATGCATTGACCACCGCGCGCGCTGATGCGATGACCATCGCGATGCGAGAGACAAGACACGCGATGAAGTGACACCACGATGTAGAAACACGGTGATGAAGCGACACCGTAATCACGAGACACCGCAATGAAGTGACACCGAGATGCGAGACACGCGATGAAGTGACCACCCCAATGCGAGAGACAACGTGATGCGAGAGGCGCGCATTCTGAGAGACACCTCGATGAAGTAATCTGACGTAGTGACCACCCACGATCTGAGGCGCCTCAATGAAGTGACACCACGATGCATTGATCACGCCAGATCCATTGATCACCTCGATCTGATGACCACCTCCGATCTGAGAGACACCATGATCGGTGACCACCCAGAGATGCAGAGAAACCGCGTCACGATGACCACCCACGATGCGAGACATCACGATGTTATAACATTTGGCGATCTGAGACATCGCGATCACGAGAGACCATGCGATGAAGTGACACCGCAATGCCGAGACGCAGCATTGCAGAGACATCATGCGATGACATCATGCGATGATGTCGTATTATATCGATTCATGCGGTGGCGTCTTATTATATCGATTTATGCAATGAAGAAAATTCAACGGAAATTTCATCGAATATTTACACAAAATTCTAGGGTAAACATGTAGACAAAAATTCCATATACCATTCACCATTAAGCCATTAAAAAAAGGATTCTAATGGAACCTCTGCTCATCAACTCTCTCTTAATGCAGTGACATATACAGTGACATCAATGTCACTTCATTAGTTGTCTAATGTATGCAACAAATAATAACAAGAAGAATTCATATCTATCGGGACTCGAAGCAAATCCGTAGTGTCAAGTTGCCGTTTTACTCCACATTCCAACACAGGATTAATAGATTTGAAACTCATCATGCCCCAAACATTATGTTCAAATCCCTACAACAAATGTACAACAATCAGTAGTTTTTTCTTTATCTTTACATCAAAGAATCAATACAATTGATAGTTGAATCCATCGGGTTTTCCTTGACCCAGTATGCTAAGGCATAAAGGCAGATAAAAATAAATATACAAAAATAAAAACACAGAAAAATTTGCAACACAGATGAGTGCAGTAAGGACAAAGAAACTTACCAAAGTACTTTCTTTGGTCTTCACCGTGATCGTTTTTGAAGGAAGCGAAGAGGATCTTTCATGGAATCACTACTTGTCCAACAAAGTAATCAAGATAAAATGGAATAAAAATCAAATCAAAAGCGAAATATATATGTATAAAAAGGTGTAAACCACAATCACATATTGTATCGCTTACATTGTAATATGAGAATATAATGCCACCGAATTACAAGATTCGTGAAATGTTACTCATCTATATAGAGAAGGACGAGTGTTTTACTTAAATGTACCTGCTGATCATAGGTGCACTGTATCCTTATGAAGTTAATCATGATTCGAATCCAATGTCCAAAACGGCTATAAAACTCTCCTCACACATGTAGAAACTCCCGCCAATATAAAATCACACGTAAACCAATGCACATACCGGAGTAGTTTACATAGACTTTCTTGAAGCAAAATTAAACCGTACCTCTTTTGAAGAGTAAAGCAGCGTCATGACGAGGAATCCAAGTAAATAGTTTAATGATCCACCCACAGACGAGTACTCGGTTTGCGGTGAATAGCGGTAGTAGTTATACTTTGAAACAAATAATATCGCGATGTTATAACATTTGATGATGCAGAGACACACGCGATGCAGAGACACCGCGTGCGAGACACCGTGATGCGAGACACCACAATGCGAGACACGCGATGATGCGAGACACGGCAATGCAGAGACACGGCTTATTGTATCAATTTATTCAGTGACGTCTTATTGTATCGATTTGTGTAGTGGCATCAATGTCACTTCATTAATTGTCTAATGTATGCAGTGACATCTACAATGACATCAATGTCACTTCATTAGTTGTCTAATGTATGCAGTGACATCTGCAGTGACATCAATGTCACTTCATTAATTGTCTAATGTATGCAGTGACATCTGCAGTGACATCTGCAGTGACATCAATGTCACTTCATTAATTGTCTAATGTATGCAGTGACATCTGCAGTGACATCTATGTCACTTCATATTAGATAAACTTAAATATGAGAAGATCTTTGAGAACCTGCAATTTACACCTCATTTCTCCAACATTATCCATACACCAAGAAAAAATCCCATCTTTTTTCATTTCTCAACACATTTCCCACAAGCCCAGTTTACTAATTTCTTGTAATATCACATTCCAAAAAACACAAGCTAAGCATTCAACAATGGCAGCAATGAGCTCAAGTGTTTTCACATGCCACCCAGCAAAATCAGGACGGATGATGTTATCTTCCTCTGATTTCACTTCCAAATTTGTTTCAATCCATCATCATCATCATCATCATCAGTACACAGATCACCATTGATGAACACCAAGGCATAGAAAAATGATGTTCAAGAAGAATCACAGGCTAATGGAAGAAGAGTTGCTGTTATTTGTCTTGAACAACAAAGCTAAGAATAAGAATCTGAAATAGAATTTGCACCATCATTGCTCTCCTCTTCCGCATCGGATTGAGACTCGGAGTTGGAATCTTCCTTAAGCTTTTTCGCGAAAAAATTGAATTTGCACCATCAAATTCATTCTTGAAGAAATCCCAGTACTCTTAAGCCCTGAAAATTAAAAAAATTAAAAAATATTATCAGTCACTTAAGGACCACATTTAATTAAACGGTCTTAGAGAATTGAGCAGGTAGTACGAATAGTGGGAGACAATTAAATTGAGCAGAGAGAGCAAGAATCTGGAAACAGAGAATGAAAATCCAACCATGATCAAAACTAATTTCTTGCCTTTGGTACATAGAAACAGAGCCCATAGTCCAATAATCACAAATCACAATTGGATGGCCATTCGAATTACTATCGGTTTTACAGGAGAACTAGGTGCCTAACCTAATTAATGAATTTTGCACCTCAGAGCGAGAAGAACGAGTCAAATGTAAATTCGAGTCAGTCCGAAGAAGTAGATGAATGACCTAATTAATGGCAGAGGTTTAAGGAGGTGTTGAGACTTGGAAATTTGGAGGCAAAAAAAGAGGATGAGTATGACCGGCTTCCACCATTCAAGCCTCTTAAGAAATCTCAGGTTGCAAAGCTTAGCAAAGAGCAGAGGAGGGCGTACTTTGAGGAAGGAGTAGACGTTGACATAAAGGGAGGGTAAATTAGGTAAGTTGAATAAAATGTGTCCTTATAAGTCCAACATATTCCTTTATGTCCTTATGGGGCTAATAAGTATAAAAAACTATACTTTTAAGTAATTAACCCTAAAATATAATACCAAATTTTTTGATCTTAAATTAAAGAGCACAAAAAAAGAAAAATCATTGTGAACGAATCATAATTTTTGAATGTGTACATGAAAACGAGCAATGATAGAGGCACAATCAATTTAACGCAACATATGACACAACATAAAAAGAAAAATTATGGTGAACGAATCATAAATTTTGAATGTGTATATGAAAAGGAGCAATGATAGAGGCACAACCAATTTAACTCAACGGAAGACACAACATAATCTCTAATTGAGCAATGAAAGGGGCACATCCAATTTAACGCAACGGGTGACACAACATAATCTCTCATCATTGACTTTATGAGTGTACATCACAATGCCTCATCACAATTGATTTTCGAACCACACACCTTACAATTAGTGATAAAGCTTTTAACCAATTGAACTAAATCGACAATTACACTAAAGATTGTCTGAAATAATATAAATACACAGTTTTAAATATCATTAAAGGGTATATTAATAAATTCGCACAGAAATTTAAGTGGGTCTATACACTACACCTAGTCAATGTGGATCCGCCCCTGTATGAGTAGTTTTTTTTTAATTTTAGAAAGAGAACTTTTATTATTGTCAAAAGTGAAATGTCCACAACTTACAATGGAAATAACATAATTTTTTTCACAGTAGACAAAATTTAATATAAATTTCTCGACAGTTTTATGCTAAATCTTCATAGAAAATTAAGGTTGATGAGGTAGCAAGGAGTGTTGGGTGTCCCCACCCACTTCAGACAGCGGATTCAACCCAGATTTCACACCAGAAGTACCCTCGTTTGTAGCCAATTGTCCAAAATCCGGCGGATGAGTCTTGATATAGTCTCTGGATTGCTGGGGTGGCATCATGGAATCAACGTTAACAAGACTGGCAAGCATAACTTTACCTCCTGGGTGCAAAGGCCTCTTGGAGGCGTTGGACATGTCGGATAAAGCGGTTCTTGCTGATGAAGTCTTTCTTGCGGTGGAAGTTCGTTTCATCTGTTGTCCCTGAACTCCCAGCTCAGTGGCCTGCCCCTTTTTCTTGCTTGAATCATGTGCATTGTGCACCAAACTATCACTTCCCTTAAGATTCTTATTTCCTTGCTTCCCTCTACTGCTTCCTCCTTCCTCCGATTGCTTGTTCTTACTAATAGTTTGTTGGGACGTGGATTTATGAAACTCTTTGGTTCCGGAAATCTTCGGAAGCGTACCCAAGCTAGCGTCGTTTTAATGGCCCCTTCAACCGGCTCAAAGAAGGACTTCCACTTAGTTACAGCTAAATAATGCCCCAGGATTACCCATGGACCATTTTCTTAGGCTATTTCATAATCTTCCTTACGGGTAAATCTGACTATGTAATACCCATTGTCCAGATCAGTAAGTTCTAATCGTCCACCTGGTTTCCATAAATTGAATAATCGTTGTGAGAGATAGTTGTATGATATAGATTTACTGCAGGAGTTTGATGATTAACAGACGCTCCAAGAGCCGCATATAAATCGAGAGCGATATCCAGGGGTATGACTAATTCATCTTCTCCCATGATTTTTTACCTAGGAGTTTGATGATCAGTGCACGCTTCCTTTCAGCATTAAACCAAATTTTTTTCTGAACAACTCCCTAATTTTGCATCTCGATAGCAATTAAGCGATCTTCGGCCGACCATACAACAAGTATTTAAATTATTATTATCTATTATTTTTATTGATAGTATGACAATAGCTGGAAATTTGTAAGACAGAAGAGACGTGACAGATCCCAGTCACCGTTTGAAAGTCGATGCACCCAACTAATAACATTTATACTCCGTATAAGATAAGAAGAACACGCTAAATCAATTAATCTCTGTAATCCCCAATCCAAAGTCCGACTTAAAATCGCCGCCTCACCGACATTATTCTCTGCTTCTCTGTTTTTGGTTCCTTCGACGATTCTATCTGCATCTTCCGATCATACGTATTGGCGTATTGTTTTTCATTCAGAATCGTAGTTGATTGATTCGAGATTTGTAGCCTCAAATGGGCGCTGCTGCCTCTGTTCCTGAGAAATCCATCCACGAATTCACTGTCAAGGTTTTGTTTCCTTTCTCTTCTCTTTTTTCAATTTTTCCTTGCCAAGGTTTTGATTCCTTTCTCTTCAATTTTTCTTTTTTCCCGGAATACGAGGCCGAGGTTATTTTGTTACATTTTTAGGGTTTTGCAATTTAAGATGGTGTTAACGAATGCAGGACTTCAAAGGTAAAGATGTGGACCTTAGTGCATACAAAGGAAAGGTGCTGCTTGTTGTCAATGTTGCTTCTAAATGGTATCCCCTCCTCTTCCGCCCATCCTATCCTCCCCCTAACCCCTAACCCCACCTCTTCCCTTTTTTATTTATTTATTTTTTATTTATTTATTTTTTTGAGCATCTTCCGTGCATTTGATTCACTTTGTTTGGTTTGTTATTCTCCTCCTAGTTGCATGAGACTGGCCTTTTTAGAGAATTGTCCTGTCTTCACACGAATTATGTGTCACTTTGTCTTGAAGCAGGTTATTGTCAACTTTAAAGTACTATAATGTATCCTCAATGCATTTATGTTAGGTTTGGTTCATTGGGTGAAACATGATTGTATTACTATTCTTTTGCTATCCTGTGTTTGGTTGGTTTTCCTCCTGGGAATGGAATTCATTATCCCCTATTCATCCAAACGCTATTGGATTACACCCAACATTACTAATTAGTCCAACATGAACCAAACATAGTGAACCTGTATAATTATGAGAGAAAAATATTATGATATCTTAAAAAGTTGCTGAGCATTTTATTTGATCGTAGAATGGTTGAGTATCCCTGGACTAGTATGCAGGGATCGAGGGTCATCCATTCTAGCCTTCTCAATAAATTGTGTCACAACCTTCATCATAGACAGTTTTTATGAACTGGACAGAGTAATGCACTGTGGTTTTTTCATATCACTAAGTCTAAGTAGATATTTATTGTAAAATGGCGGGAGAAATGCATTGTAATTTTTTATTAGGTTATTTCATTAGTGGAACTGATGAATGGCCTTTGAAACAGTGGATTCACGACCGCAAACTACACCCAGTTGGCTGAGCTTTATGCCAAGTACAAGGAAAAAGGTTCAAAATGTTCATATCTTAATATTCTGGTGTTATGTGTTGCGGATATTCTCTATTTTTGCTTTATGGTGTTACAACCAACAATCTGGATGAATTTTTTGTTTAGTTTTGTATTTTTCTGGAGATCATTTGTGTCATTTCTATCACTTATTTTGTTTACTATATCTGATCCACAGGTTTTGAGATACTGGCCTTCCCTTGCAATCAGTTCTTGAAGCAAGAGCCTGGTACGAGTGAGGAGGCACATGAATTTGCCTGCACTAGGTTTAAGGCAGAATATCCAATCTTTCAAAAGGTGAGTTATTATGCTTAATGTTTGGTGCTTGTTTTGACTTTGGATTAGTAAATGCTGTTTAAGCTTTCAAGTTCCAATTTGTAAGTGCTGATTACCTTTTCTCTTTTTGTATCAGTTTGAATTCTTCACATGTTTACAAGTAGAAAGAAATGCTTAAATTACCTCATCATCTAATGCATTTTTGTTGAAAATATATAGGAATATGAAACAGCTCTTGGGAATCCAGTTTTGGCACCTGTAAAATACCTCATCAGCTAGTGGTGTATTTGCTTCATTTCCATGCAGTGAGAAAAAAAAAAGAACACTTTAGTAATGAAATAGCCATCATTTTAAGTTTTAAGCCAGATATCATTTTTTTTCTTGCGTTCAGATAGTTTCTGGGTAAAAATATTGCCATCAGTATGAAGTCTTTCCTGCCTTTGTAGGTTAAGTTTTGGTCAAACAGAGATTCTTTCCATTCTTACTTCTTGGTTCAAGTGTATATTTAGATAAATGTTGTTAAAATCTACTGCATTCGAGAAAACTATATTCACCTGAAATATTTCTAGTCAACGTCAGCAGAGAGTGTGTTCACATAATGACTTCTGCTTGTTAGGGCACCTGAGAGTAGGCAATGTGGCTTATCATTTACAAGCCTCAGGCGTACGGGTTTATAATTTGTAGGAACTATTGGTTTGTATTTGTGGTTAATAGGTCAATGACACACAAGTGAGCAGGTGCAATTTGTTTCTTTTCTGGGGTATTTGTATTGCATCTATCAAGATAGAATGTCTGAACGCGTTCGTAGTTGTTCAAAACATAACAGCAGTACACTTTTGTATAACGTTTTATACAAGCCAAATGTTAGGACACCGTATTGTTATGACGCCACTTTGATATAATGTTGTGGGGGATTCCCCCAATATCTTCTTCGTATATTATCCACTTGTTCCTTGCTAATAAATATTTCTAGTACACGCATAATGAAGAAATCTTCCATTCACTTAAAGGTTTTGATGAACTCTGCTAAGTTGTAGGTAAGAGTGAACGGTAAAGGTACAGCGCCGATTTACAATTTCTTGAAAGCTAGTAAAGGTGGATTTTTCGGGTCTAGCATCAAGTGGAATTTCACCAAGTTTCTTATTGACAAGGAAGGCCAAGTTGTGGGCCGCTACAGCCCTACCACTTCACCTATGGCCATTGAGGTATGCACATCGTGTGTTATCAGCTACTGTTATCAATTGGATTGTGGTTTAATGAGGTTTTGGTCAGAGAGAGGACATAACATTTCTTTGTACAATGTAGCAAGCTGTGATTGAACTTTTGGTTCAAAAGTAAGACCCTTTATTTATTTATTTATTTATTTATTTTATAATGATATTTTGGATTTTATGGGGTGCAGCTTGATATTCAAAAGGAGCTGGGATCCATTGAGACATGATTGGCTGTTGATTGTCCCCATCTTGGTTTGTGCAAAGTGGAATTTCTCAGTGGAACGCTGGAAGCTACTGTGTGTGGATTCCTTTTCAATTGCAAGTTTTCTATCTTAAATCACAAAATTCTTGGTGTATTAAATATTTAATTAAACAAGCATGGAAGTTTGTCCATTATCAATATCGATCAGTAGCAAGTTCTATGTGTAAATTATGTGCAGAAAAAAGGGGAGGCTATTGTGTATGTGATGATTTAATTCTCTTTTTATTTAGTTGGATTTTTGTTATCTTCATCAAGGGGGTGTGGGTGTGGGGTGTGGGTGTGGGTGGGTGTGGGTGTGTGTGTGGGAAAAGTGCATATGGTTGGACCTGGGCTCTTTCTCCATAAAGGTTGGCAGGTTGTGACGTTTCTAGGCAGAGAAGATAAAAGTAACAGAGGAGCATGCAAATGTTACTCAATATTGAAAGTAAACAATAAATATGATGCTAAATAATACCGCACAATATTATCTAACAAGTGTGCATTTAGTTTGATAGACAATGACCATTGTAAGATGTGCTTCATGGCAAAACTGGTATGCTGAATGGGAGGAGGGGGGGCATATACTACTCTTTAATGTATCACATCTGTTGGTTCAAGTAATGGATGTAATAGCACTATGTACCATCATTATGTTATCTTCAATTAACGTGGCTAACCAAATGTTCTTCATCCCTTCAATGCACTTAACCGTCAGTTACAACATTACACATAAAACGACGTCGTTTTGTGTATTTTTTTATTTTATTTTTTACACTTGATAGTTAAGTACATTGTATGAGATCTTTTTCCCTTCCGCCCCATAACTGTACAAAACTACTTCAGAGTCCCCCCAAAGCTAGCTAGCTAGCTATTATAGATAGAAAAATAAAAATAAAGAAAAAGCTTTATTTAAGAATGTACCCGACAGACCCTAACACATTTTCAATTAACAAATCTCCCATCCATCATCATCATCATCACGTGTATCTTTATTATCATCATGCCTAGGTTCTGCAACAGACAGCGATGGAGACGGCTCGCCAAGTAAAGCCAGAAGAGACTCATCTAATGACGATGGAGATGGCTCGACAAGTACAGGCAAAAGATAGGTATCTACTGCTGTCTCTGACAATGGATCTGCATGGACAATCACCTGGGATGATTTTGTTGCATCCAAATTACTGTGGTTGAAAGAAGGACATCTTTTGCTGTGGGGAAGAAGAAGCTCATCAAACTTCTCTTTCACCAATTTCACATCTTTGAACACAAGGCATATTTCCCCTCTGCAATACATTTTTTTACAAGCATCTTAATAAGACATCAAATATTTGTAAAAGGCCAACATCAAGAAAAGAGACTACTACTGCACCTCAGAGGCAAGACATATTGTCTTCATAACTATTCTGAATCATCATCATCATGATTATAAAAAGGATTCACAAGTGTATGCTTTCAAGCAAACATGAAAGGAAAATGAACTTCCAACATTGAGTCAGTACACTACACAAATACCATTACCTCTCCTCAAACTTGGAAATAAGTAATGCAACTTAGGGAACTTACTGCAAGATATCAACCACACGGCCACGATCCACAAGAAACTCGCGCAACTGCAGTAGACAAGAAGGGCATAACAATATATATATGTATGAGCTAACATTGCCACAATGTCCCCCCAAAGTAAATAAAATAAAATAAATAAAAATATCTTTCTACCTTGGAGTTCTCTTCTTCTAGTTGCTTCAGGGCATTTGCCTCTTCCACCACTTTCTCCATCATTAAATTCTGCTCAGCAAGAGCATTTCGAGCAAGGTCTTCCTTTTCAAGAATACTCTTCTCAGCTTCTTCTTTCTCTTTCTTAACTGCATCTAGTCTTCCCTCTAAATGTTGACACATCTGCAGACGAAGTTGTGAGAAAAAGAAAAAAAACAACGTCAGAAGAGTGTATGCATTGAACTACTGCTACTACAGGAGACTAAGACACATTTATCAAGCATAAAGCATCATCAACTCCAGGTTAAATAACATACGGCCTTAGTCAGCAGGTCTTAAACTCTACCAAATATGATTTAATTGTTGCACCATGTATGCATCTCATGGTGTTAGTTCCAAGGTAAAAAAAGTGCTTTAATAAACTAGGACACAAAAGACCTTTCCTTAGAAAAAGAGATGGCAATTTGGACACAAACATAGAAGTAGATAGTGTGAAACAAAGTAAATCTGTAAGATAGAGATCCAAATAATCCAGATCTACTAAAAACCATCTGCAAGAGAATCTCTTCATAAAGTTGTAAAATACACAAAAATAATGTTTGAGACTGTAAAATAAAGAATGTCAAAAAGAACTGATGCAATTGCTCCAAGAAGGTGAATTTTAAGTTACTCTAGTAATTTGATCATAGCCAATGAGATAAAGACAAACGGAAGGGGAAAGGCATGCCTGCTCAAATCATACCTACTCGTGTTAAACACTTTCCATACTTGTCTCTATCCAATTGGTTAATGAACCAACTACTAAGATGTTGAGTACATTGTCCTAGACCAACATAAGATTTCCTATTAGAAAAAGATATGTTCTTGTATACACAATAACATAGCTCATTTCACATGTAAAAGCATGGAAGCCAATTAAGGCAGAAAACTATAATGCACGTTTACGAGAGTCGATAAGATGAATATCGTAGAAAGCACAACAATCTTAACCAATAAATCGTAGAAAGCACAACAATCTTAACCAATAAAACCAATTGAATATCACCAGCAAAACACTTTGGATGGGCCTGTAATAAGAGAATGTAAGAAAAACACCATATCAGCACCTCATCAAGAATTCTAAGACTTGTGTCCCTTTGTTCTGACAAGCTAAGTATGCGAGACTGAAGCTCCTTAACTTCAGTGGCAAGAATGGCCTTCTCACCATATACTTCTCCAGAATGCTTCAATTTGAAAATCAACAAGAGATTTTAGTCAAGACAAAGGAAATTTTGAAGGAAAAAATACAGGATACCAGCCATGCAATAACAAGAAGACGACCATGTCATTAGCTTCCTTTGTACGCTGCAGCTTCTCGTTGATTTCTTCTAATCTTTTCAGAATCTCCGATCCACCATTAGCAGCTTCTTTCTTTACTTGTTCAGCAGCACTCTCTTCCACTTCTAGTGCCTTCATCAAGCTGACAACAGATTGCATTTTCTTGAACAAAGTTTTCTGCACAATTTTAGTGATTATATCTAGTGTAAGAAGTACTTAAAGTCAAATCTGACCATCTGGCATCCAGTAGCTAACCAGTTTGCTAACATATATCACCTTTCGTCGCCAGTAAGCATATGGTATGAAAAAGTTGAAAAAAAAAGCACTGCAGACATAGGCCAGACTCACAGGCCATAATTCAGACCAAAATAATTTTGTAAGGTACCACCTAAGTGGATCAATCGCTTTGGACAAGTTTCTGAAAAAGCCTCTTATACTTGTGAAAAAAAGGATTTCCTAAGGATTCCGAACTCAGATAATTGATAATAAAGTGAAATGTGCTATACCTTCTTATTTCTTTCCACAGCAATACTATTATCAATAACAGCTGTGCAGCAGATTTGGGAGGACCTACTCGATACCAAATTCAAGGTGGACTCATCTTCGAGAATTGATAAAATGGAAGACGACTCTGCCTTACGAGCAGTGTCTTTGAAGTCATTATATTCTTTCTCCAAACAAGGTTTAACAGCTCCGGATGTTGCAAGCGATTTGTCACAGAACTTATAAGAATTCTCCAACTCGTCGCCATCTGCATTCAATTAGTGCATTCAACAGAAAGAAGAACATGTGAATTCCCAGTTTCACAATAGAACGAGATAATAAGAAAATTCCAAAGTAGACCAAATCTATGATGTTACTGCTTCTACGACTTTTACATGCAATTTAACAAGTTAGCCCCAAAAAAAATCCCCATTTGTTGATGAAGGACGTGCAAGAAGCAGTGATATAAGCAGACACAAAGATGCTGTTTTCATCAAATCTCTTTGTTAACATGAAGAAGCGCTTGTTACATGCGCTTGTTACATGCACGGCATATCAGCAGAAACAAGGATGCTGTAATCGATAATTCAAAATTCTTTAGTCAGTAGAATCTACCCATTCTGTTGTCTCCAAGTAGTTGGAGTTTTCTGGCTGTCGCATCATCTAACAGTTGATCATACTCACTTTCTGCATCCAATGATAGACCATGAACCACCTCACTTACACATGTTGCATTCTCAAGAAGGGGATTTTCTTCTCCATGGAACACATCAGGACAGGATTCAAGTACTACAATAAAAGTAGAACCAATAACAATCTAAGGCAGTAAGACAGAAAAAAGACGGAACAATGTTCACAAGCTAACAACGATAAAAATGAGCAAGTTAATCGGCATGTAATCTACTTGGCTAAAGCATCACCTTTAGGCAATTGGACTGCATCCTTGTCATGGCTGGATGAACTAGAATGTGTAGACCTTGCAATGAAGTGTGGTATAACCTTTGTCAGAACCACATCAGCAGCAGCATCAGCATCTTTCCGGTTCTCAAGTGCAACAGCCCTTAGAACACGATTATCAATCTGTCCCAAAACCGGAATAGACAAAAAATGTAGAGAGATACATCAGCAAGTAAAGCCACAGAAGCATCAACCTACTACCTAACCATTTGTATTGGTAGTTTTTCATTCATTTCATGATTGTGGCATCTCGTAAAAATAATGAAACACGAGAGGAATTAGCCTTTATGAAAATTCAGTGGCCTGCTACCAATATATATCAATGCAAATCAACACAGTAATCAATTCTTATACCTTAGGGTTTACGACTTGATAAGCATAAAGGATGAAAAATCAGACTTGTGATGTATAGTCTTAATATTTGTTTCTTAAAATACCAATAGCATAACTGGGAAAATCATAATTAAAAGGAAAACAACAACCAAAAAAAAAAAAAACTAAAACACTGTTTGCATCAAATTAGGTGGATGAATTCAGGAAGGACAAACATTACTATGCACTCAAAGTGACTAACAATATCTGATGTGAAGAAAAAACTCTGCACGCAATTCAATTAGGGAATTAAAAACAGCAAAATTTAATAAACTTACCTCTGGAAAAATATCCTGCAACGACTTGTAAACTTTGCTGAATCCCATTGCTCACGAATTAGTATTGAACAATAGTAACTGTTTTACAGAAATTGTCAACAACAGACGCATAAATAAAAATTAAAAAAAGAAAAATATTTGTCACAATATGATCACATACTGATAATTGCCAATAAACGACGATAAAAGCACACTAACTTTCACGAAAATATACTAGAAAACGTGATTAATTATTCGCTGGAAACCGATGAACTGAATACTAAACAAATCCATTAATGGAGACGGTAATTTCTGTGGGAAAAAAATAGCGAGTGAAGAGAGGAAGCAATCAAGCTTGAGTTTCTACTGTTCCATAGTCCATACATACCCGTGGTGGAGGAGACTGACTGAGTAAAGCAGTAAGCTGTAATTAGTAATTTGCCGGGTAATTATACATAATACTACTATATATGATGATATATAATATGATCAAATGAGTTTATATATAAGTAAAGTCAATGGCCTCCGGTGGAAGGAT
Source organism: Gentiana macrophylla (assembly GCA_026214975.1). Lineage (NCBI taxonomy): Eukaryota > Viridiplantae > Streptophyta > Magnoliopsida > Gentianales > Gentianaceae > Gentiana > Gentiana macrophylla. Next base: position 170,600,322 of record CM047805.1, on the reverse strand, counting down.
CCGGTTCGATTCCCTCGTAGTTTAATTAAAATCTTTCGTATCCTGCTAAAAAAAAAAAAAATAATAATAATAATAATAATAAAAATAGGTAAAGTCAATTAATTAAGGATAAAAAAGGGCACACGCATTTTACGAGCGTAGTTTTTTTTGTTTTTTTCTTCTTCTTTCAGAAGGGAACCTTTAGTAGTAACCAAACTGCCTGAAAGGCAAAACTTTTACGCCACAAGAAAAAACATCAAAAAAGAAAACCAGAACCCAAAAGTGGTTCAACCGTTCAGAAAGCATTTACAAGTCCCCTATGTATGATAGTCTTCTATGTTCCACACGTAAACGATTCGAGTCGATAATTAAGTTTATTGAGTTGAGCGTATTTTAAATTTTACAAACTCAAATCTGACAGGAATATCAAGGTTAAGGAACATATTCGAACTCAATCTGAATACAAACTTACTTGTTGGAAATGCATTGTGAATTTATGAGTGATTTTCCATATAAATTGCTCAATGCGAGGTTTTGTCTTTATTTTTCAAAGAGTATTACAAAACTTACCTAACGACGAAGAGCTTGATGCAGCTAAACAACGATGCTCAAAGGATAATAAAGACCGCCGAATGGTATCCCGAGCTGACGGAATAAATTCCATTTGTAGTGTAGTGCCATATGAGTCTATCTTCACCATCTTAAGGAGACAAGGGAATTGAATATGGGATTTGTAAAATTAGCAAGCAATAAGTTTAAGTAATCATTTTGGCATTGTTTATTCGAATGCAAAATTTCTAAAGCGATTTGGAAAGAGATGCCGGATAGCTCCTTCTGGTTAAATTTACAGGTGGTTTCGTTTTAAAATTTCACATCGGTCAGAAGTAAGTTCACGCCAAATATAATATAAACATGAATGTCTTTGTTATTCTGGATTAGTTTTTTTACCAAACGCGAGATCGACGGTCTAAGCAGCATGCTCGGGTCTGGGGCGTTACACGTTTGTAGATTTTTTTTGACATTTTGTTCACAGACTTAATTTTTCAAGTAAAAAAGTCAATGTGAACACTCACCGCTCACCGCTCACGAACAACTTGATTTATTTACATTTTACACCCCTAGGTCCTAAACCCTAAACCCAAATACATTTTTTTTCCATAAATTTTTTTATAATCTTTTTTTAATTTACAAATTCCTAAATACCAAATATAAAGAGAAGGGGGAATGATGGGGAGCTAACACACAAACGACCTCCTCCGAAAGACATCCTCCGAACGACCTTCCGATTTTTTGCGTGTCCGAACGGCCTCCGATATGTTTGTGTGTGTACGATGTTTCCGAACTATATATTTGTGTGTCTACGATATGTTTCTGAACGACCTCCTCAACCGCCTCCTCCGACTCAATATGAGCCCGATGAATTGGAAAAGAAGGCCAAGGGACGTGCGAAAGAAACTTTAGCGCAATGCCAGATCGCCTTGAAAACATGTCAGGACACCTCATCAACCACTTCCCTCTCATATATGCTTATTAAGAGAGAACTCAAATGGCGACCACTAGACACTTAGGATTTTGAGGAGGAGAGTTTTTTTCTCCGAAAGGCATCCTCCGAACAACCCTCCGATTTTTTGTGTCCGAACATGAGCCTGATGAATTGGAAAAGAAGGACAAGGGACGTGCCGGAAAAAAGCCTAGCGCAATGCCCAGTCGCCTTGAAAGCATGTCCAGGCGGCCTCATCTACCACCTCCCCCCTCACATATATGCTTATTAGAGAGACCCAAATGACTTAGACATAGGATTTTTTTGAGGAGGAGAGATTTTTTTCTCGAAAGACATCCTCGAACAACCTCGAGCGACCCTCCGATTTTTTGTGTCCGAGCGACCTCCCTAGGCCCTCATATGCGAGATTTTTACGAAGAAATTTTCGAACGATATATTTTTGTTTGATATCCGAAAGACATCCTCCAACGACCCTCCGATTTTTGCGTGTCCGGCGACCTCGATATGTTTGTGTGTGTTCGTCCGAGCGATATATTTGTGTGTCTACGATATGTTTCCGAACAAGGTAACATATGTTTGTCTACGATATGTTTCTAAACGACCTCCTCAACCGCCTCCGAACGACCCTCCCTCCGACTCAATATGAGTCCGATGAATTGGAAAAGAAGGCCAATGACGTGCCCAAAAGAATCCTAGTGAATCCTAGCACAATGCCCAGTCGCCTTGAAAACATGTCCGGACGGCCTCATCAACCCAAATTGCAGCACTAGACATAGGATTTCTGAGGAGGGGAGAGTTTTTTTTCTCCGAAAGACATCCTCCATACAACCTCCGAACGACCCTCCGATTTATTGTGTGTCCGAACGACCTCCGATATGTTTGTCTACGATGTTTGTGTGTACGATATGTTTCCGAACGATGTGTTTGTGTGTCTACGATATCCGAAAGACATCCTCCGAACGACCCTCCGATTTTTTGTGTGTCCGAACGACCTCCAATATGTTTATCTATGATATGTTTGTGTGTGTACGATATGATTCCGAACAACGTAACATATGTTTGTCTACGATATGTTTCGACCGACCTCCTAACCCGCGCCGAGCGACCTCCGACTTCCACTCCTCCTCCGACTATGAGAGCCGATGAATTGGAAAAGAAGGCCAGGGCGTGCCCGAAGAAGCCTAGCGCAATACCCAAGCTCCCATTGAAAACATGTCGGACGGCCTCATCAACCACCTCCCTCATATATATGCTTATTAAGCGAAACCCAAATTGCAAAGACTAGACATATGGATTTTACGAGGAGGGGAGAGTTTTTTTTCTCCGAAAGACATCCTCCGAACAACCTCCGAACTACCCTCCGATTTTTTGTGTGTCCGAACGACCTCCGATATGTTTGTCTACGATATGTTTCCGAACGATTTGTTTATGTTTCCGAACGATATGTTTGTGTGTCCGAACAATATGTTTACGAACGATATGTTTGTGTGTCTACGATATCCGAAAGACATCCTCCGAACGACCCTCCGATTTTTTGCGTGTCCGAACGACCTCCGATATATTTGTCTACGATATGTTTGTGTGTGTACGATATGTTTCCAAACGATATGTTTATGTTTCCGAACGATATATTTGTGTGTCATCGATATGTTTCCGAACAAGGTAACATATGTTTGTCTACGATATGTTTCTGACCGACCTCCTCAACCGCCTCCTCCGACCCCCCTCTCCGACTCAATATGAGCCCGATGAATCGGAAAAGAAGGCCAAGGATGTGCCCGAAAGAAGCCTAGCGCAATGCCCAGCTCCCCTTGAAAACATGTCCGGACGGCCTCATCAACCACCTCTCCCCCACATATATGCTAATTAAGTGATAACCCAAATTGCAGCACTAGACATAGGATTTCTGAGGAGGGGAGGTTTTTTTCCCCCCTCCTAGATCACATATATATATCCTACCCTATCTCCTCTACGATATGTTTGTGTGTCCGAACGACCTCATCAACCGCCTACGAACGACCTCCTCCTCCTCCTCCGAACCCCCCCTCCAATTTCTTGGGTTTTTTTCCCCCTAGATCACATATATATCCTACCTTATCTCTCTCTACGATATGTTTTACGTGTCCGAACGACTCTCGAGCGACTTCCTCAACCGCCTCCGAACGATATCCTCCGAACAACCTCCGAACCCCCTCCGACTCAATATGAACCCCCTCCAAACCCCTAGAAAAGGTTGTTTGTTTTCCGTTTTCAATTATTTTGAGTGATTTTTATGTATCAAATATCTCCCTTATTATATCATGTTACACTTCACCATCAAAACTATATAACTAGCCCGGTCACAATCACCTATGCCTGCAGTGAGCATACACCAATGCACGGTGTGAAATACTAGTATGTAATAGAGAAGAATAAGTGAATTCTTTCCCCAAGTCATAGTCATTCTTTTTTTTTTTTTTTTTTTTGAAAGGAAGTCATAGTCATCCTAACCCCACCTAATCATTCAACCTTTTAAATTATTGGTTGGGTCTTTGATGTCGGTATAAGAGTTTTTCTTAGCCAAGACTCTTCAAAATCACAATGGTATATCTATTTTAATTTAATTCTTTTGTTGCATTGTGGTTTTCATCAAATGTTACATCATGTGTCCTAATTGCATCAGAAGAAATTAATTATAATTATAATTATAATTTAATATAGAAAAATTTGTAGAGATATATATCATATATAATCATAACTGAAATTGCAACAGCAAAATCAAACTGAATTAATTGGCCATTCGGCATACCCTGCCATGTTTTTTATATTTGATAATGTTAGCTTCTCCTACTAACACTACTCCCCATTAACCATAAGATTAACACTACGTTCATTCGACCTTTATAAAACTGATTATATAGTCAATATTTTTTTTTTGAAAAATCAATTGTGAATCGACATTTTATAAACTAACCCTTCGATCTACAATCCGAATTTATAAAAATCAAATTTATAATGTCATAATCAATAGATACTACATGGAAAAAGAAAAAATGAAAAGTAAAATAGGAAATAAATACAAGTGCGCTGCGACATCTTTACTAGAAAGAACCATGTCAATTAAATTCAAACCTTAAATTGATATAAAAATAGAATATAATACTACATATAATAATAGATGTAAACAACTTGGTCTTTCCCTTCTGCATAATTAAGTAGGCTTTTATGGGATCCATATGAATGCCAATATCAATAAGGGCAGAGGGATTGCTACCCCTCCCAATTCACTTCAAAATTTATCAAAGGCTTTGTATTGTAATTGTTTCCCTGTTGACAAATTACAATTATGAACCAAAAACTATTCTATCATTCTATATCTTATACCCTCTATATAATCTACATGGTCCTACGAGCAAACCGGACCATAACCCTGCACCGACTCGTCCTGTGGCTACGATTCATCTTCAGTTTGCTTCCTTGGTGATGGTACCAGCTTATTTGTACCTACCTGGAACAAAATCCACCCAAACAAAATTATCATCAACCTTGAAAACACGAGACGTTATACAAAGGTTTTGATAAATGGTATACGTCATATATCTCTATTTCAATGCTCTTCCGCCATACACACTTCTGCTATGTGAAAGAATGTAAAAATAGAAGGATATGATGCATGTCATGTCACGTGGTAAAACCTTCCTACAACTGTCTCTTGTATCTTAAATTTTTTTTTTTCCCCGTATTTCCCTACCCTTACTCTAAAGGCTAGAATTGCATTACACAACTTAAATAAGATAGCCTTAAAAAAATCTGTTACTACCTAATCACATGGTTTTGACTTTAGTTAGATAGGTTAATTAATGGCTTATAGCAGTTAACAAATGACATAAACTTACTGAGGGCTTTGGAGTAGTTAATCTCCGATTGGAAGGTGCACGGATAACAGATGTAGCAGCAACAGCAGCTGCTACACGTATTCTGCAACAATCATAGCATAGTTAGTATAGCTCAAAAAATTTCTTAAGTTAGTGAAACACGATAAAGATGAAAATCCGCCTGCATGAAATTATCCGGAAAAGAAAAAGAAAAAACCTTTTATGAACATCAATGTACACGTCTGTCTCATCTACTATTTCTTCCTGCATAGTTCAAAAAAGCAGAATGGTAAGAGAGATGCAAAAGAGTACCAACACTTCTTAAACAACCAAATGATAAACAAGCATCAGTTACAAGATCGAATATTTTTTAGATCCATATCATAATAGAGGGGGAGAAAATAATTACTTGCAATAATTCTTCAAAAACATCCTCCAAAGTGATGATACCAATCACTTCTCCATCTTCAATATCCACTTGAAGAGGAGCTAAACCGTTTGTTAAGAAACCGTTCTGTATTGAAGTGTGCTTCACAACGGTATGAGATGGATCTTTATCTATATTGATAACAACAGCTTCAGATCCCTCACGGTGCTTTTGAAGCAGAGGGATAGTCAATTCTGATTGGACCCTGTTCCTCTTGTTTTCAGCAACCTTCTCCGCTTTAGGAGAAGACTGACGGTTGACGTTTTTCCCATTGACCTTCACAACAGCTGCCATATGACTACTTCCCTTTTGAAACTCATTAAGGATATCATACAAGGGCATATCTGCTGGAACCCTGACATATCCATAGATATTCAACCCAGTGAATATGTTTGAAAACAAATTTAAAAGAAAAAATATGAAAGTAACCTTGGCATTTTCCTAATAGAAACAGAACTAACTGGAGTCTCTGTTTCTGCACGGACGGTTAGAAGACCTTTCACCTGGTATCCCAAACATGTTAACAACAGTGTGACAATTCTAAGCTTAAGTTAAACATGACGTAAACGACAGATAATTTTACGAACCAGAAGAAGTCCAATAATGTTCTTTGGATTCCCAGCATAGACAGGAACACGACTGTGACCACGTGCTAATATTTTCCCAATTGCCTCCCTGCATTTATAACTCATGTTAAAACCCGGTCTACCAAATGACTTTGATGCCCTTGCATAAAAAAAAGAAAACAAGACAATAGTGTCTTGACATGAATAATGGACATGGTAATGGTTAAAATTCCTTCTGAAAATCAGACACGAACAAACTAATGCATATATAGTGCCCTTCAGCGCACATAAAATCTAAATCAAAACTGGAGGAAGAAAAGATTACAGAATAATGTGAAAACGAAACACAGAAGGAACAAAGGGACTTATGCTTGCTTTAAGGTCCCCATCATTTTACTTCTCGACCTTTTGGACTACACGGATACGATGTGGCGGTATCTTTAACTTGTTTTTGGCAGTTAAAGTCGTTCACAGCATACCTCACGCAATATAACATAAACGAAGTACAATGAACTATGCTTCTTACTAGACAAAGCAGCTAAGCCCAAGAAGAAATGCAACAAAATGAAAGCCATTGCAAAGAACTCACCAGTCCAATTTTGAATTGACATCAAGCGAAAAGGTTGATCCAATTGGTGTCATTGCTTCCTCTGCAGTCTGTACACCTCATTAATACTATTTGGACTTAGAAAGCCAATTTTGGCTCTTTTCACAAATATCTAACAGAAACGAACACACACCCTTTCCCCTAAACCCAAGGTGGATGAATCAAGCCATTTGGTTGAACATTGTCCAGATAATAATTCACCAAGATAGAGAAGATTGGCCATCAGGAAAAAAATAGCATTAAAGAAAAATTAAAGTTCAAATTCTTCTACCGGAGCCAAACCTTTAAAGTCAAATCAAGGGCTCCACTTATGATTGTAGTCTCATCGTGTGTGAGCTCACCCCCTTTACCAGCCTACAGAAAGGGGTAAAGAACATAATGTCAATACCAAAGGATAAAGTATAAGGCTATTAGACAACACACACTTCCATTACACAGTTGTTTCTATCTTATACCTACATGATGTCCTTCCCTGATGTAAATAATCTTTCAGTGGATTACAGAAAAGAAAAATTCATGTACGAATTTATTCTATTCTCCACCAAATTCAGTAGGATTACCTCTTGACCGTGGAGAGAAACAAGAGCTTTTAACTGAGCTCGTCTGAAGAGAGAGTCATCATGCCCCAATACAGCATCCAATACCTGATGGCATAATATGTTGAAGATGTCAACAGACTAAATATTAATGTTCGACTTCACTACGAAGAATCCCAAAGGATAAGAAAACTCACCTTGCCTATAGGATAAGCAATTGGATAGCAAATGATCATCAGAGCACGCACAAGCCACAGAAAGTTTGCGCCTACAGATAGTCCATACCTTGAGCATATTGCTTGTGGAATGATCTAGACCAGTGTGGTGAATAAACAGATACGATACAAGTTAACCAAGTATCTTGCTTTATAGCACCAAGTAAAGCATAACGAACAGCACAAACCTCCCCAAAAACTAGGACAAAAGTCACAGATAGCACCACAGCAACAATAGGATGGAAAATTTTATCCAGACAGATTGGAAGGGCCTGCAGTTGAGAGCATAGTAGACAGAGACAGTAAAACATTAAATTCGGTATGTAATTGCTTCAAGAAGAACTTTATGCTATAAGCAATCCAATATAAACAGGGAAAGGCAATACAAAAATCTCCATTTCAAGTGAACAAGTCAAAAACTTTGAAGCCTTTTTTCATCCCTACTTAATTCTTAGATACATAAGTTGAGCTTGCATATCAGTCTTGATTGATATAGAAATGGAACTTGTTTGCAAATGCAAGGTCCAAAAAAGAAAATAAGAAAAATGTAGCAGTGAATCAATATCTCATAATTGCAGTTTCCTTCTCTATCGTGGTCTAGAATCTAAATAAAGAACAAACAAGGCGCTTGTGCACAGCAATTTAGCAAAGTTAGACTACATATTTGTAACCTATTAACTACAACAACAACAACAAAAAAAAAAAAAAAAAAAAAGACAAATCCCTCACTTCCATGGCAGCTGAATTACAGAGCAGTAGTGTGACCAAAAGCTGATGCTGCTTGAGAACAACCGGCAATATTGCAGCTGACAGGAATAACAATAGAACTATATCATACAAGTAAAAATTGTACATCACAAAAATCATGTATAAAATTTAAAAAGGAGGTAAATAAAAGAGAACATACCTGCTTGCTTCTTTTGTGTGGACGTGCCGCTTCGCTGAAGAATTTCGAGATCAACGGGGTTCAACGACATCAAACCCAACGTAAGACCAGACATTATACCGGCGAAGAGGACGAGGAAGCAGGAAATTCCGGCGTAAACAAACCACGACGGATTCCCAAATTCGATGTCCTCAGAATCCATCGCTAACCACCTCGTCGAAAGAGCCATACCAGCAAGGGCCGCCGCGTTCATCGCCGACACCTTCATTGCAGAAGGCTTCTGTACAAGTACTCAAAGTACAGACGACAATAAAGAAGACAAATTGTGCTGCTTCCGTTCCCTGGACTATCAATACTGGACCGACAAGGACACATCCTCCGATTTACGTACGATACGTCGATGCTTTTATATTTTAAATAACAAAAAATATATATAATAATATTTTTAATAAAATATCTTCGACAGGTCCGTGGGGAATGTGAAATACTTGTATGATGTCTTCACATATGAGGAGACAACGTGTGAAACGCTATAAACTACATAATTTTACTATGTATTTAAACTATGTGGTTCTGATTGTTTCATCCGTCACTTCACTTCAAAATACATTCTCCACACAAGTATTTCTCATGGAGAATAGTTCGGTGAAAACTTTGTGTGAGATATCGATATCATTAATAATAAATATTTCATTGATAATCTAAAATGACTGATATTATACGGAAAAGAATCATGGTGACCGGAATGAGTAGTACATCGAGAGGTTTTATGGAAAACCCCAGATTTTATGTAAAATCTTTTAATGCAAAATTATGGGTTGGTAAATTTTTTTTTCTTCTTAAATTCAGTTAATTAAGTTTTTCCTTGCACTTAAGATTAAGTTTACTTGTCTTAAGTTAATTTTTCTCGTTTTCAAGAAATGTTTACGCAGTTTTAAGGGTCTATAAGCATATAAATAATAGTGTCACAATTCATAATTTCGTAAATATGTGTTCCTCCCCTGAAAAGTCAATCCGCTTCCATGAAGGGTCGTTTCATGGCCGTTAAACAGTCAACGTTTAGAAGTGATTTTGATCTCCTTAGTGCTCCGTATAAATTTGGTTTGAACGTGAATTCATGATCAGGGGCAGCTGCATGATTTTTGATATTAAGGTCAGAAATTTATCAATTTTTTTCCGTATCACACATATATTTACATATTCAATTCTTTGTTCATGGTTTCAAGTTTCAACGGATTTAAGGTAAGGAGTTATTTCTATAAAAAGAATTTGTTTCTATTTTAAAGGTTATGTTTTCACTAAAGTATTTTGGAAATTATTACATAACTGACATAATTATCGTTATGCATGGTGCCCGAAAAAGCTAATGATGTTTTGTTTTAAAATTAAATAACAGTAAAATTTCTTGTTGATATTTTATTTGCTTGAATGCATATATAGAAATATAAAAAATAAAAAAATAAAACAAAAAAAAAACCTCATGCTTTCATTTTGTAACCATAAAACTCGGAGCATAAGAGTATTGAATGGGAAGAAAGATTGAGTTTATGATGTATTGCCTTTACACTTGCGCCTTGCTTGGTGTGTAGATTAGAATGTGAGTTGTCCACAAACTTGATTGTAATTTGTAAAGTCCCACATCGGTAAAATAAGAGAATGCTCACCCCCATATAAGTGTGAGACATAAAAGTCTTGTCAACTCGGGTTAGCACGCACAAGACCAGCGAGGGCGGTGGTCTAAGCGATTGACCGGACATTTATGACTCATTTAAGCCGCTACCAGGCCCGAGTGCTGGGGCGCTGATGAATGGTATCGAGCCGACTATCGAGGCGGAACTATGCGATGCACCGCATAAGAAGGCGGTGTAAGGATGGCCTCTAGTTACCTCTGGTAGGGACGATCCAAGAACAATCTTGGCCGCCTGGCGAGAGAACTTGATCCCTTTATAAGGGGGGGGAGAATGTAAAGTCTCACATCGGTAAAATAAGAGAATGCAGACCTTTATAAGGGGGGGGAGAATGTAAAGTCCCACATCGGTAAAATAAGAGAATGCTCACCCTCATATAAGTGTGAGACATAAAGGTCTTGTCAACTCGGGTTAGCCTTTTTAGACCAAGCGAGGACGGTGGTCTAAGCAGTTGACCGGACATTTATGACTCATTTAGCACTACCAGGCCCGGGATCTGGGGGCGTTACATAATTTGGGATGGCCTATTTAAATACGTGATAATAAAGTGATCCATTTTTAAAATAATAAATAAAAAATAATCCGTGGTGAATCGACATTACCGTTCATTTTGTTTAAAATTACATGTTATGTGAGAGTCTGTGGTGAGTCCAGCAATTATGTGTTTAAAAGTACAAAACTAACATCACATGTTCACATAACAGTTAAGGTGTACAATATACACAGAATAAAAGTACTTAACTAACAGGGACGGAACCAATAATTAGGGTTTAAATGGGCTAGTGGACTATATATTTATGGTTGGGTGGGCTGGATTAAGACAATTAATGATGTCGGAGTGAATTAAATAGGTTTTCTAGTGTACCGAAAATAAAAACCGGGTGGGCTGCGCCCGCCCTAGCACCCACCCTGGTTCCGTCCTTGTTAACTAACTTATTTGCATCACATAACAATCAAGACACATAACGTACTTGAAAACAATATTGGATTGGAGTTACTTCTTTCTGGTAACATATCATAATTGTATCATTACTTCTATTTTTTTCATCAATACTATCCTGCTTAATGATATGCACTGTTACGTATTGTCGTCATGACTGGCACCATGTGTACCATTACGTGTCGATGCCATATACAATTCATCATACTTCACTTTACTTAATGATGAGCATTGTCACATATCGACCTCATGCATAATACGTTGTGTACGTTACGTATTGTCGTCATACACAATCATCATACTTTCTTACTTGATTGATGATATATACCAATACGTGTCGCCCCATACGTATTGATATACTTTCTTCATTCAATCATTCGTTCAAATTTAACCCTCAAACATGCTTTCTAACCATTTGGTTGGACCACATACTGCGACGTGATCCTTACTAACACATCAAACTCTACCCTAGTCTAAGCAGCCGTCTGTGATCACCTTAGGATTGAGATTAATCCATATATGATCATCTTGTGATTCGATAGGACTTCTCGATTACGGAATTATATCGAGAACTCAAATCAAATCGGTCCAGCCCTATATGATTATCATCATATATAAATGCCCCACTAGTACTCCTATTACAAGCGACCTGGATAAGGCTGTCACACCTAAAGTGTTCTAGACGCATTATTAGCATATTAATCATGAGACCCGTACTCAGATTAATCAACGCTACGGACTAAGTTAATTTTAAGTACAACTCACTAACTCAATCCTCTTGTGTATAGCCATACACTGAGTTATGTGATTACATAAACGAGGTACTTAGGGTTTTCAGTAGTGTCTTAATTATAAGCATACATGCAAACAATAAGATGAATTATTAATTCTGTCCTAAAACAATTAGATAATTGTCTTTCGGGCACTACACCTAACACTAGTATGTCCTCGAATTTACCGTATTGACATTGTGGATTTCCACTACCACATATGTGACACCATTACTGTTAGATGTAATATCGTCGGATCAATCATAGATTGACCCGATTACACAGCGGAATGAATCAGATCTAGATCTAAACGAAAACAAAGAACATAAATTAAAGATCTAACTACAATGGGGTTTAGGAGCCAACCTTTTTATGGTGCTTAACTCCAAGAACGATAGATCTCCAAGAACACGTGTATTGAGAAGCCACAGCCTTCCAACGTGTATCTCCCAGCAACACCTGGTGGATGGTGTTTCCCGCCGCCGGACCTCCTTGATATGCTACCAAGAAAACCCGAAGTTTTCTAAACTCGAACCCAAGGAAAAATAGCCGAAATTTCTAAGCTATTTTCCTTCCAATAATGCGTGTATTGTAAGTGTGTATAAGGCTTGGGAGAACTCTCTTTATATAGGAGAGTAATCTTTTTCCTCCAAGGATTTAATAATTAAGAGATAATTATTAGATTAATCCTTATTCCAAATAAAAGATAAATAAAATGATTATCCCAAACAAATTAGGATAAATCATTGTTGGAAATATTATTTATGTTTTGATGATGATTTGTCACGAAATTAGACAAATCACTTACAACCCATGATGATAAAGTCGTAACTAACTGTTATAGTGCATAATAAAAGAAGAAGCAAGAAATGGTCAGAGACAAATGTATAAGTTCTATCTCAGAGTCCGAACTTTGTATAGGTTGTTTTGGACAAGCATTGTAATAGAATAGGAACCAGGCAAGCAAATTGAGGCACAACAAGAAAAGCGAGTTATAGCAAGAAAGCGAGTATGCACTTGAAGGCGAGATTCAAACTCGGTTATGATAAAATCGAAGAAGATAAGTTATTTGAAGGACACAGACTCGATTGGCTTATCTAGAAGATCAAGGCGAGGACATGACTCGGTTGTTGAGGATTGAAGAAGCGAGGTGGCAAACTCGGTTAGAAGTTGATTAAGTCGTGACTATAAATCGAGATTCGAGCAAGTCTGTGGTGACTGGCCGAGTTATAGATCATGTAAAAGTGAATAATCTTAAGGGACGAAGATTATCACTACTGGAAAAAAAAAAAAACTGAATGGTGTACTCTGACTTAGTCAATTTAAGTCAGATATTAAGTAAACAAGGTACTCAGTTTTGAAGAAGAGTAGAAAACTGAGTTAAGGCCTTGATTGAATTTAAACTATCAATACAACAAAAGATCGTACATATGAACGTTGGCTAAATGACAAGTGTAACGGCTACAAGAGCTAGTAACCGTCACATCACCCCTATAAATACACAAGAGAATCACTCAAGAAGAAGTGAGAGAGAGAGAGGAGGATCAGAAAAAGAGCTTTACAAGCATATACTCAAAGATCCAAATCCAGATCCACAAAATCAGATTATACTTATCTAGAAAAAGGGGGAGCCAAGGAAATTGCCTTGAAAACTTCAAAGAAAGATCCAGTAACCCATTAAGGGGGAATGAAGGCATCTTGGAGCTACAGAGTCAGATCCAGAAGAATCAAACAGCTCACTGAATTAATCCTTGATTAATTCTAAACCTAACCTTTGTGAAAAATGGTTGGTTGTGCATAGTTTGAGAAAAGCAATTCTACCTTTTCTCATACGGTGTTGCTTCACACTAGATTGGTGCGATCTCATGGATTGTGTATGTGAGTGGTGAGTGGTGAAGGAGCAATTCCACCTCCGAAGATCGGTGTGCAAAATGAAGGAGCAATCTCACCTTTCTTCATTTTGTGTGAGCAGTGAAACTAGGGTGTCGTGAAGGATTGTCATAGTGCTAGGATTTTGTAACGGTTATCTCATTATTCTAGTGATACCTCCTACGCCACAGGAGAAGGGGAGACGTACGGGATTACACCACCCGGAACTTCCATAAACAAATCATGTGTTGATTTACTTTATGCATCTGTGTTTGTTTTATTTATTGCATTATGTCTCAGCAAACACCAGACACTGAGTTAGCACAAAACTGATACATAGAAGGTCTAGTTTTCTATTTACACATCTATTGCACTAAAGGCTAGTTTTATCCATTGCGATTAACGAGACTAAATATAAGTCAAGTAATAACTTATATTCGATTGAGCTAGCGAACTCCGCACAAGTTAAAGGGGCGAGAACAAAAGCGAAGATCGTTTAAGTTTCAGAGAAACTCAGTTCCTGGGACTTTTCCAGCTCAGGATTAGTTTTTGGTGACAAGTTTATTCACCCCCCCTCTAAACTTGTGTTAGCCTTTCCAAGGGACCAACAATTGGTATCGGAGCAGTGCTTCTGTTTTGAAGAGATCCATTACTGTTTTGAAGAATACCTTCTTAAACCAGTTGTTGAAGACCCCTCACTGTATCAGTTCACTTAGTTTCAATGTCTACATCTAGAGCTAGAAGTTGGCTTATTCACCCCCTGACTAATTGCTTGCAAAATATATCTGATTTTCAGGATCAAATGATCGAAAGGTTCAGTGCAACAGATTTATATACAAATTCAGAACCTCAACTCAGTGATGATGTGGATACAAACTTCAATATTCATATTAACAAATCCAGAGGAGTTCCATCACTAAGAGACCTCTCAAAAGAAGAAGGAAAGGAGTTACAAGTGGTTGTTGATATTGAAGATTCATCACAGCAACAAAAGAGTGTACATTCGAATCCTAAAACTGCATCAAATCATCAAGGAAAGGTACATTCTTCAAATCAGTTATCATTTCTTTGAACTCGATCTGAAAAACTCGATCTTGTCAAGTTAATCGAAAAACTTACGTTGGAACTAAAATTAAAAGACAGAGAACTTGACAAAGCAAAAGATTGGAATGAGTTTCTTGGCGAGGTGTCAAATCTATTTGAAAGATTAATGTCCGATAAATTTGACAAAAGAAATGATAATCCCACACCCCTACCCAGTCTTGAGACTTCAAAAGTATAAACTCTAGAAATCAAGATTTGGAAGATCTAGTGGATTACACAAGGAAACTAAAAATGTTAAATCTAAAAGAATCCTTGTGAAATCAACTAAGATTGAGCGTAATGATTTATCGAGAAAAGAGTTGAGAAGGTTTAATTCTCTCAACAAAGAAAGCGAAAGTAATATTTCAATAACTAACTCAACCGGACCCAAAAGGTATGGGTACCAAAGAAAACTAAAGCTGCTTTTGCGGGAAAAGTCAGTTCACTTTGCAAAATCCTCGTAAAAGCGATGTATATTTGAAACCCGAGAAGGCAAAGGCGATGAAGGACAAATTGGTCAAAAGAAGTAAAAACTTTCGGCTACCATCGGCGTTTGGTCGACATGGCAAATCACTCGAAGCCACGTGTCAATCTGGGAGAAAAAGTAGATGTACATCCCTACATAATCTCATTGATTATGACACGACTCTCACTTGAAAACGATTGCAAAATCTTGACAAAATCCTGCCCACCCAAAATCAAGCATTCTTAACTCAAAAATCAATGGAGCGATACAACATTGACGATGGAATCACCACCGCCTTGGAAAACTTCGTCAAAAATTCTCAAACTCCACTCTTTCAATCCAAATTACAAAGAAGATCAAAAAGATTCGAGGATTGGAAAATTTGATTGATACAAAGGTCACTAATTTGTGTCCAGATGGCATCAGAGATTTCTATAGAAATGCCGAAATCATCAACAATGGAAAAAGCTTCAAAACGACTGTTCAAGATAAAAGCTTCACCGTTGATGAACAGTTGCTTTCCCTGGTGTTCCGTTTAGATATAATTGGAGGCTCTTCATCTTTCACATTTGGAAATGAAGAAAAGAGCAAACTTTGGAATGTCACTGCAATCAACAAGAAGGAGAAGAACTTCATTGGCTCCATCTATCAACAAAAGAAAGAATTCGCAGCCTTGACAATACTTCTTACCAGAAGCGTTATTGGTCACGTTCGAAATTTCTACACTCTCTCAACCGATAAAATGAAGATGATTTATGCTATTTGGTTTGAGAAAAGACTGGATTGGAATAAATTTGTTCTCAATCAATTGATAAAGCAAATTTCAGACGAGAAGGAAAGAGTCGATGAAAGAAAAGATATTGGAGAATCATTTTTACTGAAAAAGGGATTTCCTTATCTAGTGCAAAGGATACTAGATCATTTCTCCATATCAAAAGTCATTGAAACCAAAGCAAAACTCAAATCAGTGCCCACTGAGACAAAGAAAAGAAAAATCATTGAAGGAAAATAGAGTGAAGTTTCAGATTCAAGTTCAAGTGGGCTGTGAATATGAGCGAAAGAACCACGAGAAAGCGAGAAGAGGTTGTGGAACAAGCTTCAGTCAAAGAGGCTGGAATCGAGAATGTGATCCAGTTGAGGATGATCTTGAAGAGAGTGAACCGAATGAAGATGAGGATAGTGGCTGAAAGAGAGATTGAAGAATCAAGAAATCAAATCGATGAAGAATCGAAGGAAGTGAATTTCCCACTACCATGTATGGGAATACATCAAGAGAAAAGAGAAGCCGTGGAAGATCAGAGCAGTGCAATCGGGGTGAGTATGAAAAGGATTTGTGATTCTTGATGTTCATTTTACTATCCACGAGGCCGACATCTCATCCCAGGCTCATGAGGCACCCACATGCAAATCGAAATTGAAGAACCTCTAGCTCAAGAAATCAAGCAAAAAAACTGGAAAATTTGAAGGATTTCATTGAATGTTTAATACATAATCTCTACAGGAAAGCTATTCAACTGCATGAATTAATTGGAAGAATACATTATTCAGGTTTGAACAAATACTCAAATATCATCACCCTACGTAAGTTATTTGAAGATTGCTTTCACTTATCTTTAAACAAGGGGGAAGATGAAGTTGTAGGTGATGAAGCTGTAAGAAAGGATGCAGCTATCAAGACAGACAAGTAGATGCTGATCTACTAACTACTCAACTTGATGAAGAAGCAGTTGATAGCCTGTTTGAAGAGCTGATTGCAGAATGAGACTTTAAAGAAACAAGAACCGAGGATGATGAGGAAGCGCGATTAAAGCAAAGATTGAGTATCGTAAAGAAGCTTATAATCTGTGTCAAATCTCTTGAGAAGCGAGATAAGAAGACACAAACAAAGGGGAAACTGAAAAGAAATCAGAAAGTAAAAAGGAAAAAGAAAAACTTAATCTCATTTCAAAAGAAGAAGAGAAATTAATGGAAGAAGAACTCAAAGAAATTCTGATCAAGTTCAAAAACCAAGAGAATGAAGAAGGAAACAGATTTCTTTGAATGAATATCCGGAAATCAAGCCAAGAGATGGTGAATCAGTTGAAGAAGGAAAAGAAAGAAGACTTACGGAAACGAAGAGGAGCATCCTTTTGGAGAAAAGTTAATGGCACTTTGGAAAATGAAAAGATGTAATCTAATTAAGTTTTTAACTCGATGCATTCTATTTTAAATCTTGTGATAAACTTGGTCGTTTCTATTTTGCTATCTTAAGATGTTTTGTTATGATTTCTTGCACTATTCTTTCATTATTGCTTTTAGGGAGGTTATGATACATCATCAAAAAGGGAAATTGTTGGAAATATTATTTATGTTTTGATGATGATTCGTCACTTAAATTAGACAAATCACTTACAACCCATGATGATGAAGTCGTAATTAATTGTTATAGTGCATAATAAAAGAAGAAGCAAGAAATGGTCTAGAGACAAATGTATAAGTTCTATCTAGAGTCTGAACTTTGTATAGGTTGTTTCAGACAAGCATTGTAATAGAATAGGAACCAGGAAAACAGCTGAGGCACAACAAGAAAACTAAGTTATAGCAAGAAAACTGAGTATGCACTTGAAGAACTGAGGATTCAAACTCAGTTATGATAAAACATAAGAAGATAAGTTCGCTGAGGGACACAGACTCAATTGGCTTATCTAGAAGATCAAGAACCGAGGACACAGACTCGGTTGTTGAGGATTGAAGAAGCGAGGTGGCAAACTCGGTTAGAAAGTCGATTAAGTCGTGACTATAAATCGGGATTCGAGCAAGTCTGTGGTGACTCTGGCGAGTTATAGATCATGTAAAACTGAATAATCTTAAGGACGAAGATTATCAGCTACCTGGAAAAGAAAAAAAACTGAGTGGTGTACTCTGACTTAGTCAATTTAAGTCAGATATTAAGTAAACAAGGTACTCAGTTTTGAAGAAAAGTAGAAAACTGAGTTAAGGCCTTGATTGAATTTAAACTATCAATACGACAAAAGATCGTACATATGAACGTTGGCTAAATGACAAGTGTAACGGCTACAAGAGCTAGTAACCGTCACATCACCCCTATAAATACACAAGAGAATCACTCAAGAAGAAGTAAGAGAGAGAGAAGGATCATAAAAAGAGCTTTACAAGCATATACTCAAATATCCAAATCCAGATCCACAAAATCAGATTATACTTATCTAGAAAAAGGGGGAGCCAAGGAAATTGCCTTGAAAACTTCAAAGAAAGATCCAATAACCCATTAAAGGGGAATGAAGGCATCTTGGAGCTACAGAGTCAGATCCAGAAGAATCAAACAGCTCACTGAATTAATCATTGATTAATTCTAAACCTAACCTTTGTGAAAAAAGGGATTGCTGTGCATAGTTTGAGAAAAGCAATTCTACCTTTTCTCATACGGTGTTTCTATCTGTAGATTGGTGCGATCATGAATTTGTGTATGTGAGTGGTGAGTTGGTGAAGGAGCAATTCCGCCTCGAAGATCGGTGTGCAAAATGAAGGAGCAATCTCACCTTTCTTCATTTTGTGTGAGAAAGTGAAACTAGGTGTCGTGATGGTGTCATAGTGCTAGGATTTTGTAACGGTTATCTCATTATTCTAGTGATACCTCCTACGCCACAGAGAAGGTGAGGCGTCACGGGATTACACCACCGGAACTTCCATAAACAAATCATGTGTTGATTTACTTTATGCATCTGTGTTTGTTTTATTTATTGCATTATCTCTCAAAGAAACACTGAGACATCGAGTCAAAGACAAAATCGATACATAGAAGATCTAGTTTTCTATTTACACATCTATTGCACTAAAGGCTAGTTTTATCCATTGCGATTAACGAGACTAAATATAAGTCGGTAATAACTTATATTCGATTGAGCTAAGCGAACTCCGCACAAGTTAAAGGGACAGAACAAAATCGAAGATCGTTTAAGTTTCAAAGAAACTCGATTCTGGGACTTTTCCACTTCGAGATTAGTTTTTGGTGACAAGTTTATTCACCCCCTCTAAACTTGTGTTAGCCTTTCCAAGGGACCAACAATAATATTATTATCTAATATTTCATGAATTATAAATTAACAAATAATAGATAAATCACACATTAAATAATTATCCAAGAAAACTAATTCCTTGATAACTAATTAATATAATATGCGCCCCAACCTTAATTAAATAAGGTCCATGCGCATTTTTCTACACCTTGGGACGAGTCCACGAAAAAAATCTTTTTCCGTGTATTTAATTATCTAGTCCAACTAAACAATTAATCAACACATCAAATTAAATAGTCCAATCCACTATTTAATTATAATCGAGGTGAAACGACGAGAAACTAATTATGCTATTTTGGGAGCCACGTCGGGGACCATGGACCCATATTCAGTAGCTACAATAAATCGAACAAAATTATTCATCAGACAGAATAATTATATCCAACCTATTAATTCCGGGATTACACCACCATAAACCCGAAACTGAACTCTTCCGAATATAGATAACCTACACTCAATTTATGAGTCGAAAGCGTCCATTGATATAATCATTACATACAGATAAATCTTTCATAGACTGTTCGTTTCGATTCGGGATATTTCCGTAAACCCTTCTCGAAACATCTTATCCTTATTTACCATTAACCCCCTAGTGATCAATTAGTTCATAACTTATATAATATGAACTCGGCCGATCGATCAGTTTCTAGGGTTAACAAATAAGGGATCTGTTTGTCTACTTCCCGAGGGAAGGAATGGATTATATATCTGTGATAGCACAGAATACTCACTCATCCTAGAACAGAGCCAACGAGAAGTGTTGGACCACATACTTAGAAGTGATCCTTACTAACACATCAAACTCTACCCTAGTCTAAGCAGTTGTCTGTGATCACCTCAGGATTGAGATTAATCCATATATGATCATCTTGTGATTCGATAAGACTTCTCGATTACGGAATTATATCGAGAACTCAAATCAAATCGGTCGATTCTATATGATTATCATCATATATATATATGCCCCATTAGGTTTTCCTATTACCGGCGATCCGGATAAAGCATCACACCTAAAGTGTTCAGGTGCATTATTAGCAAATTAATCTAGAGACCCGTACTCAGATTAATAAACGCTACGGACTAAGTTAATTTTAAGTATATTTTACACACTCAATCCTCGTGTGTATAGCCATACACTGAGTTATGTGATTACATAATCAATATACTTACGGTTTTCTGCAGTGTATTAATATTGGCAATAAATGCGAATAAATAAGATGAAATAAATTCTGTCATTTATTTAAATAAAACAATTACAAATTGTCTTTCAGGCATAAAACCTAACAATCTCCCACTTGCACGAAAGGCATGTGGATTAATTGTTTTAGAGCACACCCTATATCTATATTACAGCAATACAATTACCACCTCCGCAGCACCAGGGGCGCATATGTGGCCTAAATACTGCATTTTTGGCATTTACTGAACATCTAACCAATGCCGAACATTAAAAATGCATATTCTCATTAATCAATACGAAAATACAACAAATACAGAACATGTATTTATATTGTAATTATTTTAACATGTAAATATAAAAATATTTGATGCACTGAGTTCTTACCTTGATGTTGGGACTAATTATCTGCAGATTTGTCTTATTCAATTAGGTAGTTAATTTGCTTGAAGGAACAATGTTGATTACTGTATTATTGATGTAATTTTTCTTCAGGAATCGTGTGAAGGAAAGAGTGCTTATGATTGTAATTGTAAGTTAAAAAAACCCGAAGGAAAGTTGAAGGTGTCAGTCAATGTGACTTGATCTCTAAGTCTGTTCTGTCAAAACTAAAGGGTTAGGTGATATGGTGATCAACTCAGGTGTTCAAGATTGGGAAAGTCGGTTGAAGTGGTGTTCTGTTGAGTTCCATATGTCAGCTGAGTTTGATGAGTGATAGCAAAATACTTAACCGCTAACTTTAACCGACAGAGTATCGGGTTAAGGCAGTATATTGGTTACAAGGTCGAATCCACAGGGAGTAATAGTGAAGTACCAAAGTCGACGTACAACTTGGTTCAGGTCAATAAATAGTGGAAAGATTAACAACTAATGCAGAAATAACTATTACACTACTGGTTTTACTTATATGATTAAAAAGCATAGCCGAACTACGATCCAGCGGGTTACTTTTACCCCACAGGAAAGACTTGACAAGGAGCGTGTCTTAACCGACCTACCTATCCAATTCAGTTTATATGACATCCACGGGTGCCAACTCCTAATTTTGGTGTTAAGGTCTGAACAACTCTCGCTTAACACCCTATGCCAGGCTAATTAACCCTCCCTTTAGAAAGACAACTAACCTAACATGGTTTACCAAAATCTAGAGCCGCTCGGAAAACTGATGAAAGCCTCACATAGGGCACAGTCCTAACAACTAGCTAGGTTGTCAATCTAACAACTAGGCTGTGTCTACGCAATGATCCTAAAACCCCTTATCCCACATCTCACCTCAAAATACATCTATAAGTTCAATGTGTGTGTGACAGTGAACTAGGTTGTCAATTTAATTCGAAGCAATAATCTTTATAAGAACAAGTTTTAGAACGTGGATTAATCATACAAACGTTTAATTAAGCGCTACACTACTCCCGTCTAATCCCCTTGTATGCGTTTCACCCGCTTTCACATGATTCGACCATACAATGGATTAGCTACTCATGATGGAATTGAAAAACGAAATAATAATGAAAGCAATAATCAAAGACATAATCAAATAATTGAAAGACAAAGAAATAATTACCATAAAAGATGAAAACATGAATTGTATGAAAATCTCCTTCAAAAGATGAAATCTTGGATCACGAATCGAAAATCTAACTATGAAAGTTGTATAGAGTTGCTAGAAATTAAATCTATGATCTAAGGATTGAAACAACGTTTAAACTAATGGAAATCGCCATAAAATCGCCCCTAAGAAACCCTAAAACGTCTAAGTACTGAATAGATATCATATGGGACCGAAAAAGAGGGTTTTTATAGGTTTTTGCCGCATCCCGACCGCAAACGGGCGTTTGTGGCAAGGCAAACACTCGTTTTCCTGAAAGGCCAACTGTCTGTATGAAAATTTGCTCCGTAAACGCTCGTTTGGATTGGCCAAACGCTAGTTTGACCTAAGCTTCAGTATTTTCATCATAACTTCACTTATAGGGCTCCATATGAGATGATTCAAAATGCGTTGGAAAGCTCGTTCAATCCTCTACAACTTTCATCAAGACAACTCTTACTGAAAGTGTCTCCAAGTGTGACCAAAATGCCCCTGAAGTGACTGGTTCAGATTTCATCAACAATTCTTCACTCTTTTCTCCTCCTTGGCCCCAAATCTCGTTCTTTCTCGAGACTCTCTTCCTTATTCTCGACCTTATACATCCATCTAAGCCTGAAAACAAAGACCCGAACACCAAGGCATAATATGCATTGACAGAAATGTAACGAAATCCACATAAAACACGAGTTTTTAGGACAAAAACGTCATTAGTCTCGAAACATGCATATAAGTGAATATCGTTCATATACTACCCATAATAGCCCAAAATAACCATGAATAACTTGTAAAAGGAGGTAATCTCATATAAGAAATACACTACAATTTGACTCCCATCAATGAGCACAGCCGAGTCAGTTTTGGAGTTGAATTATGGTTACATCTGGTGATAGTTGTTACAAATCTAATTACAATGACTGAAATATAAATTACAATAAACTGAAAACATGCAGCAATAGTAAAGAAGAAATGAAGATGAACCGAGCCATGTGTTGAACACAGTTTCCTTAAGACTAATTCGTCCTCTCACCGTCGAGTGCTTGGAGTTTCAATGGAACGTTAGTCTCCCAGGATACAACGGTCAGCAACGACAAGATGCACCACGCTTTCGTCTGCTTAAGAACTATTTTGTATGAACTCTCTATTTCCATAAGCAAGGTAGAAGAGGAAGATTTTCTCTATTTCATGAGTTAAAGAACTGGAAGGTTTAAATAGGAGTAGATGTAGGAGAGAGTTGAGAAACTGAATAGGCATCCTCATCATGACAGATCGTGTCATTCATGGTATGAAATAAGTGTTTCAGTTTTCTGGAAGTGGAAAGGTTTCAGCATCAGCAGCCTTCAGTTCAGTTTTGGGAAGCAGAAAGGTCTCAGCAAATAAAATAACATTTTATAATTTTAACGTCTGCTTAAGAACTATTTTGTATGAACTCTCTATTTCCATAAGCAAGGTAGAAGAGGAAGATTTTCTCTGTTTCCTGTTTCCTAAGTTGAAGAACTGAAGGTTTAAATAGGAGAAGATGTAGGAGAGAGTTGAGAAACTGAATAGGCATCCTCATCGTGACAGATCGTGTCATTCATGGTACGAAATAAGTGTTTCAGTTTTCTGTAAGTGGAAAGGTTTCAGCATCAGCAGCCTTCAGTTCAGTTTTGGGAAGCAGAAAGGTCTCAGCAAATAAAATAACATTTTATAATTTTAAGCAACGTGAGCCAAATTCGTGTACGCAGGTCGCGGGCTCGCACAAGTCTAGGTGAAATCCGGATTGATTTGCACCCCCCCTGCGGGCACGAGGACGTATAATGTTAGTCGTATATTATTACTACTACACTAAGTTAACATCATATATATGATAACTCCTTTCTCTCCATCCAACCAATGTGGGAGAAAATCCTCTTCCCAATTTTCCTTTCCATAACACTTTCCATTCATACACACACTAAGGCCTAATAGACCCAATTTGACATATCAATAAAATGCTCTATTATTATCAGTTTTCCAACAATCCCCCACATGAATGGAAATTATGAAACCCTAGAAAAGCTCTAAGAATAAAATAAAGAGTTCGGCGGTAGACGTATGCATAGGATAGGTAGGTATGATCCTTTGAACCTTCCCTTGAAAAATATGTTTACTTTACTAGCTGATTAGTAGACGTGGTGTCCTTGAACTATTCTGCTGTTGATGTAAACGATGACATATTTATCACAATGCATCTACCTGGCAACATTTAGTTCTTGCGGTTATGTCCATTTTGGCCGTGGACATCTGCCTGCCTAGTTCTGTAAGAGTTTCTAAGAATTGTGCCCTATACAATTCCTTTTGAAGCGGCCCCTCTTCTCTCTTACATAGGTGATTTTGTAATTCATAATTTCTTGATTTATTCTTCTTACACAAATCATTAAAAGCTTTACGGTAAGCTTATCCTCATTCTCACTGTTTTCATCTTAAGAATGAGCTTGAGGGTAACCCCCCACAGTGACCTTACTTTTACAGTTAGGTTGTCCCTTTGAACCTAGATTTTGGGATCTCCAATCTACAAGGTTGGGTTTTCCTTTGCAAAAGTTATTCCATGGGCTTTAATCACATTCCTCTTGATGACTTTGCAACTACTTCTCTATTTAACCCTTTGGTTAACGGAACCGCAAGATTCTCCCTTGACTTAACATAGTCTAAGGTAATCATACCAGTTGAAAGTAGTTGTCTTATGGTGTTATGTCTTCGGCGTATATGCCTAGACTTACCATTATACATTTTATTCTGTGCTCTCTCAATCGCAGATTGACTATCACAATAAATACATATTACTGGCACAGGTTTCGGCCATTGAGGAATATCCTCTAGGAATTGATGCAACCATTCTGCCTCTTCACCACATTTATCTAATGCTACAAACTCAGATTCCATTGTGGATTTGGTTATTACAGTTTGTTTTAAAGATTTCCAAGACACAGCTCCACCTCCTAATGTGAATACAAAACCACTTGTGGATTTTGAATCCTTTGTATCTGATATCCAATTTGCATAAGTATATCCTTCAATAACAGTTGGCTCTCTTGTATAGTGAAGGCCATAGTTCCGAGTATATCTTAAGTATCTCAGTAACCTCACTATAGTTTTCCAATGATCATTACTTGGATTACTAGTATATCTGCTTACCTTGCCAACAGCGTAAGCTATATCCGGTCTAGTACAACTCATTAAGTACATTAGACTTCCAATAATCCTTGCGTACTCTAATTGAGATACACTTTCACATTTATTCTTTAACAAAGGCTGACTTTGATCTATCGGAGTTCTAGCTTCATTTGCATCATCTTTATTGAATTTTTCCAGGATTTTATCAATATAATTAGATTGACTCAAAATGAGACCATTAGAATTTCTGGTAATTTTGATTCCCAGTATCATCTCTACTAAACCCATATCTTTCATTTCAAATCTGGTGTTTAACATATCTTTGGTAGATTTAATCATCTTATCATTACTTCCAACAATAAGCATGTCATCAACGTAAAGACACAAAATGACATAACCATCTTTTGTTTCTTTCACGTAAATGCATTTATCACATTCATTGGTTTTAAACCCCTTTTCAAGCATAACCTGATCAAATTTCAGATGTCATTGTTTCGGTGCTTGTTTTAAGCCATATAAAGACTTAACTAATCTACACACTTTCTTTTCTTGTCCTAGACTCGAAAAACCCTCAGGTTGTTCTATGTAGATTTCTTCTTCTAAATCTGCATTTAAGAAAGCTGTCTTCACATCCATCTGGTGTACTTGCAAATTACGTAAGGCCGCTATAGCAAGTATCATCCTAATGGAGGTTATTCTTGTTACTGGAGAATATGTATCAAAGTAATCAAGACCTTCTTTTGACTGTAACCTTTTATTACCAGTCTGGCCTCATACTTATCAATAGATCCATCTGGTTTCATTTTCCTTTTAAAAGTCCATTTTGATCCTAGTGGTTTACATCCTGGAGGTAGATCTACTAACTCCCAAGTATGATTTTGCAATATAGAATTTATTTCACTATTTATTGCTTCTTTCCACATTGGACCTTCAGAAGAAGTTGTAGCTTCTTTAAAACTTTGAGGATCTGTTTCTAACATATATGTTATAAAATCTTTACCAAAAGATTTTTCAGTCCTCAACCTTTTGCTTCTTCTTGGCTCAACCTCAGTTGGCTCTTCCTCATTCACTTGTTCAGAATTGTGATCCTGAACATGAACTCATTTTAATGAACTAGGTTCATTTGTTTTAGCCGGAAACACATTCTCAAAGAATGATACATTTCTTGATTCCATTATTGTATTTTTATGTATTTCAGGATTATCTGATTTATGAACCAGAAATCGATAAGCACTACTATTGTATGCATACCCAATGAAGATAGAATCAACGGTTTTTGATCCTATCATTACTGCTTTGGGTGTAGGTACGAGCACTTTTGCAAGGCACCCCCACACTCGCAAGTATTTGTAAGAAGGTGGTTTACCTTTCCATAGTTCATAAGGAGTTTTCTCTTGTTTCTTTCGGGGTATCTTATTTAAAAGATAATTGCTAGATAGGATAGCTCCCCCCCACAAGTTTTGTGGCACTCCTGAACTTAACAACATTGAAATCATCATTTCTTTCAATGTTCGATTTTTCCATTCAGCAACTCCGTTCGACTGTGGTGAATAGGGTGCAGTTATTTCATGTATAATTCCATGTTCAGCACAAAAATCACTAACTGGTGCCAAATATTCACCACCTTTATCACTTCGGAGTACTTTGATCTTTTTTCCATGTTGATTTTCAACTTCTTTTATGAATAGAATAAACTTATCTATCGCTTCATGTTTTCCTTTTAACAAGTATACATAGCAATATTTAGTACAATCATCGATAAAGGTAATAAAATAATTATTTCCACCTCTCGATTGCACAACTTTAAGATCACTCACATCGCTATGTATTAAATCAAGTGGTTCTGTACTTCTTTCAACACTTTGAAAAGAAGTTCTTGTTAATTTTGCTTCGACACAAGTTTTACACTTATGTTCCTTATCAATTTGAAAGTTGGGGATATGATTCAACTTTATTAATCTACGCAGGGAATCGTAATTAACATGTCCTAGTCTACCATGCCATAAGGAAGGAGACTCAACCACGTAAGCAACACTCATATTATTATTGATATTGTTAGGCCTAATAGCCATTACATTCAATTTCACCATACCATTACACACATATCCCTTACCAACATACATACCACTCTTAGTCAAGGTAAACATGTCGGACTCTAAAACAAGACGGAAGTCATTCTTGTTCAATAGCACTCTAGACACCAAATTCTTGCGCATATCTGGGACATACAACACATTCTTTAAAGTCAGTGACTTGCCAGAGGTCATTTTTAGAACTACATTTCCCTTTCCAGCTATAGTGGAAGTTGCCAAATTTCCTATGAACAAGGTCTCATTCTCTGAAGCTGGCTCAAAATTAGTAAATACATCCCTGTCTGAGCACACATGCTTTGTAGCTCCTGTATCTACCCACCATTCTCTTGGATTTGAATCCACCATGTTCACTTCTGACACAACAGCACAAAGATCAATATCTTCCATGCCTTGAACAATATTTGTTTCAGGGGTCTTCTTCTTTGGTAGCTTACAATCAGCAGATTTGTGACCAATTTTGTCACAATTAAAACATTTTCCTTGGAACTTATGTTTAGCTATGCTGCCTTTCGGTCCCAATTTAGCTTTTGGTCCTGATTTAGACCCTTTCGTTAATTTCTTGTTTTTCGAACTTTGGTCATGTTCCACCATATTAGCCCTTGGTAAGTTATTGGAATTATTTCCTCTTTTGTCAGATTTCTTATTATCATCTTCAATACGAAGCCTAACAACAAGATCTTCCATGCTCATTTCCTTTCGCTTATGCTTAAGGTAATTCTTGAAATCTTTTCACGCGTTTGGTAATTTTTCAA
This sequence comes from Gentiana macrophylla, assembly GCA_026214975.1. Taxonomy (NCBI): domain Eukaryota; kingdom Viridiplantae; phylum Streptophyta; class Magnoliopsida; order Gentianales; family Gentianaceae; genus Gentiana; species Gentiana macrophylla. The sequence goes on along the minus strand of CM047805.1, from coordinate 170,572,117 downwards.
TTACACATGCGACTTGAAAGGTCTCACTAAGCTCCATCTTTTCAGCTTGAATCTCATGAAGAATCAACTGAAATTCTTCCACCTGTTAAATGAGTGGTCTAGAATCCACCATCTTGTATTCCAAGAACCTGCCAACAACAAATTTCTTTGTACCTGCATCTTCGGTTCTATATTTTTTATCTAATGCATCCCACAACTCTTTTGCATTCTTTTTCTCACAATAAACATCATATAACGAGTCACTCAAACAATTCATTACATAATGTCTACAAAGATAATCAGATTGTTTCTATTCATCAATGGCAAACATAAAATCTTGATCTGGATCCCCTTCTGTTGTTGGTGGATCCTCAGTTAGGAACTTTGCCAGACGCAATGTTGTGAGATAAAACATCATCTTTTGTTGTCATCTCTTAAAATTCAATCCATAGAATTTTTCAGGCTTCTCATCCTGATTCAGATGAGCAACAACTCGGTTTGGTACATGCTGGACCATAACATGAGTCTAATCATCAGCCCCATTTTGACCCGCATTGGTTGCCATTTCTGAAATTTTACACAAACAAATTAAATTTCTTTCAATAAAATATAGAACGTTAAACGAACTATACTGATTATAACAACTCGTTGAGTATCTGTTATGATTACTCAATGATATTCGTGAGTATCTTAAAAGATCACTCTACGAAAAATTTTTGTTTTTGTTTTGCAAAATACAGAAACCTGCTCGTTTTTTGTTTTTTCCAATTTTGTCAAAGAATCAGAATAATTCTGTTTTCGGCTCACCGATACTGAATTCACGAATTAGTCTTAAGATTGTTACAAATTTGATTACAATGACTGAAATATAAATTACAGGCAACAATAGTAAAAAAGAAATGAAGATGAACCGAGCCCTGTGTTGAACACAGTTTCCTTAAGACTAATTCGTCCCCTCACCGTCGAGAGCTTGGAGTTTCAATGGAACGTTAGTCTCCCATGATAGAACGGTCAGCAACGACAAGATGCACCACACTTTCGTCTGCTTAAGAACTATTTTGTATGAACTCTCTATTTCCATAAGCAAGGTAGAAGAGGAAGATTTTCTCTGTTTCATGAGTTGAATAACTGTAAGGTTTAAATAGGAGTAGATGTAGGAGAGAGTTGAGAAACTGAATAGGCATCCTCATCATGACAGATCGTGTCATTCATGGTATGAAATAAGTGTTTCAGTTTTCTGGAAGTGGAAAGTGATAACGTGGAAATTATCTCAGGTTGTCAGCGGTAGCATTATGGTGGATATCTGGCTGTTATAGTGGTGCTATTTATGAGGACTGATGGAGGAGCTGTATGCTCCGGTGGTGGTGCCGTGTGGTGCAAGAGGAGAATGGGAGAATTTGGCTTTGCCTTATCTTTTATTCATTAGAAAGAACCTTTTTTAGAAGGGTTACATATGGCCCTATTTATAGGTAAGTTATTATACATTGTCAGATAATTACGATAAAGGACATTGATGGTGCGGACACATAACGAATGCTCTGTCCGCCGGCGAGGCGGGGTGGCTCCGAACTTGGGATGGATGCTACATGCTAGCGGATTATCCCGATGATGGCCGGTCCCTTCTCCTACCGTGGGCGAGCAGCCGGTCCTATGTGTACTCAGCCGGTATCGCAGTGATCGGAACGACAGTCCCGAGCCATAATTAAAAATATCCCTATCAATGGCCCCCTACTCCACACCCTTGGCACTTCTCGATGTCGGGTGGGGAGTACTTTCTTGGAAGATCGCCACTTATTGGATGGTTCCTCTTTCGCTCGATCCGATACCTCGGTCATTTAGCTTAGCCTGTGGCGAAGTCGTGCTTGGGCGGATAGCCTTGACTTCCTTGGTTTTGGCATCTTGGACTTTTAGCCTAGCCGATGGCGAAGCTGTAATTGGGCGAGTAGCCTAAGCTTCTGAGGATTTGGCATCTTGGGCTTTTAGCCTAGCCTGATTCGAAGTCGTACTTGGGCGGATAGCCTTGACTTCAGTGGATTTGGCATCTTGGGCTTTTAGCCTAGCCGATGGCGAAGCTGTAATTGGGCGAGTAGCCTAAGCTTCTGAGGATTTGGCATCTTGGGCTTTTAGCCTAGCTTTGATTCAAGTCGTACTTGGGTGGATAGCCTTGACTTTAGTGGATTTGGCATCTTGGGCTTTTAGCCTAGCCTGTGGCGAAGTCGTATTTGGGCGGATAGCCTTGACTTCAGTGGATTTGGCATCTTGGGCTTTCAGCCTAGCCGATGGCGAAGCTGTAATTGGGCGAGTAGCCTAAGCTTCTGAGGATTTGGCATCTTGGGCTTTTAGCCTAGCCTGATTCAAAGTCGTACTTGGGCGGATAGCCTTGACTTCAGTGGATTTGGCATCTTGGGCTTTTAGCCTAGCCTGTGGCGAAGTCGTATTTGGGCGGATAGCCTTGACTTCAGTGGATTTGGCATCTTGGGCTTTTAGCCTAGCCAATGGCGAAGATGTAATTGGGCGAGTAGCCTAAGCTTCTGAGGATTTGGCATCTTGGGCTTTTAGCCTAGCCTCGATTCAAGTCGTGACGGGCGGATAGCCTTGACTTGATGGATTTGGCATCTTGGGCTTTTAGCCTAGCAGCGATGGCGGGATCACATTAAGTCGGCCCCACGGCAAGCGTATTCACTACGGCTCTGTTCCTCGCCCGATTCCCACTTGCCCTAGCCTGGGGAAAAGATCGACGTGACCCGCCGCGAGCTCTGATTGGTTGTGACCTTTCGGGTATTCGTGCCTAATGATGGCAGTCCCAAATTTCGAAATTTAAAAGTCCCGCCTGTAATCTTGTCCATTGGATCTTTGGGCGGTGGGCCGTTGGATCTGTTTTTCTCTTCCTATATAAAGGGAGAGTTGCCCAACCACAAATATTTTCCGATTTCTCATTTTAGCAATTTTATCGGCTGCTCCTGAGTGGAAGTTCTCCGACGAGGCGATTTCCGGTAGGGTTTCGAAGATTTATTTCTCGCCTCCTGCCTCCTGCTCGTGTTTCCTGCTAATCCATGTAATCATCAAGTAAGCTTATTTCTCTTCTCGATTTCTAGCATTCCTTCCAACTCCGGCTTTATTTTCATTTGGGTTGGTGTAATTGAATTTAAAATTCGTTGTCTCCACTTCCCTGTTTGATAATCCTCTGGCTAGTCTGGGGCATTGAGTACCCCAAGTCCTTGAATTGGGTTTGGCGCGATTATTGCTGTAATGTGTTTTCGTTTAAGGTTGTTCCCTTTGATTGGTGGGGCTTGTTGTAAGATGAAAAGACGGGGTGTTGAGACGAAATGGTTTAGATGGTCTCGGCCCGGCTATCGCTGTCCTGGGTGATGACTTATCCACCTCGTTCTTTTCTTTTGTAGGATGTCTGACAGCGACAGATCGGGAAATAGCGATGATGACGGTGTTCATGGCTATGCCTCTGAAGGTGTCGATGAGGTGAGTACTAGCTCCGGTGAGGGCGACGAAGGTGAGAGTACGGAGGATGATTTGGTGTTGGCCCAAGTGGCTCCCCTGCAACCTGGTTGTTTAAGGTCTGCAGCTCGTAAGCTACCGAAAGGAAAGCTCGTCTCTTCGGTTGTGGCCCCCAGGGAGTTAAAGAGGTTTGGGAAAAAACCCGCTAGGGCTGCAGGTTCCTCCTCCGGTGCGGTTGTGCCTGAGAAACCCCAGCGGAACCAGAAAGACGGTGATGATCTGGAGGAGCCTAAGGAAAGCAGTAAGACTCCTAGACCTCGCAATGTCGAGGCCCTCAAAGAGGATAATGAAATCGACGCCCTTGACAGACAGGTCGAAGCAGATTGGGCGGCCATTTGTTCCCGCCTTAGGGACCCTCAATTCCTTTCTGAATTTCATATATCCTCTGATTTCCGTTTTACCGGCTTCGAGACGTCGGAGAACTGATGACGGTCAAATTATACCCGTAAAAGTCATCAACGTTGACCTTAAATCGAGATTAATAATATATATTTCATATTAAATCACATGTTTATATTTATTATTTAATGTTAAGTGATTATTAATATGATATTTGGTATTTAGCCGTTTTCATTATTAAAAGCCGATTTATTGTGCGATAAATGCTGATTTTGTAGATCACGACAAATCGAGAGGATAAATGTCATTCAATCAATGGATCTCAAGATAATAAGGAAGAAAATCGGAGCATTAATCAAGAGATAAATTAGAGAAATCAGATCAACACGCAAGCGTGGAGTGGGGAGCAAGATAGACGAGAAAAACGATTAACGTGTGCAAATGTTAGGTTCGGTCGACCGAGCCTATAGCTTCGATCGACCGAGTGTCAGCTCTCGGTTGACCGAGTGTCAGCTTCGGGGCGGTTTCCGGCTTATATCGTGCTTATCTTCTAGAACCACCCTAAGTCGGCAAAAACCTCTATATAAGCAAGCAGCTACGAAATTGTAAAGACACACCAACATATACCTTAGAATATCATTCAATAAAATCACTCTATTCATATCTTGATTCAATGTAGTTTATTGAGGGTATTTCCAGCAATTTAAGGGCTGCATTATGTAAGCCTTTATTTTCTGTTTCTTTCTTTTAAGTAATTAATCCCTCCCAATTATGCTTTATCGTTTGAATTAGTTAATCATAGCTAGATGATGTAGATCTAGGCTATGATGATAGGGATGTGGCGAATCCTTGTCTATGGGGATCCCATAACCTACGTCATACACTTAGTATTTATTCATGAATCTGCATTGTTTAATTAATGTGTATCTAAGTTAGTTTATATGAATGCTTTTACAATTCCTGTTTAATCCGTTGTGTATGATGAAACGCTGAGAGATACGTTCAGGGATGTAATCTGGGGGAAAGGACCATTCGGTCGACCGAAAGTGTCGTATTCGGTCGACCGAGCCCCTGTTCATCCATTAGATAGCCATGTCTTTATGGTTAGGTTAACTTAATAGAATTTATCATCTCGTAGGTATGGCTACGCCACGTTGCTCGTCTGTTTTAATTAGCGTATGATTAGGAAATACCAATATAGGGCTCTAGGTTGGCTCATGAATGATCTTCCGGGACTTTCAATGAGATCTAGGTAGGTTTTGTATTTGGGAATTGAGCTCACCTAGTTATATCGTAAATCGTAGATTAACATGAGACCGCGGTAATTGTTAATAGACATGAGACCGATGCGATCGTTTAGGAAGTATAAAAGCACGCCTAACCATAGGAATGTTGCCTGAGCGAGGTGTATGCGGTTAATATCGGCATCCTTAGAAAGTAAAGCGTGTGAGTTATATGAGATGGAGGCACCAAAAGGCGAAGTCACGTAACAATACCACGTTGATTTAGTGACTTACCGGTGCTAAGTCAAGTTTAAGAGGATGACTCCGTAGCCAATCTAAGATAGATACAAATGGGTTGACGGTTAATAAGTTCGAGTTTATTATATAAATTATCTAGGTCCAAACGATAAAGACTATAATTGGGGAGGTTAATTACGTTGTGTCGAGTCGTGTCTTTACTTTTCTTGTCTTATGTTGGTCGTAGATCGCCTCTATGTCCTTGACATGTTTAATTAATTGTTTGTATATAAGATGATCCACAATTGGTTCCTGTGGGATCGACCTTGATTCACTATAGTTATACTACGATGGGCCTAGTCCTCTTGCTAATACTGGTTTATGGTGGTCGAGTATATTATAACCTGATTGACCCCGATCAAGTTTTTGGCGCCGTTGCCGGGAACCAACGGTCAATTTTATATATAAATAATTTTCTTATTCATGTCAAGTTTTCTGTTTTGAGTCTGCTTTTACGTTTTGAGTCCCTCCGGTTGTCTCGCTCTCTGTGTGACTTCGTGTTTCGTTTATCCTCGTATGTTTAATCCGTAAGTCGATAGCAAAGCATGGGAAACCATGTTAAAATCGATCACGGTCTGTTTTGTTTTTCTTACATTTGCGAGAAACCAGGAAGCAATAATCCAAGTCAATAATTTTTTTTCAAGGGCGCTGAGAAAATAACCCAGCAAACATGTGGAGCTACGAATCTAAGATGGGAAAAGCGATGGAAGCAATACCTTTAAAGCACAAAGATGGCTCCGAAAAAAATATATATTTTAAAGGCTTAAATTCTTCGTGGTACAATGTTGAAGGCAAGGTACTACCCTTTTTTTTTTCTTATGTTTTACTACCTTTTTCTTTTTTTGAGCATAAGTTAGCCTATACATGAACCTCAGTATGAATCTTAGCCCGGAGTTGGTTTGTAAGATTAATTTTATTATTGTCGAAGGTTTTGCCCCATATCTGTCTCATCTAGAGGGTGTAGGGAAACATGTAGTAGTTGAAGGAAGCAGTGAATAAAGAGTTCCTCGTAGTTCTGTTAAAATCTCATGGTCCTATGCATGAAATTGCTTCTACTGGCCATGGGAGCAACAAATTGTGTAGTTTAAGCATTCGCAATCTAAAGAAGACGTTGAGTTTCGAGAGAACACCATATTTTGCTTTCGTTGATGTTTATGGTGATGGCTTCTCGGTGAACCCACCTTAAACAAAAAAGAGATTACGCTTTGGGTGACAATTTAGAAATCGAAGAATCTTAGTACATTGGTTCGGAAATGGTCTAACCATGGCTGGGCGAGTTCAACCGAGCTTCGGCTCAATCAACTCCCCTCCACGTGTGATGTACGTTACAGCAGTTCCACAAGACTTAGCATAGCCGATAAGCCTTCAGGCTAAACGGGCTTAATCTTGACGGATTGGCTCGAATCGTCACATATGTTCCAACGAATAAGACGGCGTAGGCTTGCCTACATAACCGACCTTATTCGGAGTACTTTGATTCATTATTTCTTATTGTCAAGGCCAAAACCGTAATTCACTAATTCCTAAAATGAGAGCTGAGGTAAGAGCTTTGGAAAAATGGTATGGATAAATGTCGTTTCCTAGGTCTCACAACCAAGGGACGGGTATTAATCCGCAAAAGCAACAAGCCCACCTCTAATAGTGCTCAGAGGGTCAAAAGTCTGGCGATCCAAGAATGATAACTGACAAGGATAATCTTTGGAAAGTCGAGCTGAGGACTCTAAACTCAGAACTACTTCTTTAAAACCCTTAGGATTTCTTTTTAGGATTTTAGGTTTTGTTTTCTTTGAGTCAAATAAGAGTAACGTGACATATGTTGAGGTTTTTTATTTTGCCGTGTTCCGATGGCCATTAGGCTAAGGATGTGCAAAACTTTTTTACTCAATATAGGCCACGTGAATTAGAGTTCCGTAGGAGAGTCGAAAAATTGCTAAAGAAAAGGAAATTTAGCAAACAACCTTAAGATGGAAGCATTAAGAGAGCTTGAGAATTATTGAAAATGTAACAGAGAATGATTGGTGTGAACAAGAACAATCTTGGTCAAATTCTAAAACTTTTTAGGTGATCCAAGTGAAAATCCAAAGTGATGTGCAATTCATTCTGCAATTATCCTTATCTTTCCCTTTACACTTTGTCACCTTCAACCTTTTCGATCCTCTCACCAATCTGCCCCAACAGTTCACATTTCTAACCATTCTTTCATCGCCTCTCTTACTTTCCATCCAATTCACTCTCCCACCCAATCCCATTCCTTTAAACAATTCTCAATCCCAAAAACACAATTTCTTACCCACCCTTTATCTTTTCTTCCCAACCTTATGTGTATCTTTTTCTAAACCCATCATACTCTCAACCTCCATTTTGTTTACAAAATACCTTTGTGTTGCGGAATTTGAAATATTGCTAAGCTTTAATGATTATCTTTTATCATTTTGATTTTCATGATCCTAGTTGGGGGAAGTGTAGCTCTGAACCTAGCTAGATTTTAAAGGTTTTTGGTTCGATCAAAGTACAACTTATCTTTCTACCGGAAGTTTTAAATTTCACATTTTTTCCGTCTATTCCGGCATTTCTAGATGATAAGTTTTGTTCTGAACTATCACACCGATCCGACCTTGTTGATGACGGTTATGACTTTTACGTGATACATTGGGTTTCTAGTAATTTCGAGGAGTAGCTACATCTCCCTAAGTTGTTGATATCCAATGCAAGCGAGAAGTTTCTACGCTAAGTATTTGATTTTATCTTTAGCCAATAGGTCGCATTGAATCTGTTATACCTTACCAAGTTTCTCTTTTATACTGGAATGAATACATAGTGAGCCAGTCCACCTCGTGTTTTCCCACATGGGGTTATGCTTTTTGATCTTTGTCTTCTCCACCCGGTTTTAAGAATATTTAGGCGGTGGAGGTTGTAGATGAAGACTACCATCTTTAGTTGCTTGTTTATTTTTCTTTCTATTTAGTATTTTTCTTGTCTTTGGTTGTATAAAATAAAGTGGCTTAAAATGTTTTTCGGTATTCTTACCTCATTACTGCCACATTATTCTATAACTTCCATAGACATGGTGTTATTAACGGTTTCGTGGAGTTTGTCTGCTTATACAGGTTTTCACTTGCTTCTCCACAACGTGCTGACATTTACTATGATCTTTTTCCTTTACTTGAGATCCGTTTCCAGAGCTAAGTCTTTTTCCTAAGTTCTCATTTATTTTTGTCATTGAGGACAATGCCATGTTTAAGTGGGGGGTAGGAGACTTAGCTATGTTATGTTATAATTGAAATTTGAATGAAACGGTAGAAAAAATTGAAAAATTGAAAATTGAATAAATACCATATTACGTATCTCGTACCCTTAGAATTGTGAGTTCCTAGCTAAGAATTGATAGGAAATAAACCAAGTTATATGAGTACGTGATCATTTTATACTTATGTTAAGTAAATTTAAGGATATTCATGCCCGTTTTTGCGAGTAGTTATTTATTATTCAATTACTCAATCTGTGAATCGAGTATACCACGCAAATCATAATAACTGAAGAAATTATGTGTACATTGCATAGATGATTGGTTATGTAGACTTAGTGTCGATACATATTGGCTGATGTATTCTTATCTTCTTGCCAACAAAAGCGGAGTAATAAGCTTGAGACGTACCTGTGTTTTAGCAAAATGTTAGATACCGGGCTTGTAGTAACATTACCAAAGTAGCCCCGCGCTTGTGGTAATATTCAATGCTATGCATGATCTAAGATAGGGGGATACTCTAAAAAGTTTTCTTCCTTGAGATTGATAGTATTTGAAAAATATGAAGATATGAAAAGAATATTCAACTCTTTAAGAGGCTTTGAGTAGTACTCGGTCTCCAAGTCCAAAATCCCTATAGATACGCTCTTGCTTATTGCTCTCAGTGCTCACAACCATTGCGAGGCTTAAGAAGTATGAATGCCGATGTTGGTGAATTTTGATATGAAGTGCATAAACTCGATCTTGCCACGAATATATAAAACTAAATGCACATGCACACATCACTTGATTCATAGTCGAGTAGTGAATAATGGATATCTTATGAGCATGACTAGTATGAGTTGACTTGAGTTTCTTGTGTAAGTATGATTTGACCATAGAAAATGTTGTCTTGGGAAATGACTTATTGATGCTTTGTTCGGGACGATCAAAGTCTAAGTGAAGTAGTTGATGACGGTCAAATTATACCCGTAAAAGTCATCAACGTTGACCTTAAATCGAGATTAATAATATATATTTCATATTAAATCACATGTTTATATTTATTATTTAATGTTAAGTGATTATTAATATGATATTTGGTATTTAGCCGTTTTCATTATTAAAAGCCGATTTATTGTGCGATAAATGCTGATTTTGTAGATCACGACAAATCGAGAGGATAAATGTCATTCAATCAATGGATCTCAAGATAATAAGGAAGAAAATCGGAGCATTAATCAAGAGATAAATTAGAGAAATCAGATCAACACGCAGCGCGTGGAGTGGGGTGCAAGATAGGCGAGAAAAACGATTAACGTGTGCAAATGTTAGGTTCGGTCGACCGAGCCTATAGCTTCGATCGATCGAGTGTCACTCTCGGTTGACCGAGTGTCAGCTTCGGGGCGGTTTCCGGCTTATATCGTGCTTATCTTCTAGAACCACCCTAAGTCGGCAAAAACCTCTATATAAGCAAGCAGCTACGAAATTGTAAAGACACACCTTACTCACCAACATATACCTTAGAATATCATTCAATAAAATCACTCTATTTATATCTTGATTCAATGTAGTTTATTGAGGGTATTTCCAGCAATTTAAGGGTTGCATTATGTAAGCCTTTATTTTCTATTTCTTTCTTTTAAGTAATTAATCCCTCCCAATTATGCTTTATCGTTTGAATTAGTTAATCATAGCTAGATGATGTAGATCTAGGCTATGACGATAGGGATGTGGCGACTCCTTGTCTATGGGGATCCCATAACCTACGTCATACACTTAGTATTTATTCATGAATCTGCATTGTTTAATTAATGTGTATCTAAGTTAGTTTATATGAATGCTTTACGAATTACTGTTTAATCCGTTGTGTATGATGAAACGCTGAGAGATACGTTCAGGGATGTAATCTGGGGGAAAGGACCATTCGGTCGACCGAGTGTCTGTATTCGGTCGACCGAGCCCCCTGTTCATCCGTTAGATAGCCATGTCTTTATGGTTACGTTAACTTAATAGAATTTATCATCTCAGTAGGTATGGCTACGGCTACGTTGCTCGTCTGTTTTAATTAGCGTATGATTAGGAAATACCAATATAGGGCTCCTAGGTTGGCTCATGAATGATCTTCCGGGACTTTCAGCGAGATCTAGGTAGGTTTTGTATTTGGGAATTGAGCTCACCTAGTTATACGTAAATCGTAGATTAACATGAGACCGTGCAGGTAATTGTTAATAGGACAGAGACTGATGCGATCGTTTAGGAAGTACGCCTAACCATAGGAATGTTGCCTAGACGAGGTGTACGGTTAATATCGGCATCCTTAGAGTCGTAAGCGTGTGAGTTATATGAGATGGAGGCACCAAAAGGCGAAGTCACGTAACAATACCATAGTGATTTAGTGACTTACCGGTGCTAAGTCAAGTTTAAGAGGATGACTCCCGTAGCCAATCTAAGATAGATACAAATGGGTTGACAGTTAATAAGTTCAGTTTATTATATAAATTATCTAGGTCCAAACGATAAAGACTATAATTGGGGAGGTTAATTACGTTGTGTCGAGTCGTGTCTTTACTTTTCTTGTCTTATGTTGGTCGTAGACCGCCTCTATGTCCTTGACATGTTTAATTAATTGTTTGTATATAAGATGATCCACAATTGGTTCCCTGTGGGATCGACCTTGATTCACTATAGCTATACTACGATGGGCCTAGTCCTCTTGCTAGTACTGGTTTATGGTGGTCGAGTATATTATAACCTGATTGACCCCGATCAAGAACCGAGCCGGCTTGAGGTTGAAGAAAAATGGATTGGTTTTGTTCTTTGATCACTTTGTGGCCGGTCTTAGGCCGCCTTTTGACCCTTTCTTTGTCGAGGTCATGTGGAGCCTGGCGGCCCTCCCCTGTGATTTTACCCCCGGCGCGGACAGGGTGGTTATGACCTTCATTGTTCTCTGCCGTATTTTGGGCTACGATCCCTCGATGAAGGTGTTTCTGAAGTTTTATACCTTCAGCAAAGCGGCCACAAATAAGGCCGATTCAAGCAATTTCTGGCGACGAGTAAAGAAGTGTCGCTGTTTCTTGGACTTGAATAAGGTCCGTGCATTTGGAACACGAGGCCATCTTTGGTCGAGTCGAAGTCTGGGTGGCCTTTTCTGAAGTTCGATGTTCGCCCCAAAAAGAGGCAGAACAGTGTTGTCGTGTCCAAGACTCTCGATCATGTTGAGCAGGAACTTCTTGATATGCTTCACGAATTTCTCAGCTGGGATGAGGAGAGTGAGACTCAGAAAAGGACCTTCAGTTGGAGAAGCTTGATCGATAGAAGGACCCCTTCTGTTGTGTAGCCGGTATTCCTGGACCGATCAACGCTCAGCCTGTAGTGAAGTGATGAGCGACAAATTGTCAATCATTATTATGACATTTTACCCTAATATTGATAACACTTTGAGCATTATTGTACCAATTCAAGTCATAATTACTTAGTTTTATCAAAATATATAAGTAGTAATTATTATATAAATTATCGTGTTTTTCTTATGTTTTTATAAATTTTGTACCGGTTTAGTAACCGGAGTGTCGTGTCGGATTTACGTTTGGTGTTTTGGTAATTCATTGCAGGATTATACATTGACCAAGATTCCACGTAACGACATGTTTTGAGCACTAAAAGATGGATTTTGAGGGAAATAAGAAGATGCCACAAGCTTACGAGTTTAAAGGGTCGATTTTCCTACGTACTTATACCGTAAAATATCTTCGACAGACATTTGACCCAACTTAGAGGCATTTTCTGGGGAAGAGTTCTTCATGAAAGTTGTAGATATTCAAATGATCTTTCCAACGCATTTTGAATAATGTCAATTGGAGGTCTACAACTCAAGTTATGGCTATTTTATCGATAAGCGCCGAATAGAAACGCCGGAAAAGTGGAGATATTTTCCCAACTTGATTATAACCACCTAATGGTGCATGTGATAACTCATCATTACACCCACCATCTTCTAACAAATTTGCTTTGCATATAATCTTATATATATATATATATATATATATATATATATATATATATATATATATATATACATCCATCACAATCATTGCCCTCTCTTCTCATCTCCTCCCCATTTCTTCCATTTCCCTCTTCTTCCATCTCCTTTCTTCTCTTTTCTTGTTTTCATCATTTTGGCCCATATATATATATATATATATATATATATATATATATATATATATATATATATATATATATGTGTGTATATGTTTTTATATATATATAAATAAAGTAGTTATAGTATCGTTGTAATGGTGGAATAATTATCGAAGATTGTTGATTTGAAGCTTTGTTATGCTCTATCCGTGGAAACAACCCGATTCAATGATTGTAATCAAGTAATATATTCTAATGTTATTATGTTTATTATTTCTATCTATCTATCTATTATATATATATATATATATATATATATATATATATATATATATATATATATATATATATATATATATATTTATATATATTAGTATTAGTAATATTAGCCAAAATATGTAATTGAACTATTTTAATCTTTTGGTAAAATGGATGATTGACTATGTTAAAAATGATTAAAATTGAATATGATGAATCTTTTTCTACTTGAACTTAATGAAACGTTAATATTGACATAGCCAATCAATATAAACAGAATCGTAACCTAATGACGAACAAAACGGTGAAGTTAGGATATGAGAAAAAAAAAGGGTAGAAAAATCGGAGGTAAAAATGGCCGAGTGAAAGCGTGACAACGGAATCCTATTTCTACCGGGGCGATTTGTTTTGAGAGAAACAAATCTTATTAAAATTGTGCTCAAGATCTTATTACGTTAATTTACATGCTCGATCGAGATCCTTGACATTGACCGCATGACAAAGCGGAGTACCCAATCTTTTGGATGACATTGGACAGATTGATGAGACATGTGACAGCTTTAAGACGCTTCGTGTGAGAGAAGCTGATTGAGAGAGTGCACCGTTTCACATAAATTACACCTTGAAAAAGGAAGATATGTCTCATCTATTAACTAAAAAGGGATCATGGTTCAATAACATTATCTTGGCTAGTTTCTATATATTATATTAGTATTTATATTATATATATCTATATATATATATATATATATATATATATATATATATATATATATATATATATATATATATATATATATATATATATATATATATATATATATATATATCTATATATTATATAAGTATTTATTTATTGTTTTACTAACATCTAACTCTAACAATCTAACCCTATAAAAGGTAAAAACTGCGACTTAGATCGAGTTAATAATAGCTTCTTGGTGTTTAACCACACTTTGAATTAGATTTTCATTTCCCGGAGGATAGGACCTGACTCACCAGACTAGAACTACAATTTGACCCGGTACACTGCCGGTAAGGATTGTATAGCCTAGAAAACGTCCGTCAGCTTTTTGGCGCCGTTGCCGGGGAAACGACGCTAATTCATTGTGTCTATGGTTACTACTTGTATTAGCTCAAAATTCTCGAGGATAAGTCAACACTCTTCTTATCACATTTCTTTTTTATTTTTCGTTGGTACTTACCTTATAGGTAAGTTACCAATTTTTATTTTTGTCAATTTCGAGTTAATTTCTCTTTTCGATAGTTGATGACCCGAAGCGGTAAGGCCCCACTCACTCCTTATAAGCCTGATATAAATACGCATCTGAAAAGCGCGGTTAAAGTAGAGAGTAAACGAGGTCAAATCAGTCAGGGAAATCCTGACCAAGGATCATCTTCAAATCGAAATATGGAAATGGCTGAAGTCAGTGATGAAACACCGGAACAAGAGCTAGATCATGCCCAAGGGAATAGAAATAATCAGAATCGGAACCAGAATAATCGTAATAATCCTAACCCACCAAACCCAAGACTTATTTGTGATCAGACCGTGAGAAGGAACCAGATTAATAATCCAATTCTTTTACCCAATAAAGGAGAAAATAATTTTGAAATAAAATCTCATCTTTTTGGTTTAATTGACACACGAGCCCAATTCTAGGAGAAGATGATGAGGATCCACATCATCACCTCTATCTTTTCAAGAAGCTGTATATCTGACCAAAAGTCAAAGGTGCTCATCGTGAATTAACGAGGATGTCTATGTTTCCTTTTTCTTTGAAAGGAAGAGCACGAGATTGGTTTATGTCACTCCCACATCATTCATTGACAAGTTGGGAGGAGATTCAAACCGAGTTCTTAAAACAATATTTTACTCCGGGAATGAATTTGGAATTAATAGTCGAAATGGCTAACTTTAGACAAGGATCTGAAGAAACGTTTGGAAATGCTTGGGAAAGATTTAAAAATCTATTACGAGCTTGTCCCGATCATGGTTATTCCTTAGATATGCAAATTCAACTTTTCTGTCGTAAATTAAGAAAAGACTCACGTGCAGATGTTGATCATGCATGTGGTGGTTCGTTAATGATGAGTGAAGCTCAGATAGTTTACGATGCTATTGAAAAGATTTCCAAAAATAACAGAATGTGGGAAACCGGTTCTAGCACAAGAAAAGTAGCATTTGCAGGAGAATATACATCGAATACGGAAGTTCTAGCACACTTGGAGAATTTGAGTAGGAAATTTGACGGCTTATTAGCCAGTAAAAATGTAAACTCAGAAAATATCTTACCAAATGAATACTCAAGTCATGATAATGTGTCATTAGGGATGGAAGAACCAGAAGGATATTCAAGGGAAAATGTGAGTTTTTTACAACAGCATAGGAATTTGAACAACGCGTATTCAAACTCGTTTAATGCTATTAGAAGAGATCACCCTACTTTTCGTTGGTCTGAAAACCCTAGTAAGCAAGGACAACCACCGTATCCAGTTCAATATAAGAATCCATATACTAATAAGGTTTATCAAGGAGATACCTCGAATCAGAACCTACAATCATTATTACAGACCATATCCACAACATACCACTCAAAGCATACCGGTCACCCAAAGTTCAACTCAACTTTGAAGGAGTTGATAAATGAGAGAAATTAATGGAAAATATGATGGGTGTGATGTCTACTCAAGCTCAAAATATGGAAACTATGATAACTTCTATAAGTACGACCACTAAGGATACGAGCACGTTGAAAACATCTATGAGTGGACATGATACCGAGAATGAGAATTATAGAAGCATCAAGAAGGAATATGGAATATTATTTGAGTAGTAGAAGGAGAACGTAAAAATAGTAGACCTCAGGGAGGATTACCAAGTAATCTTGAAAGAAACCCGAGAGAGGTAAAAGTTCATTATTACCAAGAGTGGAAGAATCTGTGGAAGTAATGGATTAGAAAACTTCGGAAATAATGAAGTAGAGGATGATTTAGATGGTAAATTTGAAAAGAATGTGGAATCTAAAGATGAACCTGAATTCAACAAAGAGGAAGAGGACATTATTGAAGATTTCCTAAGACAAAACAGATATATTGAACCTGAAAGTGAGGATGAGGTATGGGTCAAAGTTCCTAGAATATTGAAAAATCCAAGAATGAATGATTTAAGGACCTTGTCCAATGAGCAGGTTAAAAAGGAATCAAGTTTGAAAGGGCCAATTCAAACCGAAACTTACCCGGCTCAACCCAAATTCACCTCGGTTCAACTCCTTGAAGGCAAAGACCATATCTAATGCAGGTCAAGAAAAAAGGTGTGCGAATGATGACACACAGTGTCCTCCAAATGCACAAACATCCAAGGAAGCTTCACCATCTTCGTCTAACGACAAGGGTAAGGGAAGTATACATTCTAACCCTAATTTAATTGATCTTGAATCACTTCCCTATCCCCCGAGAGAGGAAATGAAAAAGATGAAGTTGGATAAGAAGTACGCACGATTTCTTGACACTTTTCGGCACTTAACTATTAATATCCCTTTCATTGAAGCTCTAATCAATATGCCGGAATATGGTAAGTTTCTTAAAGACATACTATCCAGAAAGAAACGGTTGGAAGAATATGAGACGGTGTGTCTAAGTGAGGAGTGTTCCGCCGTGCTTCAACACAAGCTTCCTCTTAAACTTAAAGATCCTGGTAGTTTTACTATCCCATGTGAAATTGGGGGACTTTTGTTTAAGAAGGCGCTATGTGATCTCGGTGCAAGCATAAACCTCATGTCCTACAATGATTTCATAAAACTTGGCATATGCAAGCTTAAGCGTACGGAGATGACTCTCCAACTTGCAGATAGATCTATTAAACATCCTAAAGGAGTCATCGAAGACGTGTTGGTTAAGGTTGATAAATTTTACTTCCCCGTCGATTTTGTTGTTATGGATATGGAGGTATGGAGTGCACCCCTTATCCTCGGTAGACCATTTTTAGCAATGGTGGGAGCTGTGATCGATGTTCGTAAGGGAGAGCTTAGTTTGGGAGTGAATAATTGAGCGCGTTGTCTTCAACATTTACATTTCATTGAAATATCCATGCACTACACAAGAACCATGTTCTTGTATGGACACTTTGTGTCCCCTTGTTGTGGATCGTACTAACACGCAGGTAGTTGAAGAAGATGACTCTATCAATAATATGAAGGCTCACAAACCGAAAGCTCGAAAATCAAAGGAAAAGGTCAAGAACCGTTGGATTCGACGTCATTCATCTAACATATGTTGGAGACCAGTATTGATAAAAAAGAAGGATGCGGTACGTGAGGATGACCCACCACCAGTGCATTAAAAACCGAAGCAAGATAAAGTCTAGCTATAGACTATAAATTTAGTAAATCACGGGTACTATCCTTCCTATTTACTCATTAAGCATTTATTTCTAGTTGGTTCATGTGCTTAATTGCTACATGTTTTTGTGAGTAAATGTTAGAAGTATCCCATTTTGTTTAGTATCTTATATTTTAATCATCATCATCTGTTGAGCAAACGACGTTAACCAAAAGCGCTACCGGGAGGCAGCCCGTAAAAATATTAAATATCGTGTTTTAATTTTAATTAGCTTAGTCTTTTATCAGTCAGACATTAAAGAACTGGATGTTTTTTTTAGATAAGATAGGTATTTTCTTGTTAGTGAGAAAACACAACCAAGTCCCAGGATGAATGTTTGAATATCATTAAAGAGGGAACGATTAGGTGGTTATCCGAAAATCCCGATGGAAATAAAAGAGAAAATTCAAATACATCATTTCTTGGACTTAGGTTGTTAGAACGATTTGAAAGAACCCTTGAGGATCTGGGGATAAAAGACTCTGAGTCAACATAATTGTTGAATATCTGGGTTTATTTAAATACTTGTTTGAATTATGATTTTGCTAGGATGATTATTAAGACTTGTTGAATGAAATTTGTGTTTTATGTAATTCTTGAGTGGCTTGAACTAATCTTTGACACACATTTCATATTATGATCTAGTCTGTTTTAAATTTCAAATAATGTGTGACATGTCTTTCTTATTATGTATTAGTTCAATTACTAGGTAATGTTGTGTGTTTTAAATCAATAAAAGTTTATGTGGTGTGTTTATCTACCTATTCGTCGCTACACTGTTACACTCCACACGCTTTTATTTCATTTTCACACACAACGGTCATAACTTTGACCCACCCACCCACCTTTTTTTATCATCCAGTATTTGTTTTGACTTGTTTTAGTACCCCATTGCTTTCCCAACAACTTATTTACACTCACTTTACATTGGGGACAATGTAAGTTCGTAAGTGGGGAGTTGAGTCGTGGTTGGTCTAGCAATGGCATTAGTGCTTATTTTGTATCAATAAATCCCTTAGTTTTTGATTTTTTTCGAGCATTTTTAGTTGATTTAAAATAAACTGTACAAGGCATATATTTCATGGATTTGAAGATGTAATGATCAATTTGGATGTGTATAACCAACGTGAACCGTAAGTGCATTTTAACCCCAAATTTATTTTTGTAACATGAATTCTTTCACGTAAGCCTTTGATATTAAAGCGAAAATTTTAAACTGTATCCATTCAGTATCCTAGTGGTTTATCCTAGAGAGACTTGCAGTATCTTAGTACCTAACTTCTGAACGTGTAGTGTGAATATCTGAAGGTTTGAATGTGAGAGGAAGGATATAAGTTAAGTTTATTGGGAAAATGGAATGAAAGGAAGAATACCAAACTAAGATGAACTATTTATATGTCGGATGTAGCTACCAATGATTTGAGTGCGGTAGGCGTTATCACGAACGTCTATATCACTACATGAGGCTTAAAAGCTCCCGATCGCTGATGATAGTAGTCCGGCTAGGGTGTTATCACGAAACATCCTATTCTTTGGGAATGAAGGCATATGCTACACATGTGAAATTAAGTAAAAATTGGCAAATGACAATGTGGAAAGTTGGTTAAGCATGGTTGAAAACTTAGTTATCTTCTGACTATCCCCAGTATAAACTGAATGATATGCATTAGGGATTATCCTAATAAGTACACGGAGAACTTTGTGTGGGCTCATATCGCCTATACCTAGGAAAGTCATTAGGGACTATCTCGAATGGTTACTTGTGCGTTTGCTTGAATTATTCAAGAGAGGATAGTGGAAATTGAAAAGGCTAGTCACACACACACACTCTGTTATACATTTATATTAAGGTTAACGCCTGGTTGTAATTCGAATTGTTGCAACATCTGGTTGTCCCTTACATCTTATATCTTCATGAATTTGTCCCTCATTCAATTTGTTTTATCGCTTGTTTTGCTCGAGGACGACCAAAAGCTAAGTGGGGAGTTGTGATGAGTGACAAATTGTCAATCATTATTATGACATTTTACCCTAATATTGATAACACTTTGAGCAATATTATACCAATTCAAGTCATAATTACTTAGTTTTATCAAAATATATAAGTAGTAATTATTATATAAATTATCGTGTTTTTATTATGTTTTTATAAATTTTGTACCGGTTTAGTAACCGGAGTGTCGTGTCGGATTTACGTTTGGTGTTTTGGTAATTCATTGCAGGATTATACATTGACCAAGATTCCATGTAACGACATGTTTTGAGCACTAAAAGATGGATTTTGAGGGAAAGAAGAAGATGCCACAAGCTTACGAGTTTAAATGGTCGATTTTCCTACATTTATTATACCGTAAAATATCTTCGACAGACATTTGACCCAACTTAGAGGCATTTTCTGGGGAAGAGTTCTTCATGAAAGTTGTAGATATACAAATGAGCTTTCCAACGCATTTTGAATCATGTCAATTGGAGGTCTACAACTCAAGTTATGGCTATTTTATCGATAAGCGCCGCAATAGAAACGCCGGGAAAAGTGGAGATATTTTCCCAACTTGATTATAACCACCTAATGGTGCATGTGATAACTCATCATTACACCCACCATCTTCTAACAAACTTGCTAGCATATCCATCGCCATATACTCTTATATATATATATATATATATATATATATACCTCCCCAAATCCATCACAATCCTTACCCCTCTCTTCTCATCTCCTCCCCATTTCTTCAATTTCCCTCTTCTTCCATCTCCTTTCTTCTATTTTCTTGTTTTCATCATTTTGGACCCATATATATATATATATATATATATATATATATATATATATATATATATATATATATAAAGTAGTTATAGTATCGTTGTAATGGTGGAATAATTATCGAAGATTGTTGATTTCGAAACTTTGTTATGCTTTATCCGGTGGAAACAACCTCGATTCAACAGTTGTAATCAGTAATATATTCTAATCTTATTATGTTTATTATTTCTATATATATATATATATATATATATATATATATATATATTAGTATTAGTAATATTAGCCAAAATATGTAATTGAACTATTTTAATCTTTTTGGTAAAATGGATGATTGACTATGTTAAAAATGATTAAAATTGAATATGATGAATCTTTTTCTACTTGAACTTAATGAAACGTTAATATTGACATAGCCAATCAATATAAACAGAATCGTAACCTAATGACGAACTAAACGGTGAAGTTAGGATATGAGAAAAAAAGGTAGAAAAACCGGAGGGTAAAAATAGCCGAGTGAAAACGTGACAACGGAATCCTATTTCCTACCCGGGGGCAGATTTGTTTTGAGAGAAACAAATCATATTAAAATTGTGCTCAAGATCTTATTACGTTAATTTACCTGTTCTGATCGAGATCCTTGACATTGACCGCATGACAAAACGGAGTACCCAATCTTTTGGATGACATTGGACAGTTGATGAGACATATGAAAGTTTCATACGCTCGTGTGAGAGGGAACTGTTGAGCTGAGGAGTGCACCGTTTCACATAAATTACACATTGAAAAAGGAAGATATGTCTCATCTATTAACTAAAAATGGATCATGGTTCAATAACATTATCTTGGCTAGTTTCTATATATTATATTAGTATTTATATTATATATATCTATATATATATATATATATTTATGTCTATGTATCTATATATGTATTTATATATTTATATATATATCTATATATTATATAAGTATTTATTTACTGTTTTACTAACATCTAACTCTAACAATCTAACCCTATAAAAGGTAAAAACTGCGACTTAGATCGAGTTAATAATAGCTTCTTGGTGTTTAACCACACTTTGAATTAGATTTTCATTTCCCTGAGGATACGACCTGACTCATCAGACTAGAACTACAATTTGACCCGGTACACTGCCGGTAAGGATTGTATAGCCTAGAAAACGTCCGTCATGAAGGCATCCCACCTGGGTGTTTACGAGGATTGGTATGCTGAGTGTCATCATGGGAGGTGTTTCCCTACCCAGTGTAAGATCTGTATGGGGGTTGAAAAGCTGCGGCCCGCTAGTAATTTGCCCCTTTGATTTCGTTTTTCTTTCTCTAACTCTTTTTTGATAGCTTTATTCATTTCTTTTGGGATTTTGACTATTTTTCCTTTGCGTTTCGCAGGTACCATGGTGCTCGCCAACACGAACAGGAATGCTGTAATGACCCGTCTTAGGGATGAGAGGAAAGCTCGACAGGCCTTGCTGGGTGCCAGTGAACCCATGAACCCTCCCCCCGCTGTGAGTATGGAAGACATTCCTGTTGCTGAGGGCACCTCTACTACGGGGCCGCAAGACGTTGTGCCCGCAGGTAGCGGTACCGTCGTTGCCAAATCGACCAGATCTACCGCGGCTTCAGAGGTGAAGAAAACCGCTGCGGTCAATAAGGCGAAGAGAAAAAGACCTGCCGGGAGGAAGGATTCTGTCCTGGTAGACGAGGAAGAGCCCTCGATTGATGTTCTTGTCGACCCATCGTTCAAGGAGTCTGGGGTCGAGGGTGGCCGGGGTTCCGGTGAGGTAACGGCCGCTGATGACTTGACCGAGAGATCTGCGAAGAGGGTTGCCGCCGACACTGAGCCTGCCGTTACTGGATCGGTGCAGGAAGATTCAAACAAGATAAAGGTCCCTGTGGGATTCAAGGGGAAGCCGGCCCTATGGTTGGACCATGAATTCCTAAAACAGCCTCTTTCTTCCAAGACGGCTGGGGAATTATCTGCTTCTATTTCTGACGTGATTCCCCTGCGAAATCTGAAGTTAAAACTGCCCGATGCCCCTCAACTGATGGTCGGTCACGGCGTTGTCAACCGGATTGCCCAAGCCGACGTGGTGGCGTCGACAGCCTCTCTGGGGCCTTCATCCAGTCGGTAGCTTTTGTTCGAAACACTTGGTCTTTATGGGACCGCGGCTAGTGCGGTAAAGTATCTCTTCTTTTTTAGTTTTCTTTTGTTGAGTTTTCTGGTTCTGAGCCCTTTTTTCTTCAGGTTGCCACCAAGCTTAAGCAGATCGAGTGGACCTGTGATGAAGAGGCGAGGCAAATGGCAAGTCAGCTGGCTGAGATGAAAATGAAGGTGATTGTTGAGGCAGATCGGGCAAACGCGGCGGAGCAGAGGGAGAAAAAGCTTGTGGCCGAAGTTCAGACTTTCTCCCGGAAAGCTCAATCTGCGGCCGATCTCCAAAAGTCCGCTGAGTCGGAGAGGGAGAAGGCTCTTGCCAAGGTAACAGAGGCCCATGAGCTTGTCGACCGGCTGAAGAGCGAGGTGACAGAGGCCCATGAGCTCGTCGACCGGCTGAAGAGCGAGTTGAGTGAGTCTGAAGCCGCTGCTGCTGACACTGCCCGAAAAGTTAGTGATGCTTTGCTAGACGGATTTGATCAGGGTTTCTACCATGCCTCGAGGTGCCTTAAGGCGTTTTGCGAAGGTGCCCCGAACCTCGAAACCTTGCAGGATTGGCTGCTTATGGACCAGGATGACCCTGAGCTGAGGGTGTTCCACCCCGACCTTCCTTACACCGCCGTTCAAATTGAGGATTTCCGGGTCGAAAATCTGAAGCGTGGTAAGCCGCTTTGGGATCCCCCTGCAGTCAATGAGAGAAATCTTCGTGGCATGATGTTGGAGATGGAGAAAGAAGCTCTCGAGCTTGCTGCGAAGGAGGCAGGGGCCGCCATCATTAGCGCTGGCGAGGTAAGAGTCCCGAGGAGGATTGCGACAAGTTTTTGAATTTGACTGGGCCTCATGCTGGAACTCCTCCTTCAGATAAACAATCTTGATTTGACTCATTTTGGTTTTTGTTGTATTTATGAGTTCGACTGCTATCTTTCGGCTCCGGCCTTCTGCCTGTATGTTTTTTATAATGACTGTGTATTTTGAACGGTGCTTGATTTTGCTTGTCTTGTGTCTTTTCGAGTCCATTTGCTTTCTTAATGTATTGTATGTATGCGGGCCCCTCGTCTTGGTGAATTCGGTAGCTTTTGTATCTGGAGTCGCCGAGACGAATAGTTTTCCTGCGCTTTGTAGTGTTAAATTGCGGCCCTCTGGTTTTGGTGAGGTCGAATTTGACGTCGAGCTTACAAAAATAATTGAAACACCCTTTGTCCAGACACTTTGTTGAAATAAAGGTGGATTGTAAATAACCCGTCGTAGTTTGAAAATTTTCATCCTATTCCTCTTTGTTTGGAACAGGGTTGAGGCCGAACTTGGTCAAAACAAGTTTTGAGTCATCCTCCTCTCGTTTTTTCGGTTCTGGCGGCTTGATGCGGCTCCCTTGTTTCGAGCGGGATCGCAGGCTTTATGCCTGGGCCCGGCTTTAAACAATGTCCTCTTTATGATTTTACGGCTCGACTTCCCCTGTCACGTCCCGTCATAAAGCTGCGACGTTCGGCCAGCTGCCATTATTTTCCTGTTGCTGACGCTTGGGAAACCGTGAGCACGTCGCCACCGGCTCGGATAATCGCGTTTCGCGTTAATGAGATTTCGATTTTCGAAATCTGAACAGGCGTCTCGCCCTTGCCGTTGGATCAAAATTTTTTCCTCCGTTGGATCATTTATTTTTTACTATAAATGGAGGGCTTTCTTTCACCTTTCTTCTATATATCACAACTCTATTCCACTTTTCGATTATTTTGCAATCATGGTGATTTGTTGATTCAATTTTCTTTGAGATACCTCGCCTCTTGCGATTTCCAAATTTCTATCTGTTTTTAGTGATCTTCCTTTATTGCTCGAAAGCGGGTTTGAACCGCCGGAAAATTTGTTATGCTCAACGCTTGATGTATCTTGCCGGATGGGGTCTCGATTTTTAGGGCCCCTGAGAGGTGTGTACTAACGCCACCATTGTGCGGAAATTCTATTCCGCATTATCGGTGGTGGTGCTGCCCAACGCCTCCTCCACTGTTGTCCCTCTCCGGGGGGTTCATGTTGTTCTCTCCCCTGAGATCATCAATGGTGTCTTCCATTTACCTTCTCCTCCGGCCTATGCACATTATGAAACGGCTTGGAGCTTGGGCGAAGAAGTGAGGAGGCGTGTTTATGGGGCCGCTGCACTTAGGCGGTTGATCCCTGGTGATTGGAATCCATTGCCCGAGGGCTATGCTTCGGAGATGTCCCAGGCCAGTCGGGAGTGGAAGAGGTTTATTAATTCCAGGGTTTTTCCTTCTTTCGACGTTGAAGATATTTCTGAGGCCGAATCGCATCTTCTTTATGCGATTCTGGAGGGAGGCGAGGAAGTGCAAATTGACTGGGGGCGGTTGATCTATCGCTCCATAATTACATTTGCTGCCCAGACAGACCTCCATGGGACTATCCCTTTCCCGAGGCTGATCTTGCACTTGTGCGTTGGTTCTCATGGGATGCCTGCGTCTCGTGATGATGTTCTTGTGCCGCGCCGTGCCAACGTCGATTTCGCCCGTATTGATTCGGACACGTCGACGGATTCCGAAGCTAATTGAGTTTAGATTTTCTTTTCGTTGTGTCTTGTAAATAATCGGCCTTGTAGGTCTTTGTTTGAATTAAAAAAAATCTTTCTGCATCGTTTTTGTTTTGTTTATCTAGCCTCTTATTCTATGTCGAAGTCGAAGTCGTTTGGAGTCTTGTGACCTTTGATCTAATCTTTTGCGATTATGACTCGCTGCGACCTTTGGCCCAATCAGCGCATTAATGATCATTGCTTTTTCGAAACGTCGGCCCCATTAATGTTGGTATTGGCGTCCGAATTTAAACGCTCATGACCCCTTGTCTTCCCGCCTCTTTGGTTTCTCGGCCTATAAAAGGAGGGCTTTCTCCTTCCTCTTTCTTTGCTATTTTTCTGCGACATTTTCTTTATTTTGAAAGTATATCCTCAAACTCTGCGTGTTTCTATTAATTCGCTATGTCTTCTTCGTCTGAGAGTTCTGACCCAGAGTCTGTTGTCTCTAACCCTGCTTTAGATGAGGGGCTTTCGGTATACTTACCGTCTGACTGCCTCTCCAATGGCCAAACGCTACTTCCATAATTATTTCAGCAAATGCCCTCTTATGCAGGAGAGGGGACTGGATCAAGCTCGTATTGGTCCAGGCCACCGGGCTAGAATTCCTGCCAATGGTTGGGAGAGATTCGTGGCTCCTCCGGTTGGGGAGTATAACCTGACATTGGTTCGTGAGTTCTATTCCGCCTTGGCAGCGGGTAATGATGCTGAGGATACCACCACCGTTGTTGTTCGTGGAGTGATGGTGAACTTTACTTCGGCCGCTATCAACGAGTTTTATGGCCTCCCTAATCCTGCTGAGGATTACGACGTCCTTTGGGACCTTGAAGATCCGATCAACTATTTTGGCACTCTTGCCGAGGCATTTGAGTCTCTACTGCGGCACGAGTGGGTGGATGATATGGAGGTCATAGTCCATATGCTCAGTCGGCCGGAGAGGGAATGGAAACGCTTCTTAAACACTCGGGTTTTTTGCATGCCCGATTACAATGTGGTCACTGAGCCTGAGGCGTTCGTTCTTCACGCCCTTTCACTGCCGGACGTGCCAATTAACTGGGGTCGTTTGATTCACCGGGAGGCGATCAAGTTCGCCCGGCTGATGGATGCCGGTCTGGTAATGCCATTTTCTTGGATGATCTCCAATATGTGTATCCGAAGCCATGGCATGCCGGTGTGTCCGACCACTGATGTATACATAGCGGCCTCAACTCCCGAGGCATAATAATAATATTTTTATTTTTTTTGGGAGAGTTTCCCTCCTTGTACAAATTTTTCCTTAATGAATTTCGAATTTTGAAATTTTGACTGCGCTGTTCACCCCGTCCCCATTCTGTGTCGGGCGGGTTTCACTTGTTTGGGACAAAATTTATTTATAATAAATAAGAGATAAAAGAGGCTTGCCGCCTTTATTTTAATCATTGCTTCATCATGGAAAATGAAAATAAGAAAGCTGAGGCCGATGGTCTTACATGTAATATTTCTTTAGGTTGTCAGCATGCCAGGGCCTGTTGAATTCGTGGCCCTCTTTGTCTGAGAGAATGTAGGTTCCCTTTTTGACAATCTTCGACACTCGCCAAGGACCTTCCGATTTTCCACCCGGCTTTCACGTATGCGCTTTTTTTGGCACGTGGCTTGTCGCTTTCGGAGAACGAAATCCCCACCGCAAGCGAGTGATCTCGGATATCTTTGGTCGTGGTATCTCTTGGCGGCTTGTTTGTAATTGACCAGTTCGGCCCGGGCTTTCAGACGTTTTTCCTCCGCTAGATCCAACTCGATTTGTCGATTAATCACGTTCCTGGCTTCGTCAAAATGAGAGACCCTGATGCTTGGGAATGTCTTCTCTACCGGTGCCATTGCCTCGGAGCCATATGTTAGCGAGAACGGGGTTTCCCCCGTTGTTGCCTTTCGAGTTGTTCGCAGAGCCCAGAGGGCTTCTGGCAGGTAATCCACCCACTTGCCTACCTTATCGTCCAGGCTCTTTTTCAGTACTTTTAGTACCTGCTTGTTGGCATTCTCCGCCTGTCCGTTTCCTTGGGGGTAGCACACCGAGGAGTGCCAATGCTTGACGTTGTGCTCTTTGCAAAAGTTGTCAAACTCGTCCCTAAAATGCGGGCCGTGATCGGACACGATAGCTCGTGGTACTCCAAATCTTGTCCAGATTTGATCCAGTAAGAAATAGATGATGTCGCTGGAGCATATTTTTACGAGCGCTTTTGCCTCGATCCATTTCGTGAAGTAATCCACGGCGACGATCACATATTCGCATCTTGATCTCCCCTTTTTGAGTGGGCCGATGAGGTCGATGGCCCACATATCGAAAGGCCAAGCCGCGGTGACTATGCTCTGTTCCACTGAAGGTAGTCGGGGAATATCGGCGAAGCGTTGGCATTTATCGCAACCCTTAGCGTATCTTTCAGCGATCTTCCGCAAGCTTCGGCCAGTAGTATCCTGCCAACAACACATTTTGTGCGGGGGTGCGGCTGGAGGGATGGCCGCCGCATACTCCTTGGTGTAGCTCTGTGAGGATTCCATGTACTTCATCTAGCCGCACACACCGTTGTAGCGGTTTCGAGAATGATCGCCGATATAAAATTTCATTTAGTATGGTGTACCGTGCAGCCCTTTTTCTCAAGGCATGAGCCTCTTTGGCGTACTATGGTGATATCCCGTTTTCTATATACGCCTTTATTTCTCTGTCCAGGATGCGGTTGATGGTTGGATGTCCATGATTTCGGTCCGGCTGACGGCGGGCTCCTCCAGATATTCGAACATGATCGCGGGGTTGCTGAACTCATCTTTAGACATGAGCTTGGACAGGTAGTCCGCCCGCTCATTCTTTTCTCGCGGTATGCCCTTGAATTCACAATATTTGAAACCGCTCCTGAGCTTTCTGACGAGGTTGAGGTACTTCTTGAGTATCTCGTCCCTCGCTTCGAACTTGCCATTTATTTGGCACACTATCACTTGTGAGTCGCAAAACACTTCTAAGCTTTCGGCGACTCATAGATCTTGCGATTCCTGTGCCGCTGATGACCGCCTCGTATTTGGCCTGATTGTTGGATGCGGTAAAATTGAACCGCAAGGTTTTTTCAATCTCTTCGGATGAGCCCGGCTCCAGAAGTATTATCCCAGCGCCACAACCGTTTCGGCTCGCGGCCCCGTCGATGTACATCTGCCAGTAGAGGGTCGGTCTATTCGGCTCGACCTCTATTGGGGTGTTTGATTTGTCAACGCTCG
The DNA here is from genome assembly GCA_026214975.1 of Gentiana macrophylla. NCBI lineage: Eukaryota > Viridiplantae > Streptophyta > Magnoliopsida > Gentianales > Gentianaceae > Gentiana > Gentiana macrophylla. Next base: position 170,544,016 of record CM047805.1, on the reverse strand, counting down.
GTGAACTAGGCTGTCCGGTGGGTCCTTCCTCTGTGAAGCTCGTTTCAACAATAAAGTCCGCTAGGGCTTGGGCCTTTATAGCCTTTCTGGACTCATACCGAACGTTGAATTCGGTCACTCATGGCCCATCGTAGTATTCCCGCCGAGAGGTGCGGCTTGTGTAATAAGCGCCGTAAATGACTATTTGTTAGGACCACGATTGAGTGTGAAGAAAAATAGGCCACGAAGCCGGCAATGACGACAAAGCGAGTAGGCTAACTTTTTTCGCATTAAGATAGCGGCTCTCAGCGGGACCGAGGCCTTTGATACATAATAAGCGGGATTTTGAGAGGTCTCATCCTCCTTGACAAGAACAACAGAACGGCCCGGTCCAAGCGGCCAAATATAAAAGAAGTTCATCCCCTAATGCCGGGTGACCCGGCGGATGGAGGGTTTGCCAGATATTCTTTGACGGCTTTAAAGGCCTGGGAGCATTCTTCTGTCCACTCAAAGGTCCTGTTCCTTTTGAGAATTTTAAAGAAAGGGAGGCACTTGTCTGCGGATCTGGAGACGAACCTTTCCAATGCAATGATTCTTCCGTTTAACCTCTGAACCACTTTCACACATCTCGGCTCTTCCATGTTAGCCAGAGCCTGAATTTTCTCAGGATTTGCCTCGATCCCCCTCTGAGTTACCATGAAACCTAGGAACTTTCCGGCTTGAACTCCGAAGGTGCATTTCGCGGGGTTGAGCTTCATAGAATGTGCCCTGACGTTATCGAAAGTTTCCTGAAGGTCGGCCAGGTGGGCGGCGCTGAAAGATTTGACCACCATGTCGTCGATGTAAGCTTCCATATTCGTGCCGATTTGGGAGCTGAACACTCTGTTGACCATCCTTTGGTATGTGGACCCGGCATTCTTCAAACCGAACGGCATCATCTCATAATAGTACATTCCGCCAGCGGCTCGGAAAGCTGTCAATTCTTTTTCCCTGTTGGACATCATCACTTGGTGGTAGCCTGAGGACGCGTCCAAGAAACTCAACATTTCGAATCCGGCTATTCGGTCGACCATTCATCGGTCGATCTCGGGCGACTCGCAGGGATCTTAGGACAAGCCTTGTTCAGGTCAGTAAAGTCGACGCACATGCGTCATTTTCCAGTATGCTTTTTAACCATGACTACATTGGCCTGACAGGTTGGGTACTGAAGCTCCCGGATAATTCCCGCGTCAATTAGCTTGTTCACCTCTACTTTGATGGCGTCATCTTTCTCTTTGGAGAACTGTCGAGCTTTCTGCTGGATGGGTTTGAAGCCTGGATTCACGTTCAGTTGATTCATCGCTATCTCGGGCTGCACGCCTCTCATGTCTGTCACTACCCAGGCGAACGCATCCAAGTTTTCTTTTAACATCAGGACCAACTTTTCTCTTTCCTCTTCATTCATCTGAGCGCCCACCTTTATCTTCTGGTCGAGGTATTTTTCATTAACGATTACCTCCACCAACTCGTCCTCGGCGGTGAAGTCTGACTCGTCTCTGACCTGAAGGGTGTCGCAAATGACCGTCTTGGGTTCGGTGGAGGCGTCTTCACTAACCGGGCGCGGCTCGTTTCGAGCTTTCGTCGCCTCGATAGTGTCGATGCGGATCCTTCTTGATGCTGACTCAGATGCATCCCCCTATGGCCTTTTGCCCATTCCCATGGCAGGGTAATCGCTTCGATTTGTAGTGACATGATTTAGCAGAGTTTGTGGCCTGCTGACGGCCAGCCCGATCCCTTCGTCGGTGTAGAATTTCGTCCTTTGATGGGGGATCGAAACAATCATATGAAATTTTCTCTGAGAGGGGACTCCGAGAATTGCAGTATAGTGGGAATGCAGATCGACCACTAGAAAGTTTATTTTTTCTTTGCGATATGGTGGGTGATCGCCGATCTCCACTTCCAAGTCGATAATGCCTAAGACGGATACTTTGTCATTGGAGAATCCCTCCAGCATTCCCATATAAGGCTTTAGTTTGGATATACCGATCTTGAGCTGTTTCAATGTCTTCAAGTAGATGATGTCGCGTGCAGCCCCCGTATCCAAGAGTACCCGATTGACCCCAAAATCGTTGATCCTGACTTGTATCACAATCGGCAGCTCCATTGCCCCTGGTGGGCCCGCTAACTCACTCCTGGTGAACGTTATCGCCTGTTCATCGGGAGCCAGGACGACTGGTTTCTCCCTACCCCTGACATTGATCGCATTAATCTGGCTCTTGATGAGATGGTTGCTGGGGAATTCCTCTGTGATTACCTTGATCTCATTTCGGTATCATCGAGGCCCCCTATCATCCTTGCCTCCGCCACCATTTTTCTTGTATTTGTCTAACTCTCCGTTTCTTATCATTTTGTCGATGATCCTTCTCAATGTGAAGCATTCGTCGGTGAGGTGGCCGTGATCCTCATGAAAATCGCAGTACCTGGTATCGTCTCTTGAACTCGGATCGGACCTTATAGGTCTTGGCCGCTCTACCCTGTCCTTGATCTCGAACAGTATTTCAGATAGACTTGCGTTGATGGATGCCGGTCTTTCTTGGGTTCATCCCTGTTTTCCTCACCCGAGTGTCTGGACTCATTCCGACTTTTTCTTTTTCCGGAAGACGAAGGAACCGCCTCCGTTAGCCCAAAGATGCGGGCTTGGTTGAGGAGATCGCGTAGATTTGAAGGGGGACTCATGGCGAAGTGTGTTTTCATAGGGCCCTTGGCGATACCGTTCAGAAAACCCTGTTGGTCCCTTGAAAAGGCTTTGGTTAAGTTTAGAGGGGGGGTGAATAAACTTAACACTTAAAACTTTGGAGTTAACAAATTCTGCAACTTCGCACAACTCGCTATTGCCGAGAGTTCTTTGAGACCTCGATAACTCTGGCGATAAAATGTGAGTCTCACTGACGATTTAGTTTCTTTGAATTTGTGCAATGGAATTATATCAAAATTAAGCCTTAGTACTTGTTGTTAAATATGATACTAAGTAATAGATACTCGATGTAGTGCAAGTGTGTGATTTGATTTGCTAGATTGATGAGGTTGATGAATGAAATAAACTAAGTGTAAAGTAAATGCTGAAAGTAAGTAGGCAGATTTTATAGTGGTTCCAGGTGGTGTAATCCTGTCAGTCCACTCTTCTCCTGTGATGTTGGAGGAAATTCACTAGAGATCTTTGATGTAGTTGTTACAAAGATTCCTAAGTTGTTTGTCCTTCACCAATAACTATTCCTTCACAAGCGGCCAGGAGCAGGTAGGATTCTTTGCTCCGAGTCTTCCACTGGTCCTTGAAGGATAGGATTGCCTCTTCACCAGCTCCACCACAAACAACAGTCTTTCACACCCAACAGATGCTTCACTGTCTTCAGCAGGTTCTTTATGAAATAAAGATTGAATCAAGTAAATTATTGATTGCAAAGCTTGATTAGGATGATGTAATCGGCGACTTGCGATCTTCAAGTGTGTAGTCTTGATGCGGCTTGAATACGTAATGCACTTGAAGAAATTTACTAGATCAAGAGACTTTAAGCTCAAAGAAGTTAATGAGGTGTTTTATTTCAGTATTAACACTTAAAGTTTTTCCAAAATTCATCATCTTTTTCTGAGTTGAAAGTCTTCTATTTATAGGCAAGAATGCATGTGACTTGTATTTGAATTTCAAATGTAACCGTTCCTTGTATTTGTCCCATCTGATTTGCATTCGTCACTATTCATAGGGTCGACATCGTCGTAATTCCTTTTTGACGGTGCGATCGCCCACCCTTGACTTGTGTCCATTGGATAAAGTCCTGAATCATCAACGTTCTTTTAATCCTAACCACCGATTTGTTTGATCGAATCGAGGAGGTAGTTGTTTGTCCTTATCCATGTAATCTTCAAAAATAATCTTGAATTAATCGAGGTATATATCGTGAGTTCATCGATCTTTGAAGTTTCAATCGATCACTTGATCATGATATTTCGTGTATAAAATACAATGTGGTGATTCCTTTTATCTAACTTTTAATTGTGAAGTTAGATTACACCATTTTAAATATAACTAAGTTCCAAACATCATCCAACTTATGGAACTTAGACTTTTCTACACAAGGTATATGTAATCGTTTAGGTCATCACAGACTTGCCTAAATTTCGATTCCATATCCTTGACTTAAATTACTAAGTTTGATCCCTTAGCCTTCAGAATCGAGTTTGAGCCCTCGGCCTTTGGTCTTGGTCTTCAAAGAGTTCAAGACTAGTCTACTGACCTATCTACCCTACTGACCTAGACCAGTCTGCTGATATCAATCAGCAGCCCTTTACAATGCTTGTTTGATCAAACCTATTTATGAATCAAACTCTAAAAAACCTATACATTTGATCTAGACATCTTTTTGCCTTTGCACTATAACAGCTAGTATGGCACTCATCATCAAAACTAAGAAATAAGTCCAACAAACCCCTCTGGACTTCATTCTCATGTAGGCTTTTCGTCTGTTCATACACTCTGACGAATCGATCGTGGTAGCTTTTGCAGGATTCTCCATCTCCCTGTCGTATTTCGTATAGATCCTCAATGGTTTTCTTAAGCCGTTCTTCCGTTTCAAATTCTTTTAGGAACTTTGCCCTAAGCTCTTCCCAACTTTTAAAAGAGCCGCGGGACAAGCTTCTGAGCCAAGCAGCGGCTCGATCCTGCATGCTTCCTACGAACGCTACACACCATGCCGACTTGTTTGATGTGGCTAAGAGTGTTCGGCTCTGGAAAACGGCTATCCATTCCAGCGGGCACGTAGTTCCCTTGTAATAGACGTACTGTGAGTATTGCACGCCCTTAGAGGGTAATGATTCCAGTATTTCGCTCGCGAGAATGTCGATTCCTTGGGTTGGCTCGGGTTTCCCATCGGGCCTGGCTTTCTTTAACTCGGAAATTTCTCTTTCCATCTTCTCCATTCGGTCGTCCCCCGCCGGCGCGGTGTTTCTGGCGGGTACCATTTTTCTCTTGACGACGTCGTCTGAGTCCGCGTAATATGCCGACTCCATGTCTTGCTCTGCTCTTTTCTTGTCCATGATAAGCCTCGCATCGTGGGGATCCCTGCCCTCATGGGGCGATGCAGCGCTTTTCTCGGAGGCGGGGGGACCCAACTAGAGGTGGCCAAACCGAAACCATAACCGGCGGTTCGAACCGGAACCGGCGGTTTTTGAACCGGCGGTTCGTCAAACCGGCGGTTCGAAAACCGCCGGTTTTTTTAACCGCCGGTTTGCCGCCGGTTTGTGTTATTGGTAACCGGAACCGGAACCGGAACCGCCGGTTCAAACCGGATGGCCGGAACCGGGTAAAACCGGCCGGAACCGGAACCGCCGGTTTAACCGGCCCAACAGTTTTTTTTTTTTTTTTTTTCTGGGTGCATATAAAAAAAAGGTTACTTTTCCCTTTCTTTTTCCAATGTCTATTTCCAAATTCCAACGGCTATTTCCTTTTTTTTTTTTTTTCTCCCAATCTCACCCCAAAAAATTTCCTATAAATATAACATCATTCCTACACCAAACCAATCTCATTCTCTCTCAATCTTCTACTCATTTCTTACATGTTATATTAATTTCTTTGATTATCAAGTTTGTTTAGTTGTTAAAAACAACAATTAAATTTACTTTACGATACCGATTTTTGAAGTTGTTCTGATTTAATCGTTACTTCAATACGGTTTTAGTTATAAGTAAATTTGGTTTTGTATTTTATTCAACTAGTTTTTTTACAAGTGTAAAAAAAATTAATTTTTATAATCAAATTTACTTACTAGACCGAAATTTGAAGTTGTTACGATTTAATCGTTACTTCAATTCGGTTTTAGTTATAAGTAAAATTGGTTAGTTAAATTAAAATTTTTATAATGATTTTATTTAATTTAGATTTTTTAAAATGTCAAGAAGAGGTGAATCATCAAGAGGAAATCGAAATGTTACTTTCCGTGATGATACGTTTGTGCCGGAATCGGATGATCTTGTTGGTGGCTATAGACCCCAATATTACACAGACCCTATCATCGGTAGTCACATTTCGATTCCTCAGTTCGAAACACCTCCATGTTACAATGAAGATGAGTTTGATAGTCATTACAGCGATATAATGTCTCAAGGTGGAAATTTTAACATCAACCTTAACGAAGTTGAAGATAATGATGAAGTCGACGTTGATGATGATGTTGATGTATTTCCTAATGCATCCCGTCATAGAGGACTAGACAAGGACGTGGTGGAGAGTCGGCGTCGTCATAGTTGTTCTAGTCTTTGATCCTACTCCTACTCCCGAGTCATTCGATTTACATGCTAGTGAAAGTGCCGGAGCCACAACACAAGAAAAAAAGTTATCATCGAGAATTTTTACGGAATTTTTCACAAAGGTTCCTCGGACGGATGAAATAGGTTTAGCTAACCCCGGAAAATTGTTCTACGGGTGTGCAATTTCTGTGGGAAAAAATATCAATTTAAACATTCCGGTGGTTATGGAGCGTTGCGGACTCACATTATAACTAAACACCGGAAAAATTGGAAGACGGCTCTTCTCAATCCCAACTAAACATGCCGAGCTCTAATGAGGTAACACTAATCCACTCTTTATTTACACTCGTGATAACTGTAGAGATCTAACTACGGATCTTATTGCGGGTATGGGTCTTCCTTTTAGCTTTCCTGAAAATCCTATTTTTGAAAATTACGTACAAGGGGCTTTGCAGCCGGCTTTTACTCGTATCCCTCGTGCAACGGTGACTAGGGATTTCAAAAATAAATTTATTAAACGACAAAATATTATTATAGAAACTTTGAAGAACAATAAATACCGAATATGTGTATGTGTGCGATATTTGGGAGGATAGGAGGACGAACAATTTTTATTTGGGCGTGTCGGGTCACCTGGATTGACAACACTTGGATTGTCAAAAAAGGTTACTTGCTTTTCGTTTATTTAACGAGATCCATAGTGCTTCTAACATTGCATCTGTATTAGTTGATATTTTTGAGGAATACGATTTAAAAGGTAAAGTTTTTTCTATTGCGTTTGACAATGCTGCAAACAACACTGCTTCTATTCCCGACTTATCCCGATATTGTGAACCTCTATGTAACGGTCAATTTTTTCATGTTAGATGTTTATGCCATATTTTTAATTTGTGTGTAAAGGATGGTCTAAAAGTTTATGACCATAATATTACTTCGATAAAAAATGTGATTTCCCATATTTTAGGTAGAAATGTTCTTGTTCATAAGTGGTATAAATTTCTTAAAGAGAAAGGTCATCGCCAAGTCAAAGCGCTGCAAGATGTATGCGCATAGGTGGAACACGACTTATGATCTTTGGAAAAAACAAACAAAATTAAAAATACCTTTTGTGAATTTGTAAATGAACATTGTCTCAAATGAATATCGTTTGTATCCTCTATCTGAATTTGGATGCAAGACACGATGGATGTTTTTTCAATATTCAAAAATTTCTTGAATTGTTTTCAAAATGTTATGAACCCACATCACATTTAGTCTTGCTGCATGTGTAGAAATAATCGCCGAGTTTGAAAGCATGGAACACGACACTACATTATTTCGATGTTTAGTCTTCGATGAAGGATAAATGGAATAAATACATGTTGCATATTCACGACACTTATCTCATTTCTTCTATACTCGACCTCGTATAAGACTAGTAGTGTGTCTACAACATGTTAGGTGCTTACTATGATGCTTTGTCTAATCATCGATAATGTGCCCCGGTAGATTTTACGGTTGAAGTAGATAGACTAGAAAATTTATTAAACGATTTGTATGTTGTATATGGCGTATGTATGGATTGAGAATCGACGCGGTTCCCAATCCATCCGCAAGTGCTTCTACTAACCGTGCGAGGTGTCTGAAGGGACTTAAAAGTTATGGAGAAAATGAGTTCAAGCGGCGGAAGGGAGCGACATCATCATCCGATCAACGTCTGAGAGATATCAAAATATCTAAACACTACATTTGAAAGTTTGTGATGGCGATAACTATGATTTCGGATTCGACTTATTGAAGTGGTGGAAGAGACACGTTAAGGAATTTCGATTCAGCAATTATGGCGATGGAGTTTTTAAGTTGCCTGTTTCGACCGTCACCGTGGAACGCACTTTCGGCATGGCGAGGGTATGTGCTAAACAACAAAAGATGTGCGCTTCATCCCACCACTTTAGAAGCGGATGCTTAGTCAAGATTGGGTACGAAATGTGGCGAGAGAGGTGCAAGACATTCGATCGAGAAGATGAGAGTCACAGTTCGAAGGCGGTGACACTGAAACTTCGGCAGGAACAAGCTCTCGAAATACCGACGTCGATTAAAGGTACGCAATTTATATCTTAAAAATAATTATAAGAAACCTACTACTAATAACTAAAAACTATAGAAAACAATTAAAAAACCATAAAAAACCCGATAGAAACTATAAAAACATATAAAAAAATAACTAAAAAATACTTATTCAAAAAACCATAAAACAACATTTATAATCAACGTATACTTAAACCGACTCAAAAAACTTATTAAAAAACCATTAAAGACTTAATAATCAACGTATACTTAAACCGACTCAAAAAACTTATTCAAAAAACCATAAAACAACATTTATAATCAACGTATACTTAAACCGACTCAAAAAACTTATTCAAAATACCATAAAACAACATTTATAATCAACGGATACTTAAACCGACTCAAAAAACTTATTAAAAAACCATAAAAGACTTAAAAAAACAATAACAAACATAACCATAAAAGTCTAAAAAAATAAAGAATTAGAACTACGTTCGCTTTGATTTTTTTATATGTGTTGTGCCTCCGACACGATTACATATAAAAAATACGTAGGCAACCGAATTATCGGTACAAGCGTTGAAAAGATAACACAATTTACATATAAGAAAAACAACACAATATACCAAACATATTATCTAATAAAAAGACTTTAATAATCAACGTATACTTAAACCGACTCAAAAAACTTATTAAAAAATTATAAAAAACTTAATAATCAACGTATACTTAAACCGACTCAAAAACTTATTGAAATACATAAAACAACATTTATAATCAGCGATATCTTAAACCGACTCAAAAACTTATTAAAAACCATTAAAGACTTAACAATCAACGTATACTTAAACCGACTCAAAAACTTATTCAAAAACCATAAAACAACATTTATAATCAACGTATACTTAAACCGACTCAAAAACTTATTCAAAATACCATAAAACAACATTTATAATCAGCGGATACTTAAACCGACTCAAAAACTTATTAAATAACCATAAAAGACTTAAAAAAACAATAACAAACATAACCATAAAAGACTAAAAAATAAAGAACTAGAACTACGTTCGCTTTGATTTTATATGTGTGTAATGCCTCCGACACGATTACATATAAAAATACGTAGGCAAACCGAATTATCGGTACAAGCGTTGAAAAGATAACACAATTTACATATAAGAAAAACAACACAATATACGGTAATATATATATTATATACCAAACAACATAATATTAATATTATTTTTAAAACCGAATAGAAATCTATTTAAAATAATATATATATTACATTCGCTTTAATAATTAAAATTAAAATAATAATAATTTGTTATTGTAGTGAAAATAATAAATGTTATATAAAAATGAAAAGAAAAAAAAATGAAATTTTAAAACCGTGGCCGGAACCGTGATCTGAACCGTGATCTGAACCGGGAGCAAACCGGGGGCAAACCGGAACCGGCCCAAACCGGCAACCGGCGGTTTTGAACAGTAAACCGCCGGTTTTTCAAACCGGCGGTTCGACAAACCGGCGGTTCGTCAAACCGCCGGTTTGAAAAACCGACGGTTACACCATTTGGCCACCTCTAGACCCAACCGTTGATGCACAGCTTTTTTCTTGAGGCGTCCTAGCCGCTCCAGGACTGATGCTTTCTCGCCGCTTTTCTCAGGCATAAGCTTTCTTTTTTGCCCTGCTGACGAATATACGCTTCCTTCCGCCTCTTCCCTCACTGTCCCGGGTGCTCGGACTGGTCGCACTCTTAAGGGGTCCGTTTCTCTGTGCTTGGGGGGAGCAGGGATCTGTTCCTCGATAGCAATGAGAGGTAAGTTACATGCGGCCAGACGTAGGTTAGCTGCATACATTTGTTTCACGTATTCTGCATACGCTATAGCCGCCTTTGCCTGGGGTGATTCCGCCCCTGGGGTCTCCTCTGCTCTCTGGGTTTTTTCGACGAGCTGCTCTTTGCCTGCTGCGCCATTTTGAGGTTCCGCCTGTTTTCTCACATCTTTGGATCGAGAATGAACCGACGTCGAGTTCCCCGTGTCATTCCCAGAATTAGACCGTCTTCGGTTTATTATATTTCTGGCGTCCGTCTCTTTCTGCGTGTTATCCCATTCTGCGGTGGGATTTTCTAAGGCGGGATCCGCGCCACTATGTCGGTGAGGATCCCTTGCGGATCCTTTTCCTGGGGTAGGTGGAACGTGGACTTTCTCTTTCGTCCCTGCCATCTGTCAAACTCTGACTGGGTAGTTATACGAAAAGTCAAATAGCAACCTGACTCCCAACTGCTCTGACATTCACCAACCCTGTACTGTTTGATGATTACTGGGGTGGCGTGCCGGGGATATTTTCTGATAACGAAATATCTGCTGGATTTATTACCGGAGCCGGTGTACGGATGTCGGAATTCGGGGGACAACTGCGATTTCTCAAGCGTGAAGTCCCTAAATTTCCAATATCCTACAATGCAGCATACCAATTTTTATCCCGATGAACTGTGCGAGGACTCAGGCGAACATGCAATGACCTCTGAAACAATGCTTTACTAACAGTCTAAGCAACGAGCGTGATTCCCGCCATTCCCCTTAACGCATAAATTCTGAATGTCTTATTTTCTCAGGAGCATAATCGACAGTTTCATGCGTGATTAACTTTATCCGTGACTGAGCAACTATCAAGGACGTAAAATGAAAGTTCCGAGACGCAGTTTCCGGCAAGGAAACATACGATACCAACTCCGACGAATTTCTCTATACCGAAACCACGAGAGAGGTGATGATTCAAACGCAAACTCGTGATTCTGGACAGGGAGTCGAGGAGGTTACCTTGTAGTGACGTTATTTCGATGCTGAATCGGACGTGTTAATGCAGCTGTCTGGAGACCTGAAACTCCTGCTGAGGAGTGTTGAAGATGATCCGGGAAAGAAGAGCCTCGTCCACGGTTGTTGTGAGACCTGCAGATCGTAGACGAGCTGTGTGCCGGAGATTGGCTAAGAACGTGAAAGTTCCCGGTAACGGAGCCAACTGATAGCGTGAAAATTATCTCAGGTTGTCAGCGGTAGCATTATGGTGGATATCTGGCTGTTATAGTGGTGCTATTTATGAGGACTGATGGAGGAGCTGTATGCTCCGGTGGTGGTGCCGTGTGGTGCAAGAGGAGAATGGGGGAATTTGGCTTTGCCTTATCTTTTATTCATTAGAAAGAACCTTTTTTAGAAGGGTTACATATGGCCCTATTTATAGGGAAGTTGTTATACATTGTCAGATAATTACGATAAAGGACATTGATGGTGCGGACACATAACGAATGCTCTGTCCGCCGGCGAGGCGGGGCGGCTCCGAACTTGGGATGGATGTTACATGCTAGCGGATTATCCCGATGATGGCCGGTCCCTTCTCCTACCGTGGGCGAGCAGCCGGTCCTATGTGTACTCAGCCGGTATCGCAGTGATCGGAGCGACAGTCCCGAGCCATAATTAGGAATATCCCTATCAGAAAGGTTTCAGCATCAGCAGCCTTCAGTTCAGTTGAAATAAGAGTTGAGAAACTGAATAGACATCCTCATTATGACAGATCGTGTCATTCATGGTTTGAAATAAGTGTTTCAGTTTTATGGAAGTGGAAAGGTTTTTCAATTACATTCGTGTACGCAGGTCGCGGGCTCGCACAAGTCTAGGTTAAATCCGGATTGAATTGCACCTCCCCCCTGCGGGCGCGAGGACGTATAATGTTAGTAGTATATTATTACTACTACACTAAGTTAACATCATATATATGTTAACTCATTTCTCTCCATCCAACCAATGTGGGAGAAAATCCTCTTCCCAATTTTCCTTTCCATAACACTTTCCATTCACACACACTAAGGCCCAATAGGCCCAATGTGACATATCAATAAAATGCTCCATTATTATCAGTTTTCCAACAATAGTCAGTTGAGCTGACCAATCACATATGGGGTATTTTAGTCAGTCTGCTAGTGTGTCATTATGACGGTTAGTGTTAGGGTTCTGTGGCTATAAATACGCATCTGTTGTAACCTAATTCAGTTGCAGAAGTTTGTAAAATCTTCAGTGATAATATAATCTTCTCGATTCTGCCCGTGGACTAAATCTTGTGTTATTGTTTCTTGTGTGGTTTATTCTTTCTTGTTTATTCTTAATTATTACAATTATGATTTCAATCCTTGTGGTCCGTGATAACAGAAGGAAATTCGTTTTTTAAGGTTACAACTTCGAAGAGGTGCATTGAAAACGACTGGAATTGCTGAGGGGAGTTTTCAGATTGAAAGGAACAATTGTTCACTTCAGGGTTGCTGCATTTACTATAATCCAAAAATAGTAAAATACTAAAATTCAAATTCGGTTTGATGTCTTTCTAAATCATTCAAGACGTGTTTAACATAAAAACATATTTATCTATTGATTTTTTTTTTTCATGACGTCATTTAGATTCGCGAGAGAGAGTGTGTGAGAGATGAAATTAAACTTGTGTAGTTATAGTGCCTATTGGGGTTCAAACAAGTCGGATATGTGACTATTGCTGCAACAAAAATGATATGTAATTTTCTATTTTCCATTTTCATTTCCATTTCTTTAAGAGCCCGTTTGGATTGAATGAAGAAAATAAATAGAAAGGAAAATGAAAGATAGTGACAGAAAATAAAGGAGAGATTGTGAAGTTTATTTTGAGCGTTTAGATAGAACTAGACGGAAAGGAAATGAAGGTTTAAAAGTGTGTTTGGAATGTCAATAAAAAAGAAAAGAAATCACAAGATTATAAATGATTTTCTTCTCCTATTGACATACCAAACACCCCAATTAAAATCAGTGAAAGCCCTTTTTTTTTTTCCCCTCCATGTTCTTTCAAACCAAATAGGCCCTTAAGTGTAGTCGTGCACGAATCTGAAACACGTACACACACCAAGAATGAAGCCCGAATTTGACGGAGTTTTCTGGTACATTTTTTGCACACCCTCCCCCTCCCTCCCTGCTCTCAAGTCTCATCTACCTGCCTTTGTTTGCTTTCTTTGCCTTCATTGCTTACCCTCCCTGTAAATCTTCCTAACATCTGCAACTTAAACGCATTCATCAAAAGCATATGACTCCCAACCCATTCCCCTCTCTCTCTGTGTATCTAATTTCTATATAAATATAAGGAAATGCATTGCCTTCAACTCACTCTTAAATTACCTCTTCTTTAATTCCCCTTTCTAAGTACCTAAACTTAGCAGCAAAACCAATTAAAGAAGAAGAAGGAGAAGAAAAAACCCAATGGATAAACCCAATTACCTTGTTAAATCGGCACTCTCAATACTTGCATTCATTTTGCAGATTCAAGCTCAATGGATTCCAAGACCCTTTGAACCACGCCCACTTTGTGTTTCACAATATGCATTAGCTAATCATGCTTGTTCATTGCTCCCATTTGAACCCAATCCTCCACCTACTCCTCCTCCTTCTCCCAAGTCTCCTCCGCCCAAGTCTCCTCCACCCAAGTCTCCTCCACCCATGTCTCCTCTTTCTCCCCCTCCTCCATTCCACAAAGGCATGCCGCCGCCGCCTCCACACCACAAACACTTGCCGCCGCCGCCTTCTGCCACTGGGCCTCCTCCTCCACACCACAAAGGAATGCCGCCGCCTCCTCCACACCACAAACACACTCCGCCGCCTCCTACAAACCAAATACGCGTATCTGAATCCGGACACAGGCACGGGCACAGAAGCCACCACGGCGGCGGAAGTCCGATTGAGAAAGAGTGCTGCAAGTGGCTGGAGCAACTTGACAGGGAATGTGTTTGTGATCTTTTGGTTTATTTGCCGGTTTTCCTCTCCAAGCCGGTCCATATCTACACCCTGAAAGTCGGCCATGCTTGCACTGTAACCTACAGCTGCGGATCTCGGATCATCGGTGCGGAAAGTCATAACGTTACCGGAACGGAAAGCAAAAATGTTACCCGTATTTATTAATCGGCAGCCGATGGAATACTACGCCGGCTATCTATTCCGGCGACCGTAATCTGGAACTACTTATGAAATATGCTGTGACTGTACTAAATAAAATAATACGTTCGTTATTCTATTTGTAATTTCGTTAACAGTGCTTTTTATATGATTGTATGTATGGCATATCTTAGCTAGAAGTTTGTTCTCTGCTAATAATTTTATTTATTATTCTTATTATTATCTAAATGCCACTCTTAGGGTATTAATATCAGCTTTTTGGAGTTCTTCTACATTTAATTAAAATGATGGGGTAAAATAAAGTAGAATAATGATTGGTGTAGATTATGAAATGATTGGTGAAATAAAGTAGAATAATGAATAAAATAATGGTAAAAGGTAATAAAGTTGATAAAGTGAAATGATAATAGATGATTTAATATTTTTTTATTTGTAGTTGAAGATTTGAATGATGTGAGAATTGTAAGAAATGATTGGTGATGTGATAGAAAAAAAACTCCAAAAAAAACTTCTTGCAAAACAAACACAAAGTTCTTCTACATTTCTAAAATAGGGAGAAAAGTTAGAGATATGACTGAAAATAAACTACACCAGCCATCCTATCCCTACCCTACATTAGAGTGAATGAACAGTTCCACCTTACATTTGGGGTGGAACTGTAGCTATCCTTACATATTTTTTTATTGCTTTTATTTCCTTCTTTCCTCTTCCTCGATAATTTCCCTCCATTCCTTCCCTCCATTAACGTTCTTGCTCTCAAATGGTAAAATATCAGCTAATTTATCTGGGCTTTGAAAATTTGGGCAGGGCTTCACAAGTCGATTATTCAGCGAAATAAAGAGGTAATTTTTCCAATTTTTGCGTCTAAATTTTTCCCAGCCTTCTTGCTTAAACATTGCAACTTCTTTAGTTTTTGAACTATTTCTTGTGAATGGTTTGTACTATGTAATGTAATCTTGGAAAAGATGCTTTCTTAGGTTGTGTTTGAGCTCATTTGGTTTTCAAGATCACAAATTGATTATGGGGTTTGGCGAATTTCCCTGAAATTTCTGTGCCTACGCCCATTTTCTTGATTCACTTTTAAAACACTGAACTTTGAGTTCTTTGCCAAATGGGGTCTTGTTAAACATCTTCAATTTATTTCAGGTTTCAGTTCTTCATGTTTTGGGGTTGTATATTCAGCTTGCCGCATGAAATTTGACCATGTAACTGAAATTTCAGCTTCTTTGAGAACTGGGGTCTTCTATATTTAACATCATCTTGTGGAATTTTGTAAATGATAAACTGTGACCAAATATGTTAAGCAAGTTTTAGGTGATGGATGTGAATATCCCCTGCATTTAGTAAGCCAATGGTGAAGCCACTTCTGTAGTATTCATTCAACTTCCATGACTCAAATTTTAACAGCTAACAAGTTATTTTGCTCTTTCCATTAGTATGAAAGTAATGGACCAAAACGAAGGCAGGTTACTCATTGAACATCAAGAAGTAAGGCAAAATGCTAGTTTTAGTCAACCGTTTTTTGTTTGCCAACTGCTGTTCTTCTTAATGGTTTTGCCATTACATCAAACAATTCAAATTTGTGGTTTATTACAACAATTTTGTTGATTGAAGGGACAAGAATATTTAGCAATGGCAGCATCAAGATACATGGTCCATTGCTGATGTTTGGTGAATAATACCTTTACATAATAAATCTTCATCCAAAACTCATTCCTATATTGATGATAATTCTGAAAGAACAACATAACAAATACAACTCATACTCATTCAGATTCTATTGAATTCTACATGAACTCTTTTGTGTTGTGTGACTTTGCTTTTATGTAATGTGACTACTACTTAGAAAAATATCATTTTGCCGCTAGGCTTTTTTTATTGGATTGTTCTATGCTGAATCAATCGAGCAAATGCAAATAAAAATACAAATTGTATTGAAGAAGAACAACATAACACTATTTTTAAACATATTTTTTATTTAAACTGGGAAAAAAATACAATAGACGAACCAACCCGTTTTATAAAGTTAACATCTCGGCCACATAATCACGCCTCATTAAAACCTCTTAGCGGCAACATCTACCAAGAGGAAAGAGTACGGATATTCGAGATCGAGTCAAATTCAAAAATAAAGACATCTTGATTTATTAATACAAAACACATAATTTTAAAACATCGGAAGATATTCATAACCATCAAACTTTACGTTTGACTATATAGATTCCATAGATGCTCGACCAGATCTTCTTGCAGTTGGTTATGCACGGTTCTATTTCTGATCTCACCGACCCTCTGAATGAAAGAACTAAATTCTGGAATACGAGTTTGTGATACAATTGGAACTGGAGGACTTGCAGAAATTTGTTCATATTCGGAGATATCGGGTTGTGGGTGAAGTTCTCTCTCATCCTCCACAATCATATTGTGCATTATAATGCATGCCAACATGATGTTATTGAGAGTGGCGTGGTCAAAATATTGTGCAGGACCACGGACAATTGCGAATTGAGCCTGGAGCACACCGAATGCGCGTTCAACGTCCTTTCTAGCAGATTCTTGAGCCGCTGTAAAATATTTAGTCTTTCGGTTCATTGGTAAAGGAATTGATTTGACAAAAGTTGCCCATGAGGGATATATTCCATCAGCTAGATAATACCCCTTATTGTAGTTGTGACCATTAATGGAGTAGTTAACTTGGGGACCTCACCTCTAGTTATTTTGAAAATACATGAGACCGTTCTAGCACATTAATATCATTGTGTGACCCAGTAACCCAAAGAATGCATGCCAAATCCATAAATCATAAGATGCTACGGCTTAAGATGAGTGTGAGTTCATGACAATGACCAGTGAACATACCTTTCAAGCGGTTGAACAATTTTTCCACCTCCAATGCATACAATCTATACTGCCCAACATTCCTGGAAAGCCACGAGCTTCACCGATTTGAAGTAATTTTGAAATATCCTCTGAGTTTGGTTTGCGTAGATACTCAGGACCAAATACATCAATGATTGTTTCAACAAAGTACCTCATGATTTTAACGGCTGTGCTTTCTCCAATCCGTATATATTCATCCATGAAATCTGATGTTACCCCATATGCCAACATTCGCAGTGCTGCAGTTGTTTTTTGAAGAGATGACAAACCTAATTTACCTGCAGCATTTCTTTTTTGTTGAAAGTATGGCTCGTGTGCTTACACTGCATTGTGAATCCGCAGGAATAGCTCACAACTCATCCGAAATCTCCTACGAAACATGTGAACTGGAAAAATAGGTTGCGTTGCAAAGTAATCTTTGAACAAACGTTCATGCCCTTGTGAAATGCCACGATCAATATATGACCGTTGTCTTCAAGAGCTTTCACCTTGTGCCACAATCTTATCCCTTTCACGTTTGAAAGCTAAAATTTGAAGCATTTCGTCATCGTCGTCGTCGTTGCTTCCATACAAAAAGTCGTCCAAAAAACTATCACAATCGTCGCTTGCACACAAAAAATCGTCATCACTCATTGTGTTGATAAAAGTTCTAAAAAATGAACATAAAAATTTAAATTGGATGAAAGGTAAGGAGGAATTGAGTTCTATTTATAAATGTGTGTTGAAATATAGCCGTTGGAGTAAAATTTGAATTTAAAAAGTAAGTTTTGAAAAATGTGTGTGTTTAAATATAGCCGTTGGAGTAAAATTTTGAATTTTAAAAGTAATTTTGGAAAAATGTGTGTGTTCGAATATAGCCGTTGAAATATAACCGTTGGAGTAAAATTTGAATTTAAAAGTTAGTTGAAAAGTTACTTTTGACAAAATTGTTTATAGTTAAAAAATGAATATTTTAATGTTGTAAGGATAAAGATAGGGATGCTGATTTAGAGTATTGTGAATTTAGTTGTTGTAAAATAGGGATATGTATTTTTTAATAATATTTGTGAGGATAGAGATAGGGTAATCGATGAGAATACCCTATACTCTATACTTTGCCTCAAATATGATTTATACGAACTTGAACCGAATTCCATTAGTTTATTAAAATTGATGGGTTCATCAGGCACTTAAATGATTGGCTCAAAAAGTTTTACAGTCCTATCAACAATTTTTTTCAGCTCATCCTATCAAGAATTATTATGAAAAAATTGTATTTATTTATGAGTTGACATGAGCACTTTAATTATGAGCACTTTTTCGAGACACTCGAGTTAGGGGTGGCTCCGGCCGGGTCGGGTCGACCCGCGGGCCTGGTCGGGTGGTGGTGGTGGGGATCAGGTGGAGCCCTATACAGGCTTGGCGGGCAGGCCGGGCGGGTTTCGGGGCCAAGCTTGGTCTATTGGGCCCTAGCCTTGGGGCTGGTTTGGGCGGGTTTGAGGCGGGTCCGGTTTTTTTTTATTTTTATTTTTATGCAAATTTAAAAATGTTAATAACTTTAAAAAAAAAAATGATAATAACCATTTACATAAAAGATAATAAACATAATACATGTTTTAATAATACATATAAACATATAATACATGTATTTAATACATATAATCAAACATTTACGTTTTTTATTATAAGATAATATAATAAATGATAATAAACATAAACATATAATATTATCAAAAGATCATATTTTTATTAATCGTAAATAAAATTACATTTACATAATACATTATTACAAGTTTACAACTATTGTTTACATAAAAATTACATTATTACAATAAATTATATTATTACAACTTTACAACTATTGTTTACATAAAAAATTACATTATTACAACAAAAATATATAAATAAATGGGCTTGGACCCGATTATTATAATAATAAAAATTACTTCCTCAATTCCATTGGATTTTGGTAGTAACTAGTAAGTAGTAAGTGCTAAGTATATCGGGGTAGAATTGGGTTTTGGCATTTGGGTAGTAAATATGTGGAGGTAATAGGTATGATGATTGAGTTTTTGGTAGTAACTAACTAGTATGTAAGTATGTTGGAGACTTGCATGGGGTAGTATATTTGAGTTTTGGCTCTTTTGGGTAGTAACTACTTAACTAGTAAGTATAGAAACTATGTTGGAGTGGAGGTGGAGGTATGAATGTAATAACTAATAAGTATGTTTGGGAGTTAGAACTTTGGGCCTTGGGGTAATTTAATTCAATGGAATGGAGGAAGTATGATTTTGTAAATTATAATAATTAGTACGCCTACGTATCTCAAAGAATCAAAGCCCACGTAGTTCGTGTCACTTACCTTGGTCATTGGATGGATTGGTAGATGGTTGGGCTTAGTCTTCATAATAATCATTCGTTGATGGAGATCCTGATCCGGATGTTGTGTATTCTAACCACGGATCTTCTTCGTCGTTTTTATCTTCTTCGAACTCCATGTCTTGTGTCCGTCTATTGGCTCTTTCCCAATCCCTGTTGCAGACACATATCTTGACCGACTCGGCGGTCAAACTCGTCCGGTAGTCGGTGACGATTCTTCTACCTGAACTAAATGCAGACTCGGACGCAACAGTAGAAGCAGGAATAACAAGTATATCCCTAGCTATTGCGGTTAAAATGGGCGATGGGTCTCTTTACTACGCCAATATTGTAAAATATTAAAGTTATCTTCGTCAATTATATCATCAGTGTTTAAATAATTATCAATTACGGATCTTGCGTTCGATGTTATGGAAGTTGATTTACTTTTACTTTTACCTAATATATTTCCTAAGGCACCAAATTCATCGCTTTTAGGTGGGCGACCACTAGTACTAGCGTCAGGTTTCTCTCAAAGATAATATATATCATATAATTTAACTAAAATATTATAACACTCCGTTACATATTTGTCAACGTCAAAAATCATTATTTCTAAAAATGAATATTATGCAATTAATAAATCTGTTAAATTTTCTCTTCTAAGTCCGGGATCAAGCATAGCGGCAATACCATATATGTGAGGAAAAGTTTTTAAATATGCTAGCCATTTAGTCTTTATAGATTGAATGACTGCATTTAATTCATTTGTTAACCAAGTACAACCACTTACAGCAGACATTATTTGACAACATTCTACTATAACTGAATGTACATTTGGTTCATAAATCAATGAAAAAACTTTTGTTGCTTTATGAAATTTTTCAAAAACAGTGCAACATTTTTCAGCAAGTTGCCAAAGTTCGGAGTAATCTGAGTAGTATTACCTTGTTTATCATTTCTTCATTAAAACATGTACTAATTGCATCTTTATATTTTAAAACCTCTATAAGCATGTTGTAGGTGGAATTCCACCGAGTTTTACAATCTAATGAAAATTTACGGGCCTTAAACCGTTTTGAGAACAATAATTTTTAAATCTTCGGCTAACATTGCCACTTTGTATCTAAACGATTTTAAAATAGTTCTTATTGGTTCTAAAACTTCGTATATGTTTGACAAACCATCTTGGGACGACAAATTTAAAATGTGTGCACAACAACGAACATGTAAAAGTGAACCTTCAAGTAACAATGATAAATGTTCTTTCATGTATGGTATTGTGCTGTGTTTGCGGATGCATTATCAAATGAAATTGACAAAATTTTATTATATAATTTAAAATCTATTAACGTTTGTTTAATTCTATTAAATATATATATTAATAGCCTTTGTGAGACTCGTCAAATAGATCAAAAGCAATAATTCTTTTTGTAAGTTATATGAGGATCGCACCAATGTGCGATGAATACAAATATAATCCTCATATTGGGAGATTTCCAACAATCACTTGTTAAGGAAACACGACCCTTATAGTTGGAAAACATTTCTATTAATTCGTTCCTCGCTTTTTCATATTGTTTTTCATTGTTGTTTTAATTACTTTTCGTGAAACGGTGAATATTGTGGATTTAAAGACATTTTATTAAATTCTTCTAAAGCGCGACTTTCGGCGTGATTAAATGGGTTTTCTTCAATTGATATATAACGAGTCATGCGGTCAATCATATTTTGTCTATCATAAGTAAAGGCATACCTCCCGGGATTTTGAGACATGTACCCCGAGTTGGGTTTGAGAGCCATGACCGCCATCTTGTATTATCCGCTTCTCATTAGCAAGGTATTGTATACCATGCTCTTTTTGAGATGCCGAGTTTGCGTTCCGTTGCCTTGACCCGAATCCACGACAATTCTTTCGTGACTCCTCTCTTCCCTGCACACTAAACAAATAGTTTTAGTTCTTTTAATATTAGGGTCATCACCTTCCTTTGTGGTAGATCATGAATTTCAAAATATTTCCAAATTAACGATTTCGATTCTTTTTATCGCTGAGGCGTGGAAGAACTTGGTGTTTCCTCCAAGGGTACTTGCACTACCACTAGGACCACCACTACCACTACCACTACCGGCACCGCCACCTAACAAATTAAATATGGTGATTAAAGCGAATTTAAAATAAACAAAAATAAATTAAAACAAATTAAAACAAAAATAATTGATAGATACATACCAAATTGTTGAAATTGTGGCGTCGAACCGTAACTCGAATTCGAAAAATCTTGGGAAAGTGGATAAACTTGTACATCTTGTGAGTCGAATACGGGAATATCACCAAAAATTTCACACCAAAGCTTGTGCAAAATTATTATCCATATTTGTAGATAGTAAAGACTAGAGAGTATAAAAGAGTATAAATTTATAAATGAGAAAGAGTATAGTATGAATATATGATAGAGTAATTTAATATTGTAGTAGTAAATTACAATTACTAGTAAACTAGTAAGTAGTAATTAATATTATATAAGATAATATGAAGATAATAATATTGAGAATTTGAGAATATTGAGAATATTGAGAATGATAGAGATTTGAGAGAGAGAGTGTGTGAGAGAATGAATGATATAGAGGGGTATTTATAGGTGTAGAATGAAAGGTTTAGAAAGGGGAAAGTGTGAGGGGGGAAATTCAAAAAGAGGGGGAAAAGTGGGGGGAAATTCAAAATTCAAAAAAGAGGGCGGGGCGGGCGGGTGGGCGGGTTCAGGCCGGGTGGGCGGGGTGGTCTGGGCGGGTTCTTGGGCGGGTTCTTGGCCGGGCAGGCGGGTCCCGGGTTGGTGGGAAGCTAGGACCAGGCACGGCCTTAAAAATTCATTTGGTAAATTTGGTCAGGCGGGTTCAGGGCCGGGTTAGGGCCTGCAAAAACCGGGCCGGGTCGGGCTAGCCCGGCCCAAATGCCACCCCTAACTCGAGTTTCTTTTTTTTTTTTAAATTTTATTTTTAAAGGACACTCGAGTTTTAAATTGCTCAAAATTTTGTCAAGTATGATCGAGCCGAACTTGAGGGTGATAAAAACTTAATCAAGTCACTCTCAAACAATTTTAACCTTCGAGTCAAGTTTAAACAACAATATTTAAGAAATTTTTTAACACAATAAATAGATATTTGATTCAATTCGAATAGTTTAGTAGAGCATTCTTTGCCGCTCGCTATGGTTTTGATATTCATTTACATTTTTCTTTTTCTTTTTTTGTTTTTGAAAAGAGATACTCCCTCCCTCCCATTTTATTTGTCATGTTTGATTTTTCACACAGATTAAGAAAAGTGTAGTTAATGTTTTGAATCATATTAAATGATCTATTATTTTTACACTTATGCCCTTTAAGTGTTTGTTGGAGCATTTAATGCTACATATTTTTTATTGTAAATATTGTAAAAAGAAAATGGTAATTGAAGAAATTTAGCAATTAATGCACAAAGTGGACACTTATTTTGGGACAAACAAAAAATAAAACATGGACAAATAAAATGGGACGGAGGGAGTACTATTCATTTACCTAAACAACAGTGACAAACAACTTATAATAGCAATGGAAGATTGATTTTTTTAAGTAATCATTTATGTCTTTTGGATTGTGGTAATTGAATGGAACGCTTGTGTTTGTTTTGCAATATGTTTTTTTGGGAGTTTTTTTTCCATCACATCACCAATCATTTCTTACAATTCTCCCACCAATCAAATCTTCAATTACAAATAAAAAAATATTAAATCATCTCTCATCATTTCACTTTATCAACTTTATTACATTTTTTACCATTATTTTATTCATTATTCTACTTTATTTCACCAATCATTTCATAATCTACACCAATCATTATTATATTTTATTTTACCACATCAACTCTCTAATCATTACTTCAATCACTTTATCTAAAAAAAACTCCCAAAAAAACTCCAAAAAAAACTCCACCCCAAAACAAACGGAATCCCGAAAGGTTGTGTTTGTTTTGGGCCGAAATGAATTACTTGATTATCATTTTCTATAATAGAATGTCATTTTCCCTATAAAAATTATGCAGTTGTCATTCAATTCCATCAATTTGGCGTGTTTGACAACAAAAGAATGGAATAAGTTTTTATTCCAACGGATTGCAAATGAATGATTTTTATTCCATAAAAAATGCAATGGAATAGTCGTAATGGAATGAAAAAATAAATTTTACAATAAAAACGATTTCATTCTATTGCCTACCAAACGCAGTAATGAGATGATATCATTCTTTTGCATTATATTCCAACAAATTTATTTCATTCTATTACATTCCATCAATCCAAACGAGCCATTAAAGTTCCCTTAAAAAAATTAAACATTTAAGGTTCAGTAGAAAAATTAAGATAATCGTTAATTAATAATTATGCATTTTTTTATGACGAAAGGACGGGCAGTGCAACAACCTATTGTGAAGATATCACGTTTGTTTTGAAACAATTTAAATTAATGGAAAATTAGGGATAAGGACAAAATCTGGAATATTTTTAAGAATGAGACAAATTTACATATTTTTATAGGGAGAATGACAATCGCGATAATTTTATAGCGAGAATGACAAACAATAAATCAGAAAATCGGTGAATCTGAAGAATAAGGTGAATCCGAAATCGTTGAATTTTGCATATCAATTTCGACGGTGAATCCTTTAAAATTAGTGAATTTCGACAATGAATTTTGAAAATTAGTGAATTTCGACGGTGAATTTCGGCAAATGAATTTAAATAGTGAATTCGAACAGTGAATTTCGATAAATGAATAAATAGTTTTGTTCTTTATGCAAAAGTTTCAAAAAACTGTCCCTTCTACTCAATTGATGAAATATTTTTGTCCTTCCTCATTCCCTTAAATTAATTATACCTTTACATTCCCAAATTCTCGTTAACATCGAGCCTCGACCGAACAAGGGGAGGTTCTACCATGGAGACTCCAACATAGAGAGTGGCATGTATGTAAGATGATCTGGGCCAATACAAGAATCAAAGTTTCATTCTCTGCAATAAAACCGTATGCTAAAACAAACATCAGATGAGATCATGCCACACAAAGATGGCCACTTTCTTATGTTGGAGTTTGGTGCTAATTTCCCGAACAAGAGGCTTAATAGAGATATTATTTTCTTTTGCATCTAGATTTTCTTGTCGTTTTATGTATATTTCTCATAAAAAGAATATAGTCAGTCATAAGTTGATTGAATTCTCCGTTATCCTAAAGTCAAAGGGAAATTTTATGGTTCAATGACTACTAAATTCAATGAACAGTTGTCACAACAAAAGAGTTTGTGTTTGTATATATGTTGAATTTATTAAGATGAAGAATAAGTTTGGTGGTCAATGATCACGGTAAAATTTGCCAAAGTCGAATGTCTATTGGCATTTGTCCATTGACAGTCATACGCAGTTTGATTATCATTATATTTTGGTGCAATCTGAATTTTCGCATTTATTGGACTTTTGAATAATGTTTTTTTTTTTGAGAAACTTTTGAATAATGTTGTATTAAGACACTTAAGCTTGAGTTTCAACTTAAAAATGCTTAAAATTTTGTTACTTATTAATTATTATGTATTAAGCTAAAATTAAGCCTCATAAGACGAAATCAAACTAAGCTCGAGCATTGTATTTATTGTTCAAACGATCATGAGTTATATACTTCTAACATGTTTGTCGTGGAGAGGTTGTCTCGATAATAAACAAAATTATTTGATTCAATTCAATCAATTATATCCCTAATTTTCAGGTTTGTTAATCAGTAACCTTGAATCCGTTCAATTCCGAACAGTTTATATCTTCAATTCAAAATTGTTAACACGTTATTCCTTCTTGAATCAAATTTATTGAGACAATTTTCAGGTTGCTTACCGTAGAATCGAATTTATTTAATCAATTTTTAAGTTACTTAATCACCTTCAAGTCAATTACAGATTAAAACCGCTATAATTAACTAAAATTATTACACTAAAATGCCAGGTTTGGCAAATTTAAGGTACCATTGACTATATGTATTGGTTTTTTTTTTTTTTTTTTTTTGAAAGGATATATGTATTGTTAAACATATATACAAGCAGATTGAGGTGAAAAGAAATTAAAGAATGCACTATTGCAGTATTCGCAATTTGTTTTTGTTTTTTTTCCTCGGGCATAGATTCTTCTAGGAAAAATCATTTTTGGTAAGCATCGTTAATCATATGGTCATACTATTATTCCCCGTTTGTAGTTTTCTTTGTTATTTATGTTATAATGTTATATGTTTTACTTCACCCCCCCCCACCCCACCTTAATTTGACCATCTCCAACTAATTAATTAATAAGTTTTAGCCATTTAATTTGTTGCTTCATCTGTCTATTTCCTTAATTTTTTTTTTTTACTTTTTTTTTTTTTTTTTTGTTTTTATTTTCTCTAACCATTGATAAAGCTAGCTCCTGTTGCTGTCTCTTTCGGCCGGTTCAAACTTCTCATCTCGTTAAAAAGAAATTCAAAATACACGAACAAAAGACTCTGAGGTGTTGTTTTGTTAAATTGAATTTAATAAAATGACACTTCATTCGTCTTGGAAAATAAGTCATCATTCTTAGTTTTATTTGTCCCGAAATATAAGTCTTTCTACATTGGTAATGAATCATTTATTAGTCTTTTATATATATTACATTTAATTTTTTTTGTGAAGGAAAATTTGATTTATTAACAATTCAACTACTTTTCATTAGTTTTTAACTATTATATTAATAAGAGTCAAAAAAAATATTTTAAAATTTTCCCTTTAAAATTTATGACATTGAATTTTATAGTTTTGTACACAGAATTTGTTTTATCATAACACATACCATTAAATAAGAACATTGAAGACAAGTCAGTGAGTTGCAAAATTATTCAAAATCATCGAAAACCAAGTAATGTCATTAGATTATTGACTAAATTGATGTTCAAAATTACCCTTTATTTCTCCAATTTAACGTTAATTAATAATTTACGGTAAAGTCACAATATGTATCACAATTTTACACTATTTCTTTTTTTCCTTTTTTCTTTTTTCTTTTTTCTTTTTTCTTTCTAGCTACACTAATCCTGAAATTATACCATTCAAGTGCTAGTTTCAAAAATCACTTCAGACTCTTTGAAAACGATAAACATGCATGAGGCTGTCATCATTGTACTTCTTGACACATATCCTCCTTTAAGGTTGGGAACTGCTACATCCACTACACTTATCTCCACAACATCATCCACAGCATCGTCTACATCATACATTTAGTTAGGACCCACAAAAAATAAATATTTCTCTCTCCAATCAAAGAACAACATCATCCACTGCTACATCCACTACATCTTTATATAGTGGATGTAGCATTTTCCTTTACGGTACTTTAACCCGGTTTGAGTTCTTTATTAAGTTCACACCGGTTGTATAGATTATTTTGATACATATAAGAGGGTATCACCAAAACATTAATTGGAAATGTGAAGGTAATTTTTGTTGGAAAAAATTGGAACTTAAGAATTTGACAGAATATGAAAAACTTCAAGAGACGCAATAGCGTTGTCTTTTAAGAGATATTTTGTTCCACGCAATTTGTCATTTAGGGATTCAAACGAAAATCTCTCTCAGGATACAATGGAGGTGTTTGATTCAAACAGTGACTTATTTGAATTAAACCCGATGACACTCAGAGTTTTTGTCTGATGATGCTTTCAAACCTATATGAAATTCGTTTGCATATTGTGCCTTTTTATAGGCTGAAGTAAACCCTTAAACGAACTGAAGTATTCCTACACGAAAGAGTAAGAGTTATCAATTCGCATGCAGAGGTGCATCAGTTCGAAATCCAAAATCCGAAAAGAAGCATGGATTCGAAAATGCATGAAAACGAAAACATTAATTCGTACGTCAGCTCGTATGCAAACAATGATAAAATATTTAGTTATGAAAAAAAAATATCTAACAATTTTTTGATAAAACATAGGTAAAAAATAGTACTTCACAAACGTATCATATATTAATACAAATAGCAAAAAAATATGTTTTCTTTTCCGAGTTGGCCTCAAAGGCTGGTATTGACTCTATAAAAACAACGTTTATTCTGGACTCTTACGATCGTACAAGTTATATGCAGTTTTTTTAGGGTTTAAAGCCAAAATTTATCAACTATCGTCAAAGCTACCAAAGATTACATGAAAGTGGCATGAACGGAACAAAAATATTCAATGAGTCATGTGACCTTATCGAGATCCATTTTTTTTAATATTAAATATATGTAGTTTTGTTGTGAAAGAATATAGTTTGAATAACGATGAATCTTTAAATTTATCATGATAACTCCACTAAAATAAATACTTGAATCCGCCTCGGGAGAAAGGAAAAGAACCCAATTCCACATTGCCTACGAGGCAAATATCTTCTCTAGCTAACTGATTAACATGAATATTTCCTTACTTTTTGACATAAAATAAGAAAATAGATAAAATAAGAACGAAGATGGTACCTCTCAGAAAAAGAAAGAAGTGACAACAATCATTTACAATGCAACAGAGAGATGAAAGGTCATCTTCCTCTGATTGTAGATGACAAAAATATTCAATTATTCAAATGATTTATGTACGTCTCGTTGTATAAAATGGTGTATATATGTTTATTACAACATCTCTTATGCTCATCATAATTTTATACTGACATTATATATTAAAAATGGAGATGGAGTTTATGACGTTCATGAGGGAGAAGTTATTGTCATATACCATTATATTTTCTATGCGATATCCCGGGGCTTTTTTAAAGTGACTTTCGAAGAGATCTCCAGTCACTATATGACGATGACAGATTGTGTCGCCTAATTTATCCGGGTCTATTTGGATCTAGTGATGAACACCCAAAACCCTAATGCCTAGAGAACGGGATGGTTGGTTTGATGGTTTGCGGCTGAGTCTAAGAGTTTGTCTTAGATTGCCTACGTATCCTGTCAATGTCCAGGAATCAAGCCTTACGTAGTTTCTGGAGTGTGGTATTTATAATGACGACACATACCTTAACCCTAATATTAAGTCGGTTTGAGCCATTGTCATATTTACCCTTGATGGGCCTTAACCCTTGCTTACCCAAGTTATCACACTGTTAATGGGCCTTGACAGCTGGTGCGGACTCTGTCCTCGATGTCAACATAACCGACTTTCGGTACTCGACTCTGGGACCCTTGTCCTACACTGCTCGACGGTCGATTATTGTAGCCACGAGTCTGGAAATCGACATGTGTAACTTAGTACTCATTCGCACTCTGGAGACCAACTACAAGACGACACGTGGAGGGGTGAAACCCGGTATCGTCATAAGCCCCCCAGACTTGAGAGAGGCGACGACAGGTCAAATCTGTTATTTGAATCGTCTTCGAGTTGGGTCATTATTTGGGCGGGAAAAAGCCCGCCACCTGCAACCCTAATTGCTTGTAGCCACGTGGCGTGACGTCCCGGCGCACTAACGCTTCGTATCCCGTCCATCATAACGTCACTGCATTGATTATCGCAATTTATAAAAGGTTATAACTCCTCATCACTCACGTCTTTTCAAATCCGTTTCATTATTCTGCCAGCATAAAAGAGGGAAGAAAAGACTACAAAGGAAACTTCCTGCCAAATCGTGTGCATTAACCTTCAAAGTTCAAGTAAGCGTCTTTTTTGTGTTTGTATTCATCCATGTCAAGTAGTGCTACTGAGTCCGATAGGGGTAGTGAACCACCTTCCCATAGTCAAACTCCAGTATCCATTCCTTCCGATCATCCTCTCCGATCAGTCTCCGACGAACTTGCAGATTCTTCTCCTTCTGCCCATAACCAACCTAAAAGATTAGTCACTAGGATGGACGGCAAAGGTCCTAAAGGCTGCCTCAGTGCCCTCTCCCTCGGGGATATTAACAGAATCCGCAAAAAGCTCAATATTGCTAGCCCCCAATTCGAGATCCAACTCCCCTCCGGTCGTCATCAGTACGCCGACGAGCCTCCAGAAGGGTTTTGTTCCGTATACAAAGCTCAGCTTTCTAGTGGGTTGGTAATCCCCTTGTGCCCGGCTGTCCTGGCGATCTAAACCACTATGAGATTGGGGTCTCTCAACTAGGTCCCAACGCTATTAGGATATTGATGGGATTCCTGATTGCTTGTCGAGTGACCGGTGTCTGCTTTTCAGTTCCACTTTTTCGCTAAATACTACAAGATCTCAAGTATGCCAGACAAGATGTGGTATACTTTCCAGTGAAGAACGAATCGAAACGAGTTTGTGTCCTAGGGACCTTCATCTCACAATGAGTGGAAGCCGAGGTTCTTCTTCCTTCGTCATGGTATGGATAATCCGTACATAGAGGTCGAGAGGCAAGAAACATGACAAACTGGGTAGTGACCCCATCCCTCGAGATGCCCGCACAATGGATAGCTCTGACCTCGAGGTGGTCACCCGATATCTGCACCTTCTGTATGGCCTAGCCAGCCTGGAAGAGGCAGGACCGATACCTTACGCCCAAGTCCATGTTGAGGATCGAAAGAACTGTAAGATTTTCCTTTGTTTGTTTTGTTTTTGAAGGATTTTGACTGTCAATACTAACTCTATCTTTTCTTTTTACAGTGGGGAGGTTCTCACTCATGACCGATCCATCTCAAATTCCGAAGCCGATGGGGGCGCCAGCCCCTGATCTACTCGAGAGGGGAACAGTGTCCACTGCTGGAAGATAGGGCTCCTCCCAAGTCTAGTTGACGGCTGCTAACGTCGAGTCGGCGACCGAGGTTCGAACTGCATAACAGTCCCAGTCTTCTGATCCTCCACTCACCCTTCGCTATGGTTCTCTGCGTGATGAGGAAGATGATTTCCTAACCGATCCCACAGCCAACGTCAGTGCCAGTGCTGAGGATGTTGCGGCCCCAACCAAGAAGAGGTCGACCTTGACTGACCTGGTGAGGGACCAGCATAAAAAGACCAAACGAGCCAAGGTCGGTGAGGGCTCTTCTGAGGTAGAGATTGACGTAACTCTGGCTGCTGACAACTGCGTGAATTTGGAGAACAAAGATCTATCTGCTGCGCTACGGAGGTCGTGCCGTGCGGTAAGTAGACTGTTTTTCTCTCATTTCCTTCGAGACGTGTACCTTTGTCTTTATCTTTTGACACTTCTTTTTTCTTTTTCTAGAACAACCTTCTGGGTAGAGAGGCATTTAGACGATTGGCTACGCTCACGGTCGAATCGTATTAGAAGGAATATTCACAAGCTGATCGAGGAGAATGTGAAGAAAAGTGCCGCCATAGCCGGGTTGGAGAGTCAGCTGGAGACTCACACGCGCGAGGTGAACGTCGAGGTGAAGAGGCTTCAGGTTTCCTTGACTGCCACTGCTGACATGTTGGCGAAGACCCAGCTCGATCAGCAGGACCAGGATCAGAGGATGGTCAAGCTGGCGGCAGATTTCGAGAAGGTGCAACAAGCACACAAGGCTTCTCTGGCCGACACCGCACTGGCTCAACAAGAAAGGGATGCCGTGAGGGTCGAGCTAGAAAGGGAGAGAGAGACTCTGAGAGTCGAACGGGAACAAGCCCTTGCGAGGATCGAGACGGCAAAGGCAGAAGCGATATTAGGATATCGCAAGTCGGATGATCTTGACGCCGACTTGACCGTGTTGATGCGTACGGCTATGATGGGCGGTTTCACTCTGGCAGTGGATCAGGGTAAGAAGTCTTATCCAGGATTCGATGCACTGAGGCTTGAGACCCCCTAGTTTTACAACTCCAAGTCGGAGAAGATGTACGATCTGTACTTCGACGAGTTCAAAAAATGAGAGTCTCTAGCCTCGAAATACGCTCCCTCGACTTCTACCCCTGCTGCTGAGCCGACCGTCACAATCTCAGAGTCGAACCTCGACAAAGTCCTTTGACTGCTACTTTTGTAATCTTCTTTTGTCGCATTTTTAATTCGACCCTCTGAACTTGGATCTTTTTTGTATAATTTGCATTTGAAAAGTACAATTTGCCTAGTCTTGACTTACATCGGCTGGTCTTTTCGATTTGGCCAGGCTGTGTACCGAGTTTGCATTGAAATCGAAATTTATTTTTCGTGATTTTGTTGTGCTTGTTTCCTTTTTCTCTTATTTCCTTTTTCACATTGATGCATTTCAGCTTTTCATCTGTCGAGCCTTGGCTCTGTTCTGCTTTTGCTTTATTTTTCGTATATGGATAAGTGTTGCCCCCCAAATGTATTATGAACCTTTGGTTCTTATTGCACTTGTGAGTTTAGCTGAGATCGACCCGTTTGCCTTGACATTTTTTGTCCTTTGGACTATTTCTGCTACGGGCGGGTCGACGCGCAGGGTATTTTGGCCCGGTTTTACGAGCCGTGCCTTTGCTTTGGCCTTTTTGCCTTATGAGCTCGTTTGGCATCTGGCTGAACGTTTGGCTTGGGCTCGTTTGGCTTTTGGCCGAGACATTTGGCCCGACCATGCGAACCGTGTTTTTGCCTTTGCACTTTTTTTTTGCCTACTAGGCTTATTTTGCTTTTGGCTGTTCTGGGGGGTCCGACCTGCGGATTTCCCCACTCGTTGTTGACTGCATCGCCTTTAACATTTTGTATCTCGTTAGACTTGTAATGTTACGGCTATAAATCCTAACAAACATAAAAGCATCTCGAGGAAAGACATGTTTATTAGAATATATATGAAATTGTCACATGGACTTATTACAAGATTTAAAAACGAAAAAATAGAAATTGATCGAAATAAGGCTTAACTTTAAACATAATACTTACTCAAGTTGTTGGCGTGCCATTGTCAAGGAACCGTGGTTCCATCTGCTTGTCCGAGTTGATAGGATCCTTTGGGGTGAACCTTCAGAATCTGTTACGGGCCTTCCCAATTTGGGGTCAATTTTCCAACTGCTTCTTGTCGACTTGCTTAGATCTTTCTAAGAACCAGATCCCGGACTTTGAAGTATCTATACTTAACCCTTGAGTTATAATACTGCGAGATCTTCTGTTTGTATCTTGTCATTCTGGCCGAAGCGATCTCTCTTCGCTCCTCAGCATTGTCTTTTTCTTGTCGAAGGTCGGGAGCATTTGTTTCAACATTATAAGCTAGAACTCGAGCAGAAGGAACACCAATCTCGGCGGGTATTACCGCTTCGCACCCATATACTAGAGAGAAAGGTGTTTCACCTATTGAGGAATTAGGAGCTGTCATGTATGACCATAGGATGCTCGGAAGCTGTACTCCCCAATCTCGACCTTCTGCCTCTAGCCTCTTTTTTAAACCAAGCTTGATCTGTCGATTTGTCTGTTCGACTTGACCGTTTGCCTGTGGGTGAGCTACCGAGGTGAAGTGCTGACTGATATGATATTCATTGCACCATTCTCTAACTCTTTGGTCTTCGAACTGGGTGCCATTATCTGAGATCAGAGCCTTTGGGATGCCGTACCTGCATAAAATATCGACCCACAAGAATTTTTTGATTGTTGCAGCTCTGATGTCGGGCAAAGCCTTGGCTTCGACCCATTTGGTGAGGTAATCCACAGCGACGACCACATATCGATTTTTCCCCGGAGCTCAGGGTAGAGGTCCAACTATGTCGACTCCCCACTGATCAAAAGGCCAGGCTGACGAGATGACATTCATTTCTTGGGCCTGTTGATGGGAGATATTGTCATTGATTTGACAAGGTTTACACCTCTGAACAAGGTTATTCGCATCTCGTTGCATCGACGGCCAAAAATATCCAGCTAGCTTGCACTTTCGAGCCAACATTCTGGCCCCGCAATGATTCCCACAAGCTCCTCTGTGGATTTCCTCCAGGGTTATGCTCACCTTCTGCCTTGGATACACACCTCAACCATGGGCTCACAAAAGACTTTCGATATAGGACATCGTCAAAGAATGCGTACCGTACTGATTGGAGTCGGACCTTCCTTGATTGTACCTTATCAGATGAGAGAACTCCTTCCTTAAGGTAGAGGGCGATCGAGTCCATCCACATGGCCTGCTGAGTGATCGGCTGGGCCTCCGATTCTTTGTAACTCCTGTCGGTCAATAGTTCGACTAGAACTTTCTTATTCGAGACGAAGTTCGAGGCGAGCTTAGGTAGTGCATCGGCCCTCTTATTTTGACTTCGAGGGACCTGCTCGATTTGAACTGTCTTGAACTTAGGTATGAGGTCTTGCACCACTGTTAGATAATTCCTCATGGTTTCTTCCTTAGCTTCACACTCCCCTTTGACGTGATTTACCACTAACTGTGAGTCACTATAAACCAGTAAATCCTCGACACCTAACTTCAAAGCAAGTTTCAGACCTGTGATCATAGCTTCATATTCAGCCTCGTTGTTCATTGCTTTGAAGTCAAATCGAAGGGCGTAGGGGAATTCTTCGCCTTTTGGACTAACTAGAAGGAGACCTGCTCCTGCCCCCTCCTTACTCGATGCTCCATCTACTTGTAGGGTCCACTATTCCTCCGGGCTTTGTTTCTCTTGATCAAGTTGGATGAAAATCCCTTCGGCTAAGAAATCTGCCAGGGCCTGAGCTTTTACAGCAGTTCGAGGAACAAACTCGATATCGTATTGCGCCATCTCTACTACCCATTTTGCTAGTCGACCTGAGGTATCGGGCTTTGCTAAGATCTGCTTCAGTGGTTGGTCAGTGACTACCATAATATGATGGGCTTGGAAATAGGGCCTCAGCTTTCTCGAAGCATGTACCAGACATAATGTTAGCTTTTCTGCTGGTGAGTATCGGATCTCGAGGCCATGTAATGCTTTGATGACAAAATAGATATGCACTTGGCCATGTACCCCTTCTCGAACTAGAACCGCACTCACTGCTTCTTCGCATACCGCCAAGTAGACTAACAACCTCTCCCCTTATCGAGGTGAAGTGAGGGTGGGTAATTCTGATAAGTAAGCTTTCAACTCCTCGAAGGCTGTCTGACATTCTGCATCCCAATGGAAAGGACTGGCCTTGCGGAGAATCTTGAAAAACGGTAGCGCGCGCTGTGCAGATCTCGATAAGAACCTGTTGAGGGCGGCCATTCGACCGGTAAGCCGCTGTACTTTCTTTGTATTTCGAGGGGCAGGCATATTTTTCAAAGTATCGATTTTGTCCAGGTTCGCTCGAATCCCATCCTTCGAGATCATATATCCTAA
Source organism: Gentiana macrophylla (assembly GCA_026214975.1). NCBI lineage: Eukaryota > Viridiplantae > Streptophyta > Magnoliopsida > Gentianales > Gentianaceae > Gentiana > Gentiana macrophylla. The sequence continues at coordinate 170,509,352 of CM047805.1, read as the reverse complement.
AAAATTTCCCGACCTGACCCCAAAGGTGCACTTCTTTGGATTTAACCTTATCTGTGTATCCCTCAACACTCCAAATACTTCTCGAGCATCTACCAAATATTGCTTCATAGATCGACTCTTGATGAGCATGTCGTCTACATACACTTCCATACATCTACCAATCTGTTTGGCAAAGATCTTGTTGACTGCTCTCTGATATGTAGCCCCGGCGTTTTTCAATCCGAATGGCATGGTAAAATAGCAAAAAGTGCCAAATTCCGAGATAAAAGCTGTTTTTTCCGCGTCCCGGGGATCCATTAGAATCTGGTGGTATCCCTTGTATGCGTCCAAGAAACAAAACCTTCGAAATCGATGGTAGAGTCTAATAACTTGTCTATTTTTGGCAATGGATATGAGTCCTTTGGACATGCTTTGTTCAGGTCGGTGAAGTCCACGCACATACGCCAGCTGCCATCGGGTTTCTTGACCAACACTGGGTTGGCCAGCCACTCTGGGCAGAATACTTCTCTTACTATCTGGGCTGATAGTAGCTTTCCGACTTCCATTTCTATGGCCTCAAGTCGATCCGGTGCAAAGCTTCTCTTCTTTTGCCTAACTGGCTTCTTAGCTTGATTTATCTCGAGCTTATGGACCGCGATATCTGGGATAATCCGGGCATGTCGTCAGCCTTCCAAGCAAAGACATCTCTGAACTCGATTAACAACTCGATTAGCGACTGCTTTTCTTTGGCCGGGATCCAGCTCCCGACCTGTACACATTGATCATCTTCCCATTTCCAGAGGCGAACATTCTCGACTGCATCACTTGAGATCCAGCTCTTCTCCTTTTCTTCCTCCGGAATTAGTTCCTCGACCAGGACTTGCTGTACTGCCATTTTCCCGTTCATGACAATGGAGTTGCAACTCCGCGCGGCATCAACGTCCCCTTTTACTTCGTGGGAACCGTTCCTGGTAGGAAACTTCATGTTGTTGTGGAAAGTAGAGATGATGGCGCGCAGGTGATGTATAACATTTATATGATAAAAATTACGATATTTTATATATTTTATCAACTCTTTATATATAAAATATAAGAAATTATAACGATAATCTTATGAAATATTAATAGTTATAAATACATCTAATTAATATAAAAATCTAGTAAAAGTAATAAAAAGTTATAAATTTTGTACCGGTCTAGTAACCGGAGTGTCGTGTCAGATTTACGTGGGTATTTTTGGTATTTTATTGCAGATTTTTAGGTAAACCAAGACCCCGAGTAACGACACTTTTTGAAGAAAAAACATGTCTTTTGAAGGAAGTAAGGAAGTGCCACGAGACTTAAAAATTCAAGTGGATCATCAATTCGCAGTAGTATTATCGAATTATATTTTCGACGAATAAATGACCCATCAAAAAGGCATTTTCTGAAGAAGAGTCCATCATGAAAGTTATAGATCTTTTCAAGAGCTTTCCAACGCTTCTTGAATTATGACATTTGGAGATCCAGAGCTCAAGTTATGATTTTATCAAGTTTCAGATCATGATGTGAAAAATGCTACCCGGATCAATCCGGATTAACCTCGGATCGATCCGGCCTTTCAGTTAGGAAACATAATGATGATTAGCATGTGATCCTGCAGAAGATAAGCCGATGGGATAATATTTTTTATTCCCGGATCGATCCGGCTTCATCTCGGATCGATCCGGCCTTGAAAAAATTGTCTATAAATTCAGCAGGATCTCAGACTGAATGGGGGGTACCAATATATATCTTCTAATATCCTAAACTAGTAGTAATAATGTATATATTAGTAGGCATTCTGCCATAAATAATGTAGAAGTTGTAGTATCGTTGTAACACTTGGACGGTTATCGGGAGTTCGATGTTGAAGAAGTTGTTGTAATTTCCGAAAAATACGGCCTCCAAATCAGCAGTTGTAACCTGGTAATATTCTAAAGTTTTATGTTTGTTGTTTTTATGTTTTTCTTTATAATGTTAGTAGGCTAAATCTATAACTAGCCAAGATATGTAATTGAAATATTTCGATCTTTTTGGTAAAATGGATGATGACTATAACTAAAATTGATTAAAAATTGAATTTGATGAATGTTTTTCTACTTGAAATGTATTGAAAATATTCGTATTGACGTAATTAACCAATATGAATAGCACCATAACCTAATGACGAACTAAACGGTGAAGTTAGGATATGAGAAAAAAAGGTAGAAAAACCGGAGGGTAAAAATGGCGAGTGAAAGCGTGACAACGGAATCTATTTCATACCGAGGCGATTTGTTTCGAGAGAAATAAATCTTATTAAAATTGTGCTCAAGATCTTATTACGTTGAAATCACTGTTTAATCGACAGATCTTAAAATCTCGGCCGTATGACAAAGCGGGAGTGACCCATGATTAAGATGACATTGGACATGATTGATGAGACATAGGAGACGATTTAAATGCGCTCGTGTGAGAGGAGGCTGTTGAGAGCTATGAGTGCACCGTTTCACATATTCAATTGGACCTAATAAAAAGGAAGAACGAGCACATCCATTAACTAAAAAGATTGAATAATCCAATTACATATATCTTGGCTAGTTCTTTAATAATTATTAGTATTTAATATATTGGTATCTATATATTTATATATATTATGTTAGTTTAGTTTCAATTTATGCATTTATTTTTTGTATATTAGTGACTCGTATGATAAATCTGCGATTTAGATCGAGTTAATAATAGCTGTTTGGTGTTTAACCACACTTAAAGAATTACCACGTTTCCCTGAGGATTCGACACCTGACTCACCATACTAGCACTACAATTTGACCCGGTACACTGCCGGTAAGGATTATAATAGTCTAGAAATAGTCCGTCAGCAGGTCATCCTAGAATAACATTATAAGCCGATTGAGCTTTGACTACCACATAGTTTAACTCTAGGGTCCTTCCTTTCTCGCCATCTCCGACCGTTCTGAGTAGCTTTATTGATCCCATATGATGAACCGCTTGCCCTGTGAATCCAAACAAAGGAGACGCTATAGGAGCTATGTCCTTCTCTTTCAGCTTCATCGCCTGGAAAGCCGAGTAATACAAGATATTCACCGCACTACCGTTATCGATGCAGACTCTCGATACACGGGCTCGGTTAATCACCACTTCAATAACCAACTCCTCACTATGACTCCGAGACTTGGGGATATCATCTTGGGGTCCGTACCCGAATTCTATTGTAAATCTCAGTTGTTTACGTTCCCTCGAGCTGTCAGTTGGATATCGACTGGCTCGGTCTTTATCATTCTCCACTGGCCCAAAGATCGTATTGACATAACTGTTTGGTCGATTATTGTCGTACTTATCTCGATCATAGTTATCTCTGTTATTTCTATCACGGTGTGGAGATCGTTCCCATCAAGGTGATCGATCTCTCCGTCTTTGAGCATCTCGGCCTCGACCCTTATCTTGATCGGGGTTCTTCCTTTTGTATTCTCTACGCCCTTTGGGCTCATCACACCGAGATCTATCAACCACTTCATCTAGTTTCCCTTCTTGAATATAGACTTACACATGTCGATGTCATAACACTCTCTTTCAAGTCGATTCCCAAATACACATCCGAACAAATGGTGTGCAAATCTCTTCACGAGCGATCTTCTCTCGAATGACCTATATCTCTCGTGAAATTAGACGCATAATACAATATTTGATTTTGAATTTCTCTCGCATGTGTTTCTCGAGGTTTCTTCAATCACTAGGTTTCCTCGAAGGGCGGTCTTCTGGCGAACTATGTTTTTCAAGAGCATGATGGATAGCTTCTTTAGAATCTTAGTATTCGAGACCGATTGTGGGGATGAAATCCTTGTCGCGTCGACCGTGTGATATACGATATATCGGGTCTTGTGATAGTCAAGTAGTTGAGTTTGCCCACAAGGCGCTTATACTTCCAATAGTTCTCCTTCATCTTTTAACAACTTCACATTTCCGGAGGTTGCTCCATGAAAATATCCTCGCAAGTCTCCGTTGAGAAAGGCATTCTTGATGTCAAGTCGAAACAACGGCCAATGATTGTTAGTAGCAATAGAAATCAAAATACGAATAGAGGGCATTTTGGCAACCGGAGAAAGTCTCCTCATAATCGACCCCATAGACTTGGGTGTATCCTTTTGCTACCTGTCGGCCTTCAACCGATCCACGAGATCCATCGGGAAGAAACTTTACGGTATATACCCATTTGCATCCAACAATATGTGCATTAGGTGGGGAAGCACCAAGTCCCACGTACCATTAGTATGAAGGGCATCAACCTCATCTACCATGGCTTGTCTCCATCCAGGGTGACTAAGGGCTTCTGCCTGATTTGGGAACATTTATCTTTGGACAAATGGGTGAGAAAAACAAAATGGCTGGGGACCAGGCGATCATAGGATACAACATTACCAATGGGATCTTTGGGTGACATGTTCGGGTTGCTTTCCGTTGGGCAATAGGGCGCGGATCGAGGAGGCTCCATATGAAGAGTTGGCGAGGGCGAGTCATGAGCTACTGGATCGCTTGCGTGCATAAGTGCGAGCGATTGGTGGGCGAAGATCTAAGGGATCGGACTCAGCAGAGTCGACAACCGTAAGGACACTCGGGGTTGGCACTAATGGAGTTGTTAGGAACCGGGTCAAGGAAGGTCGTGTCGGTTAAGCGATCGGTATAGTAAGGCATGGACTCATCAAAGGTGACATCGGCAGAGACAAGCGACTTACGGAGAATGGGACTATAAGCGGTAACCTTTACGAGTTCGAGAATAACCAAGGAAGACACATTTTGTGGCACGAGGATCGAACTTGTCATGACTGGACCAAGGTTACGAACATAGCGAGACACAACCAAAGACTTTAGGAGGAGCGATGTGTGGTGTTTTACGAGGAACAAGATGAGAAGGAGATTTACCTTGTAAGGTCTTGGTAGGCATTCGATTAATTAGGTAACATGCGGTCAAAATGGCATCACCCCAAAGGTATTTTGGAACATTCATATGTATCATAAAATCTGATGCGAGCAACATCGGTGAGGTGGCGGTTTACGTTCCGCCACCCCATTACATTGGGGTGTATAAGGACACGAGGTTTGGTGAATGATACCATTTTGAGCCAAGTAGTTTGACAGGCCAACAAGGTCACTTTGATATTCGCGTGCATTATCGAACGGGACGATGCGAATATTACTTGTAAATTGGGTTTCGACTTCTTTCACGGAACAAATGAAAACAAAAAGCGAGTTCGATTCTAGATTTCATCAAGAAAACCCACGTCATGCAGGAATGATCATCAATAAGCGTAACAAAATAACGAAATTTATTAGACGGAATATAAAGCGGACCCCAAATATCCGAATGAACAAGTTCAAACATAGACTCCCTACGAGTACTACTCCTTTTAAAGGAGGAGCAACAATGCTTACTTATTTGACACGTTTCACAAGGTAAAGACTCCAAAGACCCTAAAGTTTCGACTTCTTTGCAATCCCACCGACTTTGGCCGAACCACCATTAGCTTGATGTGGTGATTTGTGAGTTAGTGGAGTGTAATCGTGCAAAAGTTTAAACAAACCGGTCATGTGCTCGGTAGCTCCGAATCGATGATCCATGGGTTTCTTTTAGGCGAAAAGGAGACATGTTGGCGGCCGTGGGGATTGGACAAGACTAGCCATGGAGGGCGAGGTTTCGCCTTACCATTACCGCGGTACTCTTCCGTATTCGGTCTTTATTCGGTCTCCATCATCTTTGATTTGCTGTTTGTCATGGCTTGAGTAGGGTTACCTCCTGGGGGGCTGCCATGAAGATCCCAACAATTGTCAACCGTATGATTATTTCGACCACAATGCTCACATCGGACGGATCCACGGCCCGATCGCCCACCTCGGTTGCTCCCGCCACGCGCGAGTTCCTACCCCTTGGCCACCCCCACGGTATGATGAATTTCTGCATAATTCGACTTCCGCCAACATGGCTGATTTTCTTCATTGACCTCCTGTTTTTCCTGTTTTTTCGGCTATTCACGACCATCATGAAGCTCTACTCAAGCCGAGAGAACACTTCCGGAAGTGTGGGAAGAATTTATTGCCGCCAAGAATCTGGGCACGAGCAGGTTCATATTCGGGTTTAAGGCAGACAAGAACCGAATAACATCCATATCATTCGTTGCTTCTCCATTTTTCTACATCATCGGTCAATGGTTGATAGAGATTTCTCTCCTCACACACACTCATTATCTGTGAATAATACTCCTCCAAACTCAGTTGACCTTGCTCCAATTGGAAGTACTGCTTGCACATGTCGTAGATCCGAGTAAGATTTTCCGAACCAGAGTAGATCTGTTGCAACCGAGCCCACATAGCCTTGGGCTGTTTCGAGATCTGACAAGGTTGAGCTAATATCTTTGCTCAATCTTTGTTCAAAAGTAGGGACATAATCTGCGCATCATCTTGCTTCCATGATGCAGCCCGTGGATCATTGGCCCGGCCTTATCTGAACTAGATGGTGATCTAAACCTCTTCTGTGAGGAAAATTTAAATGACGGGACCACAACGTGTATCCAAGACACATAAGTCGGCCCAAACACTTTACCTAGCCGACTTACACACACATCACAATACCACAAATACCCTTATTAATACTACGTCACTTTAACAAGGTCGTTACAATCCTCCATTGTGTGACCTATATCCTCGTGAAATTCACAATATTTGCTTGAATTCCTCCTTTCGAGAGGTTTCTTCAATGGTGGCGGTCTTCTCACTATGTTTTTCGAGAGCATGATGGATAGCACCTCTGCCCGAGACCGATTAAGGGGATGAAATCCTTGTGCGTGTGGCTCGCCTCTTTTGATTGATTCTTGTTCGGACCTCGATTGTCCTTTTCGAATCCATCCGGTCGGATTGGGTGTGCTACGCTTTGCGCCTCTTCCCCCTTGACAAAATCTGTGCACCACGTTAACACACTCATCCATGGTACGAGGGACATCTCTGCTCAACTTCATATATAACTTCGTATTACGCAGTCCCCCTACAAACGATGTGATCAGAAGCCGATCATCTGCATCATTGACTTGCATAGCCTCGAGATTAAATCTCTTCAGATAATCTAACACTGTTTCATCCTTTTGCTGCTACATGTTCATGAGGTGCGTGGCGCTTAAATGAAACTTTTTGTTGACGATGAACGCATCCCAAAACTTATGGGCTAGCATGGAAAAACTGGAGATTGACCCAGGTCGTAGCTTGGTAAACCATTCCCTAGCTCGACCTACGAGTAGCGTCTCAAATGCCCGACATCGCATTGCATCGCATCAGGTGCGCCATCCAACCTCATCTGAGACAGATACCTATGTAGATGGTCTTCCGGATCGGTGGTACCATCGTAAGGCTCTATCTTTGGTATCTTAAACCCCTTAGGTTTAGGGAAACTCTCGATCTCCTTCGTGAAGGGTGACTCCAACCATATCGAGACCTGACTTTTTCACATAATAACATCCAGCTCCTCCCTAACGCTGTCCTCATCCATCTTCTGATGCTTCTGTTGGATCTCACGTCTCTTTCTCTCCACAGAGCTGGAGGATGCACTGACTTCGTCTCTGGGAGTTCGTTTAGGCTTTTCAACAGCATCTTTCGGACCGCCGTCTGCTTGCTGTTGCACCATAAACGCCTCTGCGATAATCCTGGACATTAATTCACGATCCGCCCCTGCCAAATGATCCACAATAGCTTGGTGTTCCGGAGCAAGACCCTGCTTTTCTTTCTGGGGATCATCATGGACGGGGTCCAAGACTGGATCTTTTGCTCCTTGCGCATCTAGATATACCTGCTCGTTAATCTGTGAGCCCTGTTGATCTGTGGCTTTGGAGACGGTCTTCCTGACGTTCTTATCCTTGGGAGGCATCATGATCTTGGTGTATTCAACAGTAGAAGACCCTCCTTCTAGCGCCAATGACGATGACAGATTGTGTCGCCTAATTTATCCGGGTCTATTTGGATCTAGTGATGAACACCCCAAACCCTAATGCCTAGAGAACGGGATGGTTGGTTTGATGGTTTGCGGCTGAGTCTAAGAGCTTGGCTTAGATTGCCTACGTATCCTGTCAATGTCCAGGAATCAAGCCTTACGTAGTTCCTGGAGTGTGGTATTTATAATGACGACACATGCCTTAACCCTAATATTAACTCGGTTTGAGCCATTGTCATATTTACCCCTGATGGGCCTTAACCCTTGCCCAAGTTATCACACTGTTAATAGGCCTTGACAGCTGGTGCGGACTCTGTCCTCGATGTCAACATAACCGACTTTCGGTACTTGACTCTGGGACCCTTGTCCTACACAGCTCGACGGTCGATTATTGTAGCCACGAGTCTGGAAATCGACATGTGTAACTTAGTACTCATTCGCACAATGGAGACCAACTACAAGACGACACGTGGAGGGGTGAAACCCGGTATCGTCACTATACTTCAAATGCTTCTCTCCTATGCAAAATACTTATCTGCTGTAGAAAATATTATTGATGATTGTCGTACTTTACTTCTTTGTTTTGTCTCGGTTTATTTTTTCCTTGTGAAAAAACAGAGAAGCATTCTTGCTCATTTGTTTAGCTACGAAGTAAGAAAATCTCAAGTTTGTTGGGTGTGTCGCACAAATCTCTTTCCCTCCCTCTCAAATAATTATAGCTTGTACTTTGGACACAATTTAAATTAAGGGTAGTGGTTATAAATGATAAAAGCAGAGAAATTTTTTTGTAAAAAAGGACATTGGATTGAAAAATGGTGAAAAATGACAAAAGACATCTTAAAGGACGAAATTACATTTGTCATATCTAACGACTTCAATTACACTATCAAACAAATCCATTAAAAATAATTCACTAGAACATTTTAATATCAAACAAATTCATTACCAAACAAATCCACTAAAACTAAGGGGGGAAAAAAACGTAAGAAGGGCATAATCATCCCGTTGAATGGTAATTTTTCATTTTTCAATTTCAACGAACTAAATACCAATTAATACATTAAATTTGTCACTTTTGACATTTGTTCTTTAAATTAATCTATTTTTCCTCCTCAAAAAAATTGTACAGGCATAATGCGCCCCGTTTCTTTCTTTGCATAAATGTGATCTAAAAATGAGATGCGCCCGTTTCTTTGCATAATGTGATCTAGATATGAGATTCATTTTCAGATATGATGGGGATGTTCTCAAGAGCTTTATTCTAAAATTCTAATGGGAATTCTTTTATAAAAAAAAAGAAATTCTAATAGGAATGAATAAAATAATTTTGTCCAAATGAACTAAAATTCTCTTATGCAATCCAAATAAACAAATTCTTATCAAAATTTCGCGTATTACTTAAAATTTTTTTTTTAAATTTCGGATCAATTTAATCTAGGAATGATTGAATCAAGGATGATTTTGGGGTGATTTTTTAGATCGAAGTCAGTAGTCTCTCTGCCGGGTTTTACGTATCTTGTAATTGTCGGGAATCAAGTCACGCGTAGTTTCGGAAGTGTATATTTATAGGGAGTTCATTACTCTAACCCTAAACCAGTATCGGTTTGGGTAAAATACAGTATTAACCCTTTGGGCATTTACCAGCTTATATGGGTTTTACCTACTTATACAAGTAACGACATGGATAATGAGTTTGCGTGTTTAGAGTGGACTTTGTCCGCACCCCGTAATTCGACCCTTAGGCTATCACTTATTCTTGTTTAGGAGGACCACATCATGACGCTACGTGGAGATGCGAGATTCGGTATCGTCACGCCCGTTTCTTTGCATAATGTGATCTAGATATGAGATTCATTTTCAGATATGATGGGGATGTTCTCAAGAGCTTTATTCTAAAATTCTAATGGGAATTCTTTTATAAAAAAAAAAAAAAAGAAATTCTAATAGGAATGAATAAAATAATTTTGTCCAAATAAACTAAAATTCTCTTACGCAATCCAAATAAACAAATTCTTGTCAAAATTTCGCGTATTACTTAGATTTATTTTTTTTCTAATTTCGGGTCAATTTAATCTAGGAATGATTGAATCAAAAATGATTTTTGAGGTGATTTTAGATCGGCGCGAGAGTCTCGAAGGTCAGCTTTCGATATCCTGTAATTGTCGGGAATCAGTCACACGTAGTTCACAAAGTGTATATTTATAGAGAGTTCATTACCCTAACCCTAAACCTAAACCATGTCGGTTGGGGTAAAATACAGTATTAGCCCTTTGGGCTTTTACCAACTTATATGAGCTTTACACACTTATACAACTAACCACATGGATAATGGGTCTGTGTGTTTAGAGTGGACTTTGTCCGCACCCCGTAATTCGACCTTTTGAAATTTATCACTTATTCTTTGTTTCAGGAGAATGGCGTGACGTGGCGTGGAGAGTGCGAGATTGATATCATCACGCCCGTTTCTTTTGTATAATGTGATCTAGATATGAGATTCATTTTCAGATATGATGGGGATGTTCTCAAGAGCTTTATTCTAAAATTCTAATGGGAATTCTTTTATTAAAAAAAAAAGAAATTCTAATAGGAATGAATAAAATAATTTTGTCCAAATGAACTAAAATTCTCTTGTGCAATCCAAATAAACAAATTCTTATCAAAATTTTGCGTATTACTTAGAACAAAAAGATTTAATTCATATCATTGTTCTAAATTAAATTTAAAATATTATCCCTTAAAATAAACTCATTTTGCCGTAAAAAAGAATAAACAAATAAATTCATTTCTTTCTTAGTATCATTCCCGCCTTTAGGCCTCATTAGGTCCCATTATTTAATGCCCAAAACAAATCTCAACAAATAAATAAGGTAATATTTCTCACCTTTAAAGAAAAAAATAGGAAAGAAAAAAGAAAAAAAGAAAAAAACAGCGGCAGCAAATAAAATTTCTGCTATCTAATAAGTTACGACGATACACAGCCTGATTTTTATGTTTTTATAACGTTCTATTTATTTGTATGGTTACGATATATAATTTTTTTTATTTAGTGCAGATTTTTCAGGCTAAGTTATTATAATTCTGATCAATACAAAAACGTCTTTATTCAGTGGTGGCTGCAGCCGCCGCCACAGGTGTCCTTAGCCTCCCACCTCTAATCCCCGGCGCCGCCGTGTCATGATAAACATGATGAGGAGTAGTAGTAGTAGCCCCATGGCCATGAGTAGTGTTGCTTAAGAATTGACTAACAATCATGGAGCTTGGACCCACAACCAGATTCTCCCACGCTTTATCCGCATCTTCGCCGCGTCTCCTGAAAACCTGCGTAGCATCTAGGCGGTGGATTTTCCATCCCTTCACCGTTCTCAGCCGGTTTATTTTATCTCTCTGCCGGCAAGCTAATTCGCATGTATTGATCTTCACCTCCTTTATACCTTCCTCCAGCAACTTCTCTAACAGCATTTCATCTGCATCACCGGAATCTTTAACGGCTCGGAGATATCGGTCAAGTTCCGGCACTCCGATCGATCTTCTGATCCCTCTCGAATAGTTAGCGTTAGGGCTAAACATTTTCGCCACCTCGTTGATCATCCCCCTTTCAACCATCCGATCAACCCGATCCGAAACAAACGAGTGGAGCACCGGGATCGATACATCCACCCAAATAAAACAACACTGATACCTCGATCTAAATTTGGACTCTCTGTCTTCAATCAAAGCCTCAATAAAGGAATTGGACCCTCCGGCGATGATCGGAAGCTTACCGCGGCGTCGAATGGATTTGGTGACATCAGTAGCCATGTGTAAGAAATTGGTGGAAGTAAAATCGGCGTTTGGATCATCAAGCATGTTCATCATATGGTGAGGTACACCGCGACTCTCCTCTTTCGTGATTTTGTTTGTGACTATATCTAGACCTTTATACATTTGCATTTTATCGGAGTTGATTATTTCCGCCGGAAATCGAGAGGCGAGATCGATAGATAGTCTCGATTTTCCGGTTCCGGTAGCTCCCATAACAACCACAACTTTATCCAATTCTTGATGTTGCCGAAGAAGTTGCATGTCGATTCCGCCATTTGTGATTTGGAAGAACGGTCTAGGTTTGGACATCAAACTTGACATTATTTTCATAATTTTTTTTTTTAAAATTTAAATATATATAATAAAAGAATAAAATTAATATATAGAACTAAGATATACAGAGAGAAGTTGAATATTATAGGGACTGAAAATGCATAGTTGAACTTGTGGGAAAATGAAAAATTGGGGGGATGCATTTATATAGGGAGGCTGAGAAGAAAGGGAGGAAAAGTGCTTTTGGGTGACACGTGGATGAATAATAGTGGCGGAATTGGGAAAAAAAAAGACAAATATAAGAATTATTATTAGATAAATATATATAAAAATGTGTTAGTGGGTAGAAGAAAGCAATAATATAATAGTCAACCACAACTTGTGCTAGAGTTCATCTTAACGGTGGAAATGGAATGCTCTTTTCTCCAAGAGGCTTCATTTTATCTTCTGTATACCGCGTCTCATCATATACTTGATTATCATTTTTGTTTCTTTATATATTATTTTATTATTGTTGAAATTGAATTTATCAAAAGAAAAAAAGGAAAAAAAATGTAGATTCGTACTGTTTATGTACTGTATTTTTATACAGGAACAGGACATTTCTAGATGCGGCGAGAAGACTCGGTCACTCAGATAAGTTATCTTCTTCATATTCTACTTTAATTTGCCTTTTTAGACTCAAAAGTGTTCTTAAACTGCATGCAAGTAGAGTAAGTGGTCAAGATGCCTTAGAACACTTGAATCAGATACTTTAAATGAATTTCTCTACTGTCTATTATTGTTTTTATAAATGATAAGATTTGCATCCAATATAAAATACATTAATCGCTCTATATCCATAAAAACAAGAGCACTTAGGAGAGTAGGGACGGGTAAAATTTGATATTACTTATGTCTAAAAATATAAATCTATTTGAATTTTCACTCAATTTAATAAAACTAGTTAAGTTAGCTATGTAACATTAATTTTAATGATAGAAGTCTAAAATAACATTTGACTGTCATTAATACAATAGTTGTAAAATAATAAAAGTAGGTGGATATATAATATATGATGGTAAAATGAAGACAAAATGTAATACATGTTTAATTGATTTCTAAATGAATTTATATGCTTATAGCATGGAACACAACCAAAAAGCTAAATAAACTTAGATTTTAAGACAGATGTGTACACGGTTCGGTTCGGATCGGTTAATAGCCGTAACCGAAACCGAACCGAAATTTTCGGTTAATTGATAATCCGAACCGAAACCGAACCGTTTGTAAAAGAAAACCGAACCGAACCGAAATAACTGGTTCGGTTCGGTTAACCGAAAAACCGAAAAAAAAATCAAAAGTAAATAATTAGAGATAACAGAACCGAACCGAACCGAAATAACCGGTTGGTTAACCGAAAAATCAAACTGAAATAACCAAATTTCATCCAAATTATACAATTACAACAGTTTGATTCACTATATGGTTATAAACGGTTTGATTTTTCTATTTGGTTTCAGTTCGGTTCGGATCTATACGGTTTGGATTCGGTTCGGTTTCGGTTTCGGTTCGGTTCGGATAATTTACAGCACTAAACATTACCGAACCGAAAATTCCAGTTTTTCCATTTTGAAAACCGAAAATCGAACCGTAGGACTTATTAACCAAACTGAACCGAATTACCCGAGTTCGGTTTGATTTTCGGATTATTCGTATCCGTGTACACCCCTAGTAGTATATGTTATCCTACTAATTAATACAAAGACAAGAAGGAAGAAGGGGGAGAGGCCACGTGGCCTTTTTTTTTTTTTTTTTTTCTTTCTTCTTTCCTATATATCTCCTCTACAATACGGCTACGTGATATTTCAATGTACTAGAGTTTGCTTGTGTGTGTGTTTTTTTTCCTTTCTCTTGCGTATATATTTTATATTGTGTGTCTGTCGTTTTTTTGCGGAGTCATCGGTTTTTTTGGGTTTTTTTTTCCTTTCTTGCGTATATATTTTGTTTTTTTTTCTTTTTTTCTTTCCTATATCTCCTCTACGATACGGATACATGATATTTCAATGTACTATTGTGTGTCTATGTCGGGTTTTTGTGGAGTCATCTGTTCCTTTGGTCATCTATTTGTTTTTTTAGTTTTTTGATTTTTCGTTCTCATTGGGGTCGTGCGTTATTATTGTTTTGTATTGATCTTATAATTGTTTTTTTACCCGTTCACCGAGTTTAACAAATTTTATAACATATTTATTATTCTTTTTCAACTGCGTCTTATTATGTTAATGAATCATAATTTTTTAGTTATCTTCTTTCCTATATCCTATATAATACGGCTACGTGACACTTCAATATAGTATAGTGTGTTTATGTGTATGTGTTTTTTGCCCTAATTTGTGTATATGTCGTGTTGGTCCCTTGGAAAGGCTAACACAAGTTTAGAGGGGGTGAATAAACTTGTCACCAAAAACTTTCCCAAAACGAAAAAAGCCCAGGAGGCGAGTTTTTGCCAAACTCAAAATGATACTCAGCTCAGTTTTGTTCCTGTCCTTTAACTTGTGCGGAGTTCAGCTAACTCAACTGAGTATAAGTTAATACTGACTTATATTTAGTCTTGTTAACTGGCAGCGGATATAACTAGCCTTTGTGCAATAGATGTGTCAATAAAAATCTAGACCTTCTATGTATCAGTTATGTCTTTGACTCGTCTGGTGTTTCTTTGAGTGATAATGCAACAAATAAAACAAACACAAGTGCATAAAGTAAATCAACACAAGATTTGTGTATGGAAGTTCGGGTGGTGTAATCTCAAAGACGCTCTCCTTCTCACGTGGTGTAGGAGGTATCACTAGAATTTTGAGATAACTGTTACAAAATCCTAGCACAATGACAGTCATTCACGACACCCTAGTTTCACTGTCTACACATAATGAAGAAAGGTAGGATTGCTTCCTTCATTCTGCACATTGATCTTTCGGAGCTGGAATTGCTCCTTCACCAGCTCACCACTAACACAAACACAGTCCGCAGACTGCACCAACAGCTGTGGCAATCAAGTTGCAACCGTTTGGGGAAAAGTGGAATTGCTCTCCTGAAACTATGCACAACCAACCATTTTTCACAAAGGTTAGGTTTAGAATTAATCAAGAGATTAATTCAGTGAGCTGTCTGATTCTTCTGGATCTGGCTTTGTAGCTCCAAGATGCCTTCTTTCCCCCTTAATGGGTTACTGGATCTTTCTTTGAAATCTTCAAGGCAATTCCGTTGGCTTCCCCTTTTCTAGATATATATAATCTGATTTTCTGGATCTGGATTTTTGGATATGTGCTTGTAAAGCTCTTTTTCTGATCCTTCTCCTTTTTTTAAGTGATTCTCTTGTGTATTTATAGGGGTGATGTAACGGTCACTAGCTCTTGTAGCCGTTACATTTGTCGTTTAGCCAACGTTCATATGTACGACCTTTGTCGTATTGTTAATTCAAATTCAACAAGGCCTTAACTCAGTTTTCTACTCTACTTCGAAACTGAGTACCTTGTATACTTAACATCGACTTTAATTGACTAAGTCGAGTACACCATTCGATTTCTTCTTTTCCTGGTAAGCGATAATCTTTGTCCTTAAGATTATTCGGTTTTACATGATCTATAGTTCGGGCCAGTCACCACAGACTTGCTCGAATCTCGACTTATAGTCACGACTTAATCGACTTCTAAGCGAGTTTGCCACCTCGTTCTTGATCTTCAGAATGGCGAGTTTGTGTCCTCGAGTTCTTGATCTTCTAGATAAGCCAAGCCGAGTCTGTGACCCTCGGCGAACTTATCTTCTTGATTCTTGCATAAGCGAGTTTGAACCTCGAGTTCTTCGTATGCATACTCGAGTTTTCTTGTTGTGACTCGGTTTTCTTGTTGTGACTCAATTTATTCGCCTAGTTCTTATTCTATTACAATGCTTGTCTGAAACAACCTATACAAGGTTCAGACTCTAGATAGAACTTATACATTTATCTCTAGACCATTTCTTGCTTCTTCTTCCATTATGCACTATAACAGTTAGTTATGACTTCATCATCATGGGTTGTAAGTGATTTGTCTAATTACGTGACGAATCATCATCAAAACATAAATAATATTTCCAAAATTTTTCCCTTTTTTGATGATGTATCATAACCCTCCCTAAAAGAAATAATAAAAGAATAATGCAAGAAATCATAACAAATCAAATTAAGATAACAAACTAGAACAGCTGAATTCATTACAAGAATAAAGTTTAAAACAAACCGAGTTAAAACTGAATAGAATTACAACTTTTCTTTTCCAAGTTCCAACATCTTTTCTCCAAGGAAAATGTTTCTTTTGGTTTCTAGGAGTCTTCTTTCTTTTCCTTCTTCAACTGATTCGCCATCTCTAGGCTTGATTTCTAGATATTCACCGATCAACTGATTAGCCTCTTAATTATCTTGATTTTTGAGCTTTATCAAGATTTCTTTGATCTCCTCATTCATCATCATTTCTTCTTCTTCTGAAATAAGGCTATGTTCCTCTTCCTTAGTCTTTTCAGCTTTTCTTTCTGGTTCCAATTCAGCTTCCCCCTTAGTTGTTGTCTCTTTATTTTCTACTGACTTTAGACGTTCTTTCAGTCTGATACAGATTGCAAGTTTCCTTCTGATATTCATCACAACTCTAACTGAGGTCTCTTCATCTTCCTCAGTTCTTGTTTCTTTGAAGGTTTCTTCTTCGATCAGTTCTTCAATCAAACTATCAACTGCTTCTCCATTCTGTTGAATTGCAAGTAGATCAGTATCTACTTGTTTGTCTTGTTCTATCACCAACTGTTTGGCATAGATTTCTTCAGCATTTTCAGCATCACTTCCAGTTTTCTTTTCATCACCTGTTTTCTTTTCATCACCTTCAGCTTTATCTTCCCCCTTGTTTGAAGATAAGCTAAAGCTTTCTTCAAACAACGTGCGCAAGGTGATGATGTTGGAAAATTTGTTTAAGCCTGAATAGTGTGTTCTTCCAATCAACTCATGTAGATTGAAAAGATTCTTTTGCAGAGTCAGCATCACACCTTCAATGATTTCTTTCACTCTTTCCAATTTTTCTTCAATTGTTTGATTGATTGTTCTTTGAGATGTTTGATTCTTGCAGACTTGCTTGTGGATGCTTCATGGGCCTGAGATGAGGTACTGGCCTCAGGATAATAAAAATGAGCATCATGACTTGTCAGTTTCTTTTCATATTCAGCCTCGCAAAATTCACCATCTTCCAAAGCTTCCCTTTGTTCATCAGTGTACTCTCCATGTATCTCAGTTGGAGGTTCACTTTTTTCAGTTTTATCAATCTCGCTTCCTTTGCTTCCTTCAGTTTCACTTTCCTCAGTTTCGCCAAGCTCACTTTCTTCAGTTTCATCCTCAATTTGAATTACTTTTTCAGTTTCAGTTTTCTTTTTCTGAAATCTGTTCCAAGTCCTCTTTTGTCTTCTGAGAGTCCTTTCATCTAAATTCACAGTTCCACTTGAACTTGAATTTGAAACTTCACTTGATTCTTCTTCAACAATCTTCCTTTTCTTCACCCCAGTGGACACTGATTTGTGTTCCACTTTTGTTCTTGTGGATGTTGAAATAGAGAAATGATCTAGTATTTTTTGAACTGGAAAAGTGAATCCCTTTTTCAATAACAGCTTTTCTCCAGTAGCTTTTCTTTCTTTGACTCTTTCTTTCTCGTCTGAAATATGTTTTATCAATTGATTGAGAACAAATTTGTTCCAATCAAATCTCTCTTCAAACCAAATAGCATATATCAGCTTTAGTTTATCTGTTGAGAGAGTGAAATTCCTGGCATGACCAATGACATTTTTGGTCAGAAGAATCGTCAAGAATGCGAATTCTTGTTTTTGCTGATAGATGGATCCGATGAAGTTCTTCTCCTCTTTGTTGACTGCAGTAACACTCCAAAGCTTGCCTTTTTCTTCATTTCCAAACGTAAGAGATGAAGATCCTCCGATTATGTCCAAGCCAAACACCAGTGAAAGCAACTGCTCATCAACGGTAAAGCTCTTATCTTGAACAGTTGTTTTGAAGCTTTTTCCATCATTGATGATTTCGGCATTTTTGTAGAAGTCTTTGATGCCATTTGGACTCAAAGTAGTGACTTTTGTATCAATCAAGTTTTCCAATCCTCGAATCTTCTTGATCTTGTTCACAATCCGTTTTGATAGAGTGGAGTTTGTATACTTTTGACAAAATTCGTCCAGGCTTGTGGTGATTCCATCATCAATATTGTATTGCTCCATTGATTTCTGAATTAGAGATTATTTTGGAAAATCTTGAATGCTTTGAATTGAGCAGGATTTCATCAAGATTTTGTTTTGCAATCGTTTTCAAATAAGAGTCGTGTCACAATCAATGGGATTTTGTAGGTGTTAACGGTGATTTTTACGGTTTATACGACTTTATTTCGTAGCAATTTCCTTTGTGTTTTATTACTTTTTATAGAAAATTAAGTGTTTAAATGATTTATTGAAAGAATGCGTATGGAAATGATTTAAATGCAAAGTTGAGCTAATTTCGTGATTTTATTGGTAATTATCTATGGTTTTACACTTTACGTGTTTTTATGGTTTTGTAGTTACGCGAACATGTCATAAAAAGAGATCTAAACGGAAGGAAGAAGATGCAAGTCAAACTTGAAATGGAGATGGACGGGCGTTTGAAGGATGGACGAGCGCCCCAGAGAGCCACGATTCGTGAGTATTGAGATTTTTCTTTGAACGAGCGCCCAAATTTACATAGAGACAAAGCGTACGATCGGACTCGGCCCGACTCGAAGAAGTTCATACAAAGCCGGACGGGCGCCCGAGTACCTCAGACGGGCGTCCAGTCCGCCGCCTCAGCTAAACCGACTTAAAAACCTATTTATAGTCACGTTTTCTGAACCCTAAAATAGATACAATTCCACCCCTGGCCGCCCAGGCCCCTTGGGGGCGACTTTGCTGCTTCCTCTTGCTACCAGAAACATAGTTTTATCGACTTTTTATATACCAACGATGAGTAGAGGCTAGGCGATTTGAACGAGCTTTGTGAAGCCATCTCTGCAACATCTTGATTTCTTCTTTGGGATTGTTTTGTGAGTTTTAAATAAAGCTTGTTTCTTTATTACGTTCATATTGTTATGATTAAATCGAGAGATGGTTGCGATTTGATGTTTAACGTTTGATGAGAATCGTTGTTAGACTTAGATCACCGTAGTAAAGATTAGATTTTTAACCTAAAAATAACGAGAGTTGTTAGGTTAATTTCTAGGTTGCTAGATTGAGAAATCTTACACCTTTGTTTTGAAAGCGTTAATCTTTAAGATCGAGAGATGAGAGATTAATAAGCGAATTATCTAAGAGATTAGAAATTCATACTTTTGATAGGTGAACCACAATCTTCATTAAATCTTCACTAAACAATCTAGAGAGAAATTTGAGGGTTGTGAGATCGGTGGATCATTGCTTGTTCATTTTCAATTTATTTGTTATCATCTTAGTAATTTTATTATCTTTTTAGAATAGAGTTATTTTCATTAGTTTGGCTCGTAACTATCTTTCCTGGCTTTGGATTCTAGATCCTCTGTCCAGTTTATTGTTTTCATTTTTCTTTAGTTCTGTTTTGTTTTATTTTTCGTGACAACTTTAGAGAAATTAAGAACTAGACCAACCTCGATTCCCTATGATTCGACTCCGGTTGTAACTACTATACTACGATCCCTGCACTTGGGGTAAACCGGATTATTTTATTACTTGTTTGTTTTTCATTAGATAAAATCCGAGACAGTAGGGATGTACATCTACTTCTTTTTCTCCCAGATTGACACGTGGCTTCGAGTGATTTGTCATGTCAGCCCAAGCGTCAGATGGTAGCTGGAAAATTTTCTGCTTTTGACCAATATGTCCTTCATCAGCTTTTGTTTAGAGGTCAGTTTTCTCAGGATTCAACATTGAGAACTGACTCGGCCTGCAAAACAGTTTTAAATTTTCTTCGGTACCCATATCTTTTGGGTCCGGTGGATTAATTCTTGATGTATTATTTTCGCTTTTCTTCATGAGAGAATTAAGCTTTTCATTTTTTTTCTGGATAAACCATTACGCTCAATCTTAGTTGATTTCACAAGGATTCTTTTAGATTTATCATTTTTAGTTTCCTTGTGTAATCCACTAGATCTTCTAGTAATTTGATGCCCAGAATTTTCATTCTTTGAAATCTCAATACTGGGTAGGGGTGGGAAATTATCATTGCTTTTGTCAAATTTACTAGACATTAATCTTTCAGCAAGATTTGACATCTCGGTTTCAAGAAACTCATTCCAATCTTTTGCTTTGTCAAGTTCTCTGTCTTTTAATTTCAGTTCCAATGAAAGTTTTTCAGTTAACTTGACAAGATCAGAGTTTCTCTGGCTGAGTTCAGCGAATGATGACTGAGTTGAAGAATGTACCTTTTCTCTATGATTTGATACAACTTTAATGTTCGACTGTACATTCTCTTGTTGCTCTGATGAATCTTCTATATCGATAGTTACTTGCAACAACTTCTTTTCTTCTTCTTCTAAGAGATCTCTTAGTGATGGAACTCCTCTGGATTTGTTAATATAGGCATTGAAGTTTGTATCCACATCATCACTGAGTTGAGGTTCTGGATTTGTATGCAGATTTGTCGTTCTGAACCTTTCAACTATTTGATCGTGAAAATCAGATACATTTTGCAAGCAGTTAGTCAGGGGGTGAGTAAGCCAACTCTTAATTCTAGATGTAGTCATTGAAATCAAACTAAGTGAATTTATAACTGATACAGTGAGGGTCTTCAACAACTGGTTGCTTAAAACAAAAGTACTGCTCCGATACCAATTGTTAGTATCGGAAATAACTGATGCACAGTTATCTCCTTGAGCAGTAACAACTCGGATCTCCTCCAAAAGGAAGAACTTGCTCTGATACCAATTGTTGGTCCCTTGGAAAGGCTAACACAAGTTTAGAGGGGGGGGGGTGAATAAACTTGTCACCAAAAACTTTCCAAAACTGAAAAAGCCCCAGGAACTGAGTTTTTGCCAAACTTAAACTGATACTCAGCTCAGTTTTGTTCCTGTCCTTTAACTTGTGCGGAGTTCAGCTAACTCAACTGAATATAAGTTAATACTGACTTATATTTAGTCTTGCTAACTGGCAGCGGATATAACTAGCCTTTGTGCAATAGATGTGTCAATAAAAATCTAGACCTTCTATGTATCGATTCAGGTCTTTGACTCGATTATCCAGTGTTTCTTTGAGTGATAATGCAAAAAATAAAACAAACACAAGTGCATAAAGTAAATCAACACAAGATTTGTTTATGGAAGTTCCGGGTGGTGTAATCCCGTACGTCTCCCCTTCTCATGTGGTGTAGGAGGTATCACTAGAATCTTGAGATAACCGTTACAAAATCCTAGCACAATGACAGTCCTTCACGACACCCTAGTTTCACTGTCTACACATAATGAAGAAAGGTAGGATTTCTCCCTTCATTCTGCACACTGATCTTTCGGAGGTGGAATTGCTCCTTCACCAGCTCACCACTAACACAAACACAGTCCGCAGACTGCACCAACAGCTGTGGCAATCAAGTTGCAACCGTTTGGGGAAAGGTGGAATTGCTCTCCTGAAACTATGCATAGCCAACCTTTTTTCACAAAGGTTAGGTTTAGAATTAATCGAGAGATTAATTCAGTGAGCTGTCTGATTCTTCTGGATCTAGCTTTGTAGCTCCAAGATGCCTTCTTTCCCCCTTAATGGTCTACTGGATCTTTCTTTGAAATCTTCAAGGCAATTCCGTTGGCTTTCCCTTTTCTAGATATATATAATCTGATTTTCTGGATCTGGATCTTTGGATATGTGCTTGTAAAGCTCTTTTTCTGATCCTTCTCTTTTTTTTAAAGTGATTCTCTTGTGTATTTATAGGGGCGATGTAACGGTCACTAGCTCTTGTAGCCGTTACACTTGTCGTTTAGCCAACGTTCATATGTACGACCATTGTCGTATTGTTAATTCAAATTCAACAAGGCCTTAACTCAGTTTTCTACTCTACTTCGAAACTGAGTACCTTGTATACTTAACATCTGACTTTAATTGACTAAGTCAGAGTACACCATTCAGTTTAATCTTTTCATGGTAACTGATAATCTTTGTCCTTAAGATTATTCAGTTTTACATGATCTATAGTTCGATTTCAGTCACCACAGACTTGCTCGAATCTCGACTTATAGTCACGACTTAATCGACTTCTAACCGAGTTTGCCGCCTCGCTTCTTGATCTTTTGTAATCGAGTCTGTGTGTCCTCAGTTCTTCTTGATCTTTAGATAAGCCAACTGAGTCTGTGACTCTCAGCGAACTTATCTTCTTCAGTTCTTGCATAACTGAGTTTGAAGCCTCAGTTCTTCATGTGCATACTCAGTTGTCTTGTTGTGACTCGGTTTTCTTGTTGTGACTCAGCTGTTCGCCTAGTTCCTATTCTATTACAATGCTTGTCTGAAACAACCTATACAAGGTTCAGACTCTAGATAGAACTTATACATTTATCTCTAGACCATTTCTTGCTTCTTCTTCCATTATGCACTATAACAGTTAGTTATGATTTCATCATAATGGGTTGTAAGTGATTTGTCTAATTACGTGACGAATCATCATCAAAACATAAATAATATTTCCAACATGTCGGTTTTTTTGTTTGTTATATGTCGGTTTTTTTTGGCTTATTACGTATTTATTATTCTTTTTCATCTTCGTTTTTTTAGTTCTATATTGTGTGTGTGTCGGTTTTTTCCTTTGGTCTTCGCTTTTTCTTCGATTTTTTCTTACATTCTTCGTTTTCCCCCCTTTTTCTCTTATAATTCTGTTAACAATGATTCATCCGTTCACCGGGTTTAAAATGATATTTTTTGACTATGTAATGATATCATTCGTTTTTCTACTTTATAATTAAGCTATACAATTTAATTAATATACCATCTTCATTTTTATTTTTATTTGTTAAAATAACTAGGATATTTGTTACACAATTGGGGTTGATTAGGAAGGATGGGGGAGGGGTTGGATATTTACCATTTAGCTACTGCTTATTTTCCCAATGTACTTTAGGTAAATAATTCAAAGCATCAGTACATCACATTTAATACACTCACCCACTAAACCTACCTCTTTCTCTTCTCCTCCGTTGCCCTCCATCTGTTGTCTATCATTCCTCCTCTTATGTCGTGTCGCCGGAGGAAAAAGCAATCCGGCTTGTCAGGCTTCTACCGACTTTGATTTTCTAATGAATTTTTATATATACACTTTGATTTCGTACGATTTACTAACAGAGGAAATCCTTTTTGCTTTGACTGAGGCTTCCTTCGATGTATCTGCTTTCTCTTCCCTAATCAGTATAATAGCAAGGCTAAGAGTGCTTCTTTCAGACACGCTTTTATCACCAAAGTAAATATATTTTTTTCATATTTACATTTCCTATATAATTTCTGCATTTGAAGGTAAAATATGATTCATCTTCTTTGTGATTTTCGTCTGTGTTGTTCAGGGTTTTCAGCTGGTGTTTTTGCATTCTGTTTATGAAGCCAAAAAATTTCAGCAGGTGTGTCTTTATACTTTTTATTTAGTATTTATATATGTTAAGCTGAGGACTTTCACGTTTCTTGCTTTTTTGTTAATCATTTCTTGACCTGAGAGTGATGCATGCGTGATTTTCATTGTATCTAATGGTCTATTGTGGGAATGTTGCTATGACCTTATATTATCTCAAAATTCATTGCATAATCTTATTTTTAATTTGGGTTTCTCTATCTATGTTTGTGTATAGTTTAATGTTTGTGTATAATCTGAATGCAGCGTTTACGTTTAAAATGTCGGGTTTGGTTAATTTTGTAGTTCTTTTAATCTAAGTACTTCATTTCTTCATCTTATATATATCAGTTTAATTTGGGCAGCATTTAATGTATATATCTGGTTTAGAGTTGCGTTCTATGTATTTTAATCAAATAACCTGACTTGGCTTGTCAAGATTAATGTTTGTGTAGATTGTATCGTACACATTTTTAACCTGTTGTAGAAAACTTATATGCCATGTCCACGTTGGAGTTCCTCTTGATGTAGATCTGAAATAAACATAGTACTGTTTGACTGAAGAACATGATGATTACCTCTAGGCCATGGATGAACTGTCCTCAAAATTCTGCTTCCGAAGTAGCTACTTCAACAACTAAAGCACCCCAACTTAATGTTAGTATGGTTGTTAGCTATCGTGAATACAGGTATTTATCAATTAAAAGATGGCGTTGGAAAAAACTTAGGCATAAAAATGCTTTGGCCAAGAATCGTGTTTCCCCTGTAACAAGTGACCTTCAACATGTTGTTCTTTGTACAGCCCCTACGGTCAGCAAACACAGTAAGAAAAGCCTTCATCTAGAGGTGCATAAAAAAGTGAAATTGAAATCGTGTAGTAAGAAATATGTTCAACGCCTTCATAGTTCTTTTGCTCGTAGAGTTGTTGAATCATGTACTGTTGTTATAGGTGCTACGTTACCAGAAATACAGCCGCTGAATCTTATCCACAATGATATGGTTATTCCGAACAGTGAGTCAAATTTAAACCTTCAGTACCCTTAGCCGTGGTTCCAACTGTATATGGTTGTCCACGGCTACCCCCTGCCTTTCCCAACCATGATCCTGCCAGACTTGATACTGTTTCTTCTTTTGATGTGGTACCTCCTGCAGTTATTCCTACAGTGAGAAAAACACATAAGAAAAAAAAGCCCCTAGGAGTATACCTTCTGCTCATAATTCCCTTGCTATTCCATCATCTTCTGACATCTTGCCATATGTTGAAGCCTGTGGTTCATGTGGAGCTATTAAGTTTGCTCATGAATCTCCCACTTCTTGTTGTGATTCTGGTGACATTATTTTGGTTAGTACTCCCTTGCCAGGTGTGTTAGTAGAATTAGTCACTTCTGGTTCTGAAGTCTAAGAACTTTAGGTCATGTATTAGGACTTATAACAACCATTTGGCATTTACTTCCCTCGATGCAACATATGATAAGGATTTGTCTCGGCGAAATAAAGGCATATACACTTTTAGGGTTCAGGGTCAAGTCTATCATTTCATGCCAGATTTGTTAGGCACAAACGAATTGTCGAAGAATTTGCAGTTTTATCTCCATGACACAGAGTTACAATCGTGGTTAATAGAGAGTAACTGCAGACGATTGCAGATATTACACTTTGGTAGGATTGCAGACGATTGCAGATATATCATCATCAAATTGCGTGCATAACATAAATTATGCAGACGATTGCAGATATTACACTTTGGTTAACTCACTTATCGACTTCTCCATGAACAAATTATTCAGCGGTGATATTGGTGTATTCCTGAGTAGCGGTACTACTGTTATTGAAGCAAAGATCAAATCTCCCGACATCGAAAAGCTGCTGCCCTTCACTGCCAATGAGCTTAGGCTTGCTGCTGAACATATATATGATTCAGACACACTAAGCCATTAAAATAAATTAGATCAATCCCAAGAAATTGTTTCCTGATATGGTTTTTCATTGTAAAAACAGAACACACCTTTGACAAAGGAAGTTGAAGCTGCTTGTCACGGATTTTATCTAACAAAACAACAAGTAATAAATATTTATAAATCCGGTATACCCCAAGTGTAGGGATCGTAGCATAGCGATTAATACCGGAGTCGATCTCAGGGAATCGAGGTTGTTTAATCTAGTTTTTATTAATTCTTCTAAAATTGTCACTACTATTTATTACTAGACCTAAACTAAAACGGAAAATAAACTGGACAGAGGATTGTCAGTCCAAAGCCAGGAAGGAAAGTTACGAACTTAACTAATGAAAATAAAATCTATTCTAAAAACTAAAACGAAAATAAAATTCTAACTAAGCAACGAAGAACAAGGCACAAAGGTTTTCAATTAATTCAACGAGGAACAAGCAATGATCCACCTATCTCGCAACTCTCAATTTCTACCCTAGATCGTTTAGTGAAGATTTAATAAAGATGTGGTTCACCTATCAAAGGTATGAATTTCTACTCTCGTAGATAATTCGCCTATTAATCTTTCATCTCTCGATCTTAAAGATTAACGCTTCCATAACAAAGGTGTAAGATTTCTCAAACTAGCGACCTAGAAATTTAACCTAGCAACTCGTTATTTATAGGTCAAAAGTCCAATCTTTAATACGGTGATCTAGGTCTAACAACGATTTTCATCAAACGTTAAACATCACAAAGCAACCATCCATCGATATAATTGCGTAATCAATGTAAAAGCATAATAAAGATACAAACTTTATTTAAAACTCACAAAACATCCAAGATTCGAAATCAAAACGCTGCACGATCGGTTTCACATGCTTGTTCAGGACTTGCTTAGCTCATCTCCAGGATCGAACAAACAAAAAAAATAAAATAAAAAATAAAAATAT
Organism: Gentiana macrophylla; assembly: GCA_026214975.1. Taxonomy (NCBI): domain Eukaryota; kingdom Viridiplantae; phylum Streptophyta; class Magnoliopsida; order Gentianales; family Gentianaceae; genus Gentiana; species Gentiana macrophylla. The sequence continues at coordinate 170,482,829 of CM047805.1, read as the reverse complement.
GGCTCGGTCGACCGAGCAGGAGCACTCGGTCGACCGAGTGGTCGGCTTCTCGGTTTCTGTGCTGTGTTCGTCTCCAGGTAAGTTCTCCGTTGTTCTGTCGAATGCCTGCTCCTTTTATACTTGTTCTAGCCGACTTAGGGTAATTATTAGAAAAGCTAAACGCTAACAAATAAAAATAAAGATAATTCCAAGTCTATCCCTTCTGATCTTCTGAACGCAAATCTGATTGGTTGGACGCTCGTTCACTTTAAGTAAATTTCTTCGAGTCGAGTCGAGCTGGTCAAGACGCCCGTCCCCATGCATTTTTGAACGCCGTCTGTAAAATCTCTCTTCCCTGAATTGATTTGCTTCTTCTTCCTTCCATTTAATCTTCAATTAAACATCATTTTAACTCCTTCCATGCTGTATAAATGTACCTACAAAGTGATAGAAACATGCAAAATGTAGAACCATATATATTGATAGAAAAATACTCATAAAATCACGTAAATAGCTCGATTTTGTATTTTAATATCTTGCACACCCATTCTTTCAATATTTCATTTAAACACTTAATTTTCTATAAAAATTAGTAAAACACGAAGGAAATTGTTACGAAATAAAGTCATATAAACCATAAAAATCACCGTTAACAACTCCCCCACACTTAGCTTTTGCTCGTCCCGAGCAAAACAAAACAAGAAAACCATGGACTTACTTGAACATTTAACCACATAAAATCAAATCACGACCGGTCGACTAGCATTAAAAACATACATCCCATGCAATAAACGATTACTCGAATGTGTAGTGTGTGCAAAGCCTTCTTCAACTTCCACCGATTCCACACTTGACAATTAAAATCAAGCTAACCAACAAATACCCATTTAAGATAGATAATGAATTATCCTGACTATACATACGCCCTACAAAACTACTCCCGTCATGACTAGAGTAATACATGTGTTTTCGAAATCTTTTCGATTATACCAGAGGATATTCCTACAACATATACCTTGGCCTATATCTCTGGGATAAGGTAGGCGATAACTAAGTCTTTCATTTATTTCATACCAAATTCCTTATATAAGTTGATTCAATTGACTTTCACATTTATACACACATCAGAATGAGCTATTGCCCGTCATGGCAGAATAGGATATTCGTGATATACCCTACCTTACTCAAATCATCAGGTAGCTTCTTCTGACTGTCGTGAGCTTTTGGTCATCATAGTGGTATAGGACATTCGAGATATGACCTACCGCACTAAAATCATCGACCAGCTTCCGACACACACAATTAATTCATTCAAATTCAACTTCTTCCAAAGCACAATAGTTACGATTTACTTATCACATTCAAGGCTTTGGCATATTCACGATACTTCTACTTCAATTCCAACTACATACATATTACAATCTCCATGACATTAGCATTAAGCTTAACGGTCCGATAATCAAAATAAAACATCATCGGTTTAAATGGGTATGATTTCCAAAGTTCATTTCGTCATCGAAGAGGCTTACGTGAAAAGAATTCGAGTAAAGTCTTATCTAACAAAGGTCTATGCAAAAATACTAGTCAACTCAGCACAAGTATGGGAATATAGCAAGTAAGTAAACCAAAAGAAAATCATGCTCGGGACGGATTTTTTTTGTTGAATTTTTGAAGAATGGTGGTAAGCATAATAAATTAAGCACATTGTAGGTACAACCAATCCCTCCCCCACACTTAAATAACAACATGTCCTCATGTTGTGCAGAATAAAAGAAAAGATAAAGTACTTAGCCGATTGTAGTTCGAAGGTGCAAGTCTGGAAGTGGTCATGAGTCAGATCCAGAAATGCTTGAAGAAATCAGTAGACTGTGGACCATCCACCGGAAAACTGATATCGTCTGAAAGCTCACAAGTGCTATAGCAAATATCCTTCATACATGAAAAACAACACAAAACGTACCTCGGGGATAGGGGAATATAACATATTTCGCAGAAAAGTTGGATATAAGCACAGGATATAATTGCTCAGATGGAAAAATCACCAGACAGGGAAAACACAGGGCATCTAAGCGTCAAATATAACCACAGAGGTTTACAAAACAAATATGGTCCAACATGTGCATATAGAAATACCAAACTCCAACCGAAAGTGCAAATGCGCGTTAAGGCTTACAAGATTCATCAGAAAGTAATAGCAATGGAAAACCGACAGTAGCTTCAACTAAAGTCCAGATGAATCAAATAAGAAACGACAGCTAGACTGAAGCAGAGTCGCACAAAAAATAATGATAGAGGATACCACAAAGTAGCAGGGCTAGATGCAACAAAATGACATGAGACAGAAAATAAACACAATGCAACAAAATGATATGCAAATATGCTAATAATGCAAAGAATAGAAACACAAATGCTAGCCCAAACTAATCTTCATAGATATCGCCCCAATCTACAATTCGAATTACGCGACGAAGCATGTCTAAAGCAGGAAGAAGGTTATATTGATTCTGCAAGTTACGCCTATGCAAGTTACCAGACCACAGAAACCGACTCCAAAAACCTAGACGACACAAGACAAACCTAGCTTCCCTTATTCAACAAAAACAAAATAATAGAAAATAATAATAAAAAAACTATTCTTATTATTGGGTTGCCTCCCAACAAGCGCCCTCCTTTAGTGTCTTTGGCTAGACACATTTACTCCACTATCCATTATCAAGGAGGACTAAACCAAAGAAAGGCTTCCCTCTGCATCTTCCTCCACAAATCAGGGATATTCGCACGGATTCTAAGATATAGCATTGGAATCCTACAACCATGTCTTCTTATAAAGTGATTAAACATTTCGGCGCTCAGGAAAGAAGTGTCATTCAACAACTTGTTGATTTCTTTATCAATGCTCATGACAAATCTAAGAGAATTATGGACTATTAGAGGTGCAACATCTATGTACTCGGTATGATCAACATCAACATTGCTATTCAAGGACGGATAACTAACAGTATCAGATGACTTATGATCAAGAACAATAGCGTTACCTTCCTTTTCATCTTTTTCATGGCTCATTAATGTTGAATCTGGAATTATGGCACCATTATCCTGTGAAGATGGTTTGATTTCCATGTGGCTTCACTCTTGTGGATCTGGAGGCTTGAACCCTCAGCGGTCTTGGATAAATCATCACCAGAAACGTTCAGATCAAGACAATATGGGTTCTCAAAAGGATCAAAGTTTACATCCCTACGACTCTCAATGTCGGCCTTCTGCTCAGGACTCGCCATCATCTCAGGTTCCCTTTCATATTCAATAACTTGGCGATCATGTGCAACTAATTCTCCTGAAGTCAATTCCCTTGCTCTTAGAGCAGGATGCACCAGGTGTGCCATTTCTCCAGAAACTTCCTTTCTGCTCTCTATATATTTCTCTAACAAAGCTGCCATGTAAGACTCGGGCTCTGAGTGAGGGAACACTTGTTGATAATTGCTTTCTTCTTGATCCCACGGAAAATAAGGATAGTTACTCCTCCCACCATTGTTTGTGGATGCATAGTTAGATTGAAGTGGAATTACCTCCACTGCACTGAGCCTCATAACAGTCCCGATCCTAGGTCTCATAACTTGCATCATAATTGCTATTAGTATTCCATTGGTGGGGTGAATTACCTCCACTACACTGAGCCTCATAATGGTTTCCACCACAATACAAACATCTCACTTGAACGTTATTAAATCCATGTCCATAAGAATTCTCATCAGTTGATGGTATACGAGCATCGGATCCAAAGACAGATGAATCCATTAAACTTGACACTTCTACTTTTGGGGGACCACTGAATTGAATGCCGGATCCTAAGTTCATGGCGTTGTCCTCTTCTCTATCATAAGGAAATGTGGGAGCTAGGTCAATGCCTAAGTCTTGAGCCATTTCCCCGATTCGTCTCTCAATACTCTTGTATGTGCTCATAAGGAGTTGGATGTTTTTATTTTGCTCCTCCAATTTAGCTTCAAAATCGTCCGATTGAGAGGGCCTTGATAGTTCGAAAGTTTCGTGGGAAAGATTGGCTAGATCGACTTTGAGACCTAGGATCGGACTATTTCGATTGAACCACCGATATTGATTGGAAAAATTGATATTTTGGTTTCTGATCAAGTTCGGGTTTTGATAGAAATCGGATTCGAGAATTGAAACCACAGTTTCGAAAATTGCTTTGGCGAGAACCGATTATTAAATCTCGATATTGCCGCCCACAGAAAGCATTTACTTCATCGTTCGTCCATTCATGGACAGAGGAGCAGCGATGTGTCCCACGTTGTCACAATTTTGACATGTGACTAGATTAAAATTTCCCGATTATGGGCGGTGTTAACTTGATACGCAAAGCAGGAAAGAAACCGACATCGCCAACAAAGATGGCCGGTCGACAACATCTTCCACGAGCAAAGACTTGTGAGTTACGTGGGAAAGACGGGTCTGATTCATAGGATTAAGCGACATTTGAAGAGCTGCCATCTGCTGTTTCAACATGGCGTTCTGATCTTGCATAATCCTAGTTGATGACAATATTTTTTATTTATTTTTTTTATTTGTATTTTTATTTGTATTTTTTAGAAAAGATAAAGAAACAGAAAAAGAAAAAGAAACGGAAACAGAAACAGAAATCTACCTACGAAAAATTTAAACCAGAAAAACAGAAAACGAAAAAAAGGGAGAAAAACGTGTTGAAATCTTCTGAGCCCAAAATGGAAGGGAAAACAGTGGATTTTGACCTCGAAAACGGCATCGAACGGCCGTTGGCGGTTCACCACGTCGTCGGCGTCGGAACGAGCTTTCCGAATTGGGGTCCTGCGCGCCAAACGGACACTCGAGCCGAAAGTTACGGCCAAAATACTAACGAGTGCTAAAACGATCCCTTTTATCCAAAAGTTCGATCGCTAAAAACGTGGAGTCAGATAATTCAACCTCAGATGTCCCCGAATCAATGTAGAAACTAGAAAGGATAGAAACAAAAACCTATCTACGAAAAATTTGTAACAAAAACAGAAAAATTAATAGAAACTAGACAACCGTACCGATTCCCCGGCAACGGCGCCAAAAACTTGTCACGGATTTTATCTAACAAAACAACAAGTAATAAATATTTATAAATCCGGTATACCCCAAGTGTAGGGATCGTAGCATAGCGATTAATACCGGAGTCGATCTCAGGGAATCGAGGTTGTTTAATCTAGTTCTTATTAATTCTTCTAAAATTGTCACTACTATTTATTACTAGACCTAAACTAAAACGGAAAATAAACCTGAATGAGGATTGTCGATCCAAAGCCAGGAAGGAAAGTTACGAACTTAACTAATGAAAATAAAATATATTCTAAAAACTAAAACGAAAATAAAATTCTAACTAAGCAACGAAGAACAAGGCACAAAGGTTTTCAATTAATTCAACGAGGAACAAGCAATGATCCACCTATCTCGCAACTCTCAATTTCTACCCTGGATCGTTTAGTGAAGATTTAATAAAGATGTGGTTCACCTATCAAAGGTATGAATTTCTACTCTCGTAGATAATTCGCCTATTAATCTTTCATCTCTCGATCTTAAAGATTAACGCTTCCATAACAAAGGTGTAAGATTTCTCAAACTAGCAGCCTAGAAATTTAACCTAGCAACTCTCGTTATTTATAGGTCAAAAGTCCAATCTTTAATACGGTGATCTAGGTCTAACAACGATTTTCATCAAACGTTAAACATCACAAAGCAACCATCCATCGATATAATTGCGTAATCAATGTAAAAGCATAATAAAGATACAAACTTTATTTAAAACTCACAAAACATCCAAGATTTGAAATCAAAACGCTGCACGATCGGTTTCACATGCTTGTTCAGGACTTGCTCAGCTCATCTCCAGGATCGAACAAACAAAAAAAATAAAAAAAAAATAAAAATATGGCTCGGTCGACCGAGTAGGAGCACTCGGTCGACCGAGTGGTCGGCTTCTCGGTTTCTGTGCTGTGTTCGTCTCCAGGTAAGTTCTCCGTTGTTCTGTCGAATGCCTGCTCCTTTTATACTTGTTCTAGCCGACTTAGGGTAATTATTAGAAAAGCTAAACCCTAACAAATAAAAATAAAGATAATTCCAAGTCTATCCCTTCTGATCTTCTGAACGCAAATCTGATTGGTTGGACGCTCGTTCACTTTAAGTAAATTTCTTCGAGTCGAGTCGAGCTGGACAAGACGCCCGTCCCATGCATTTTTGAACGCTCGTCCAGGTAAAATCTCTCTTCCCTGAATTGATTTGCTTCTTCTTCCTTCCATTTAATCTTCAATTAAACATCATTTTAACTCCTTCCATGCCGTATAAATGTACCTACAAGGTGATAGAAACATGCAAAATGTAGAACCATATATATTGATAGAAAAATACTCATAAAATCACGTAAATAGCTCGATTTTGCATTTTAATATCTTCCACACCCATTCTTTCAATATTTCATTTAAACACTTAATTTTCTATAAAAATTAGTAAAACACGAAGGAAATTGTTACGAAATAAAGTCATATAAACCATAAAAATCACCGTTAACACTGCTCGTGAAAAGAAACATGTGATTGTTTTTCTGAAGTACTATGATCTTTCATGTAGAGGGACCATGGTGCGTCGATACCCTATTCTCAAGATTTACACTGAAGCTGAAGTTCACACGTATCATGAATCACAAAAAGCAGTAGCAGGAACATAAACTACTTTAGGCAACACAACTCCTCAACATAACATTGGATCTTCAGCCTCAGCACCAGCAGAAAATGTTGAGAAAGAGTTTTTTACTCCTACCACAAAAGCTGTACTAGAAGAAGTATTGAAAGAGCCTTCTCTTCAACATATAGGAATTGATCAACCATCTGGTACGAAACTAATGTTAGACTTTCAGGAAAGTCAGGCTGAAGAAACACATTCAAACATAAATCAAGATTCTGATTGCTTAACTCCTGTACGTGTGTCTCAGCCAGAAACCGTTGATCCATCCAAAGATCCACAAGAGACCACTCCATCTAAGAAGTCAAAAGCAAATGCTAAACAGAACTGAACTCAGTTTAGTAAGGTTTCACCAGTTTCTGCTTTTGGAAAAATCCCTAAATAAAGTCGGTGTTTTCATGTCTAAGTAACAACAGCATATTATATCATTAACTTTCTAACTGGAAGGAAAATTAATGATTAGTAATATGTAGCTTCTTTTGTAAGTTTTGTAAATAACAAAAACTTCTGGAGTTTGACTTCTGACATAGTCCAAGTCAACCATGTGTCATGCATCTCTGGTATTACCGTAGCATGTATGATCTTTTGTTTAATAACATGAATATCAAAGCACTGGCCTGGATTTCCATTATCAACAATGGAACAATTTGTATTAAATAAACTTTTCTGCTATTCTTGCTCTTGTTATGTGCACTTTCATAGTGTTCTTGCATCAATCTAACTTTTCTTGTTGTTCTTATTTATAGAATAAAGACATAAATAAATCAAATATGTCTAAACTTTTCCTACAGTGGGCATGCACTGTGCCTTGCATTGTGTGAAAACACTAGTTTTTAAGATAAAAAGAATTTGGTTGTGTAGGCTTTGCACCCGGTCCTATACACACATCAGCCCTTAATGTCTTTATTTTGATTCATTGATTAAATTCTTAAAAAAATAGTTAAAATCTAATCACAAGGGTCTCAATTCTCCTTGTGTCACTGAATGAGTGGAGATGTTAATCGGTTAACCTAATGGCTCAGAATAATGGGCTTGCTATTATATCAAAAAACTGAAAGAAGTCGTTAATTTACGGGGTTCGAACCTCCGCACTTCAAATTTCTAACCACCACCGCCTTTTAAAAGACTCCTAACCTTTACCACTAGGCCGTGTCCTGGGGACCAACGGATAAATTCTAGTATGTTTGGAATGTATAAATTTTTGTGTCAATATTGAAGAAGAAAATTAGGAGATACAAAATCATCATTGAATATTGTGTGGATTCAACGAAACAATATATAGATGCATTTTGATTATTATTATTTTTTTAGAATCATTTTGATTATTTTAAGTAGGGGAAAATGCAATTTACCCTCTTAAATCATACATGATGCAAAATTTACAATCTTATAAGTATTATTTAATCGATTTACAACCCTAAACTACACTTTAATTGCTCAATTTATTACCGTAAACTATTATTATTTTTAATCAATTAACCCCTTTTATTCAATTTTTAATGTAATTTAAATATTTTAAAAAGGGCATATCTATCGTTTCCCTTCATCTTTGTCTTCACTCTTCCCCAACCATTTTGTTCCACCACAAACCTGTAAAAGTAATTGTGACCGAATCACCGTTAAATTAATTTACGAATGGCCTGTTAATGTTATCATCAACCCTTAGTTATGTTGGTGATCATATCACCAATGTCATTTAGTGTAATTGGACTTAGTTTTGAGGTTTGGTAAGCTTGAAACAATCGATATAAGTTAGGAGATGCGGGGTGCATGCTTATAATTGACATTTGCAAGCTTACGGAAGTGTTAGATCAAGTGTTGAACAAAATCGGTTTTTGCTGCTGTTTGGACGGGCGTCCATATTATGTGGACGGGCGTTCACCTTGGTCGCTTTTGCACGGGCGCCCATCTTCACCTGGACGGGCGTCGAGGTTCGATTTAGATCTGTGTTCTAAATCTCTTTTATTGGACGGACGTTCGGATTCTCTGGACGGACGTTCGGATTGTAGATTTAGATACAGGTTCTAAACTCGTTTGGACGGACGAGCGTTTGAAGAAACTGGACGCCCGTCCAGTCTGCTTTAGACGGGCGTCTCAGATTACAAATGGGCCCGATGGCAGCGATTTTGGAAGCGATTTTGGCGGTTTTGGTTGGTATCCTTTCGAGTTTTACACCTTTAACTGACTCTGAAGGGTTGTGTATGGTGGGTTATCTTAGTATAACACTGCATATAAATACAAAAACACTTGGGACTCATTTTGAGAGAAGAAATTCAACACTAAAAAGATATATTCAGTTTTTCTTTGAATGTTCTTAAAAAACCTCAAAGTTCTTCATACAAAACTTCAAAACTTTTGTAGCTATCTTTCTATCTAATTGCCAAGATAGAAATGACGTAGTTTTATCCCGTGAATACATTCGTGATTTACCCGGAGGCAATCTTAGGGGACGAATAGTTTTTGCAGGAAAGAGTCTCACCTCGACTCTACGTGTTTTGTCTCTAGTTTTCTCAATACTATTGGTTTGATACTTTTGTTCACATCATCACAAACTCCCCAACAATCTTAAAATTACGTCCCCTTTTATCTTTGGCAACAAGATGAAAAGGATGCTATAAAAGTTTTAGTAGAATAAGTATATTGAAGCTTGAGATTTGCAGAAAATATTCAAAAAGTTGAACAATTCTTCTTGATCATTTCTTGTGTCTACGAACTTCGATGCCCAAAATCCGAATCTCAACAAGACACTAAAATTCTTAACTCACCAAGGCATAACCCACTGAACATGTTCGTAAGACTAGCCAACAACCCACAACGAAGGAAACAATATAGACTGGACGCCTGCTCTGGAAGGCCGGACGTCCGTCCAAAGACTCTCTTGGGACGCCCGTCCAAACCATCGGACGCCCGTCCAACACATCGAAGTTAGATCACGAATGTAAAACAACCCCAGACGCCCGCCCAGGTAACCTGAGACGCCCGCCCACTAAGAATCTGTTACATCATGAATCAAATTTAACACCCCAGACGCCCGTCCAGCTAATCCAGACGTCCGTCGAAATGTACCGAGGCGGACACCCGCCCGCATGAATCGAGGCCTTTCGTCCAACCTGGGTTTCGACTAGAACCCTAACAGCTCTCTACGCGATTTACGAACCGTTTCTCCACAACACAATGACAGAAACAACCCTATAAGCCCGAAACTCCATACAAAAGCATCATATCAACTATAGGTTTCAACCAACGTAAAAACACACCACTATCCATACACAACAAAGCCAAGTATCCAAACGGAGCACAAAACATAGAAATATTCTTACCGGTTAAGCTGCGTTTCTTGAGAACCCTCTGCTATCGAGCTAAAATCGCTCCTCCACGAAGTCCGAATCTATAAAAGAAAACAACGATCACTGTAGGAGGACAAACCACACTAAAGAAAACTGCTGGAAATTACATGGCAAGCCTGAAAACTGGAAACCCTCCAGACCAAATGCTAAAGAGAGCCAAGGTAGGATGGCATCTGAGGAAAAGAAGGAAGGCCCTTCCTTTAGCAAAGAACAACTAGAGGCCATAGACGTGTCTTTTTGTTGATCAAAGGATCATAGACGATAGGGTCTGTTTAGATATGACTCTATGTGTTTTCTGTGCATAAATTGCTGTTATGTTTATGTTAGAATCGGATTAGAAATCGAGTTTGAAGATTTGGGGTTTTGGGAAAACGCAGTGGAGTGGGCGGGCGTCTGCATAAGCGGACGGGCGTCTGGAAGCTTTAGAAACTCAAACGGGCGTTGCCTTAAGCGGACGGGCGTTTGAGGAGTGATTTTATCTTGGTTGTAGCGTTTTTAGGTGGGACGGGCGCCCGATTATAGTGGGACGGACGTCCAGCCCGTCGCACGGACGTCCCATGGGGTTGGACGGGCATCCAAAAGGTTTAACGGCGTTTAGGGTTTGAGACGGGTGTTTGTTCGGTTTACCTTGTTTTATTGATCTTAATCGATTCGATTTTAGTTCGAGGCTCCAATGTTATGTTATTTATTGGTTTGAGCTTTTAATTATGAAGGTTGTGTACGTGTTGAGCTTTTAATCTGCGAAAACTATTGTTGTTTGAACAATGTCGAGTATCAAGGAGATGACGTCAAATTTGACAAGTTGGAACAATTCAATGGTGAGGATTTACGAAGGTGGCAAAAGAAAATGCATTTCCTTTTATTGCATTGAAGGTTGTGTGTGCGTGTTGAGTACGCCATGCCCTCAGATTGATGATAATGACACCATGGAAGAGTCGAGGAGAAAAAGTAAGTGGGAAAACGATGACTATATATGCCGTGGTCACATCCTGAACGGTATGTCTAATAATCTGTTTGATACCTATCTTGAAATTGAAACATCTAAAGAGTTGTGGGATACTTTGGAGGCTAAGTATGTGAGTGAAGATGCATCAAGTAAGAAATTTCTTGTTGGAAATTTATATGAAACAACCGGAGGGTTTTGTGATACCCGGAAATGAGCATAAAGTATGTAAGCTTGTTAAATCCTTGTATGGACTAAAACAAGCTCCCAAACAATGGCATAATAAGTTTGATGAGGTTGTATTGTCTAATGGTTATAAGCTTAACCAAATGGACAAGTGTATGTATAGCAAATTTGATGAAACCGGAAATGGTGTAATCATTTGCCTATATGTTGATGACATGTTGATCTTTGGTACAAACCAAGATCAAGTTGACCGTTGTAAATCATTTTTGTCATCAAGTTTTTCTATGAAAGATATGGGGGAGGCGGATGTTATCCTTGGAATAAAAATCATAAGGAATGACAAAGGGATTACTTTGACACAATCTCACTATATCGAAAGTGTTGAAAAATTCAATTGTGAAAATTCTGTTCGGCAAGAACTCCCATGGATCCTCATGAGAAATTTGAGTTAAATTCGGGTAATCCGGAGTCTCAACTTGAATATGCTCGAGTTATAGGTCGTTTGATGTATGCAATGACTAGCACACGTCCGGACATTGCATATGCGGTTGGAAAACTTAGTAGATATACTAGTAATCCAAGTAGTGTTCATTGGCATGCGGTGACACGTGTGTTAAGGTATCTTAAGTTTACCAAAAATTTTGGTTTAACTTATGTTGGACATCCTTCGGTTATGAAGGCTACTCGGATGCTAGTTGGATATCAAATGAAAATCATTCTTCTACGAGTGGTTGGGTGTTTTACTTGGAGGTGGTGCCATTTCTTGGGCTTCCAAGAAGCAAACATGTAATGCAAACTCGACAATGGAATCGGAGTTTATTGCCTTGGCTTCGCCGATTTAGGCGGAATGGCTTAAACATCGATTTACGAGATTCCATTGTGGCCAAAACCGATATCACCAATTTCTATCTAATTGTGATAGTGAAAATACATTGGCTAAATGCTATAGTCAAGTGTATAACGGAAAGTCGCGACATATTGGAGTTAGGCATAGCTCGATTCGTGAGTTGATCACTCACGGGTGATATCTGTTGCTTTTGTGAGATCTCAAAAGAATTTAGCCGATCATTTGACCAAAGCATTGGCTAAGGACTTGTTCATCAAGTCAGTTGTCGGGATGGGTCTACAACCCATTGAATCTTTGCATTAGGATACCCAATTCCCTCCTAATACGACATTGGGGCTGAATTCAATGTGGAAGGCCTAGTGACTTAGATTTGGCACATGTGTTTTGTCCCGAAGGTATGTGCTAAAAACTGCATGTGAGGTTGATAATATATCTTAATAAGTCTTATGGAAAAGTGTTGTTGCAGGTACACGATTGATAAGACTAACCTATATGAGTATGAAGTTTGTCCGCTTCAAGAAAGTTAGGGTTGGCTTTCTACATGCTCATGAATTGATATGGACATGAGGCCTGGATAAAGAGTGTCAAGCAAGCTATAGGAGTTGTCTTTTAATTCATTTGTGTATTATCTTTGAAGTATTCAAAATGTGTAAAGGGGTTCAATGCTTAGTCACACCCCAATACTCGAATATTTTGGAATGTGTAATATACTAGATGGTAATTCAATCTGCGTGATACTATCATTGAAAGATGAATTGTTGTATGTTGATATGTTTTAACTAAATCAAGGGTTACACTAAATGGGGGAGGATTGTTGGTGATTATATCACCAATGTCATTTAGTGTAATTGGACTTAGTTTTGAGGTTTGGTAAGCTTGAAACAATCGATATAAGTTAGGAGATGCGGGGTGCATGCTTATAATTGACATTTGCAAGCTTACGGAAGTGTTAGATCAAGTGTTGAACAAAATCGGTTTTTCTTCTTTGTTTGGGCGGGCGCCCATATTATGTGGACGGGCGTTCACCTTGGCTGCTTTTCAGACGGGCGTCCATCTTCACTGGACGGGCGTCTGAGGTTCAGATTTAGATACAGGTTCTAAATCTCTTTTATTGGACGGACGTTCGGATTCTCTGGACGGACGTTCGGATTGTAGATTTAGATCTGAGTTCTAAACTTCGTTTGGGACGGACGGCGTTTGAAAAAGCGGACGCCCGTCGATGCTGCTTTAGACGGCGCCCAGATTATAAACGGGCGTCGATAGCGATTTTGGAGCAGTTTTGGCGGTTTTGGTTGGTATCCTTTCGAGTTTTACACCTTTAACTGACTCTGAAGGGTTGTGTATGGTGGGTTATCTTAGTATAACACTGCATATAAATACAAAAACACTTGGGACTCATTTTGAGAGAAGAAATTCAACACTAAAAAGATATATTCAGTTTTTCTTTGAATGTTCTTAAAAAACCTCAAAGTTCTTCATACAAAACTTCAAAACTTTTGTAGCTATCTTTCTATCTAATTGCCAAGATAGAAATGGCGTAGTTTTATCCCGTGAATACATTCGTGATTTCTGGGAAGCAATCTTGGGGACGAATAGTTTTAGCAGGAAAGAGTCTCAGCTCCATTCTACGTGTTTTGTCTCTAGTTTTCTCAATACTATTGGTTTGATACTTTTGTTCACATCATCACAAACTCCCCAACAAGTTACCCAACTACAAGGGAGCTACGGATTTACTACTAATTATGAGTCATGAGTCTGATGAGTTTACAAATCTTTATCTTTATGTATTAAAAAAAAAAAAAAAAAAAAAAAAGGGAAATGTTAGTATCTTTTAGTATAGATAAATACTTTATATCTATGATAGTATATAATTCTATCAACCTCAAGTTGACCAATGTTATCCGCACAAATGTGATTCTGACAGTGATTTCGAATTCAATGTGTGGTCCATTTTGCAGACTGATCAAAACTATTGAGTGATTATAATATATTATAAGTTTATTATAATATAAGTTGTTTCAAGATTGAGATAATAAAAGCGTTAAAAGTATCAAACATATAATAATCCATTTTCCTTTTTTCTTGTTTTACATGAGAGTGGAGTCAAAATGTGGAACCTCAAATGCCTACTAGCTGTCAACAAGTATCGAAACAAACAAAATTGATACATATACTACTATATATATATATATGATAATGATACTCTATATATAAAGGGTTATTATTATTGTATATAAAGGGTTAGAATAAGACTAGCTACACATAAGTTTTACATTTAAGTTAACACTTAAACCAAGTTGGAAAAAATTAATATAAAAATATATAAATTTCATTAACATATATAATCTTTTAATTAAACTTGAGTCTCACATTTATAAACGACTTGTACGTACAACATGTGTTAATGTAGTGTTAAAATATGTAGTTAGCAAATAGTATATTTTTTTTATTTTTTGGAGAAAGAGGGGGAAAAAAAAAAAAAAGACTTAACTATAATCAGTCAAGTTTCTCAAAAAAAACTATATTCAGTCAAACGTCTGTAAAAATAAAAAATTAAAACTATATCTTCAATCAAAGGAATAAGATGTCTGATGACTTAAACTAAGTTATGGGAGTAGTAAATGAGAATTCAACAGATTTTAATTTCCGGAAAAAGAAAAGAATTCAATAGATTTTTCATTCAACCTCTAAAACTGCAAATCCTAAATCGACCTAAGGACCCTAAAAAAAAATTATAAAATAAAAAAAAATCGACCTAAGGTAAATAGCAAGATCGACCAATAACCCATACAGGTCAAGGACTCTCCACTTACTATGCACCCCAGTAACCTCTATTCTCTGCTCCTTCGGACCTTCATGTTCTCCTGTACTGAGATAAAGACTATTAAGATATAAAATTAAAAGATAATTGACTTGATACTCGTGTTAACCGTTATATGTCAAGCGATTATGCCTCAAATAACGCTGTCAGACCCGTTGTTATTTTCCTAGTTTTTGTTTATATCTTTTTACAGAGTCTTTAATCATTTATTTGATTTATAATAATGTTTTCTTTTTATATATATAATTGTGTCCTCTTTTCTCCCTATTGTTTCCTTCTCCATGTATATATGAGTTCTGTCAACGGTAGATCCAAAAATTGGATCCAGTGGAGGGATCGAAAAAAAAATCGAAGAGGTTATCATGGACACGAAGAGTATAAGTGTTTTTTAACACCAAAACTTTTTGTTTTAATACAAAGAAAATTTGAACATCAATAAGGGCAACATGTCCCTCTAATACCACTTAGATCCGCCTCTGGTTCAAGCACGGGATTTAGGCTTGTATCAATTGTATTTTTTTCCCTTGGACGGATGTTGCCTGGCCCAAGTCTTCCAGGTTTGGGTCCTGGTTTGTTTCTAGTTGGTAACGTTGGAACCAACGTACTCTTTTATGATTCGTTTGTTTCACAGAAATATATTGAAACATAATGAAATAACGTGAACAAAATGAAATTGACCATATTCTACAATAAATGACATATCGAATGGTGGTGGTTGATGAGGGATAAGGATGGCTTTAGGGTAGAGGTGAGATAGGCATGATGTGGTATGATAAGATAGAATGGTGTGGTAAGTAAGGTAATGTGATGGTAGGGTAAGGTGGGGTAGGATGGAGGTGCATGGTAGGGCGGGATGCAGGTGAGGTGATGGAGTGAGACATGATGGGTTGGGGTAAGATGGGTTTGGGTAAGATGTGGGTACGCTGGGTAAGTTAAGGTAAGGAGGATGTGTTAGGATATTGTAGGGTGGTGTGGGGTAACGTGGAGGCGTATGGTAGGCTAGGTGAGGTAGGGATGGAGATATGGTTAGCGTAAAGTAGGGTAAGTGAATGGTAGGCAGGGTGGGGTGGTATGATAAGGTATGATACAACGAGGTAGGTAAGGGTGGGGTGGGAGGTAGTGTAGGTCGGGTTGGGTAGGTAACGTTTGGTGTTAAGGTTGTGGGGTATGTAATAGTTATGTAAGAGATTATAGTGAGGTATTATGGAATGGTAGAGTATGGTGTGGTGGGATATAGTGGGATGAGTAGGTAGGTTGGTATGGTGGTATCAATTGTTAATTTTCAGGAGCATTCTTCAGTTTCACATTCTTTATATTACGTTTGAAGAGGTGAACAAGAATATATATGATTCACAACACTCAAATACTTTATATGAATCTTTTTTTTTTATAAAGATGATTTATACATTTATTTGACATTTGAAATACAAATCAACTCATATATATTCCGATAAAGAACAAGAATTACGCTATGGTAAGATAAACTGATAGTATCCGAAATTTGTTATTTTTATGCAAAGTATCCGTGATGTACGTGGTCCTCAAATGAGACATCTTGCAATGAAACAAGAATCATGTCGAAAAAGTCGGAGAGCATACATTTAGAGTACTGCGATCAATAATTGCATTTGTTGTTGCAACGGTTCCCTTTAAGAAAAAAATGGCTTATATGCTATAAAGATTTGCATGTTTAAAAATACAGATTATACTATCTCCGTCCTCGTATTATAAGTCGTTTTAGTATTTTTTATTTGTTCTATAATATAAGTCATTATTACATTTCAATACAATAATTAATATTTTTTCTTAGTTTATCTTTATTCCTTACTCTAAAGCTTTACATTATTCTAATTAGCCTATGGATATTTTAGTCCAAAACTATCAAAGTTGAATCATTTATTAAGTATTTTAATCTGTGTGCATAAAGTTAGGATGACTTATAATATGATATCAAGATAGTAGTTGAGTATGAGTGTGGTATGAATGCACCAATCCAAGATCCAATGAAAGTCAAACTAAGAATGTTTTATCTCCGTCCCACAAAAAATGTCTATTTTTTTAAAATGAATTGTTTCATAAAAGTTGTCTATTTAGAAAACCAATGCATTAATTTTTTTTCTTAATTTATGTATACCATGAAAATAGACGTTTTTTATGGGACGACGGTCTTACAAATTTACAAAGTTAAACGATCTTCTTTCCGCATGCAATTTAAATGTCTGTGTAAATGTCTTTTTGTAAGTTTCAAGAAAGTGTATTGTAATTGTATAAAAAGTATATTTTGGTGCATGTAATTTAATTTAATTTTAAAAAAATGCACCCTTCAATTAAAAATATATTGACCCGGTGAATAAATTAATTGTCATTTCATGGAGTAAACATACTTTCTCTTAAACATACATTAATTATCTTTTTTTAAATTAAGAAAAAAAACCCATACATCATCAATATACAACCCTACATCCTTAAAACCCTAATCCGAAAAACCCAATACGGGAAGAACCGGGTGCTAGGGAAATAGTATAGACATCTGTATATTGGAAACCCAAACTCCAAAAACATACTACATTCGTCTCAAAATATAAGTCATCATATACTTTTACATTAGTCCTAGAAAATAAGTCATTACATATTATCAATGCAACATTTATCATCATTTTCTATATCTTACACTTAATTTATTATCAATTTATGACATTCAATCACTTTATTAATTTGTGTGAAAACTTTTAGAATAAATTATATTTTGAGATGGATGTAGTATTTATAAAGGAAAAAAAAAATACTTTTTTCTTAATAGAATAATAAGTGCAAAATTTAAAATGTGTTGGTGGATCTTAAAATAGCGTCTAAACCTTTGAAAATGCTGTAAGTTGTGTCTAATAGGCCCACCACTTGGTGTACTATAATATGTACTACTACTTTGGTAAAAGAAACTTTTAGTCACATGGTGACTTATTTATTTATTTATTATTATTATTATTATTATTTAATTTTTTTTTTTTTTTTTTTTTTTTTGAGGGTGCAGGCACATCGTTAATTTTGGACTGCATTCATTTATCATTCTTTTTTATCAATTAAACCAAATTAAAATGGAATAGTGACGGAGGTACCGCTTTTGGTACACAAAAGATCACCGACTAACATCTGGACCACAAGATTTGTAAATTAAGAAAAAAAAAAAACAAAAAAAATCAAAAAAGCTAGACCGTTAAGAAAGAGCTTTCGGGGGATTTAACGTGCGGTGCATCGGTACCTTTATCATTTTTGATTAAAATATAAGAGCTTTGTCATTAAAATATGAGTTAGCATTTGTGACTTTGCAGATCAAGAATCTAATGCTTATTAGTTATTATTGGTTCCCAAAAAAATTATGATAAAGTTTGATGGAGATTGACGATTAATATTATTAATTTTTTTATGGGGCATCAATTTGCAATAATTAAAGCACTCAAATAGTCAAATTGGTAATGAAAAATTGGCATTTCTGTATGAAACTACTTTTTAATGTCAACTGTGCTAATAAAGAATCTTGGAGAGACTGAGATTTCTTTGCTATAATGGGTCGCTTTAGCATTCGATTCTTCTTTTTTTTCCTCTTTGTTTTTATTTATATTTTATTTTTATACTTTTTTTGTCCTTTCTTCTCTTTGTAATAAATATCTTATTGAAGAATCAATAAATTGCTGAAATAAGGATTAAGGAATGTATATTGAAACATTAAATAAGACACAAGGATACAAATATGGGGAATGAGGGAGAAGAACAGAAATATTTCATCAATTGGGTAGAATGACGAGTTTTTAAAGCTTTTGCGATAAAGAAAAGCTATTTATCCACCGTCGAAATTCACTTGTGTTGAAAATTCGCCTTGAAGTTCACTAATTTTGAAATTCATTGTAAGTAAGCCATTTGATTTTCGGGATTATTGTCGAAATTCATTGTCGAAATTCACCGATTTCGGGATTCATTGGAGAGATTCATTTGATTTTGGGATTGATGTTTTCTTCCATTATAAAAATTATGCGATTGTCATTTTCCCTATAAAAAATATGTAGTTGTCCTGTTATTTAAAAATATTTCAGATTGTGTCATTATCCCTAATTTCCCATTCAAATTTTGTGTAGGCATACATATGTAGCCTTAAAGATTTCCATTTTCCCTTATTTATAAAATAAAACAGGAATCATGTAGAGGAGCATTATAATGAAAAGAAGAGGGAAAAAAAAAAAACCCACAATGCCTAGGATTTCCTTGCTCCAGAGTCCAGTGTAATATCAACTTTGCAAAAATAAAGAAATATTATCAAGATATAAGGTATAATAATTTTGATAATTGATTTAATTATTTTAAGTTAAAGGAGGAGGATGAAACTTCAGTCCGATTATCAGATAAAATTAAGTGTCACACAGTCTAGGTAAACCGAGTACAATGTGCTTAAGCGATTATCATCAGATGAAACTAAATGTCACACCATGAGCGATAGCGATGACCACAATATAAGGTGGTAAAATAAAGAATTTGATAATTTAGGTGAACCATTTTAGGCCCAACCCCAACCGAAGACGATGAATGACGATGCTCAAAATCGTATGTATAAAAATCGGGTTGTAACTCGGATAATAGGACTTCGTGAGGACAACCCATATACTAATCATGTACCCGCGTACCCAGAAGATTTTAGAATCAAACTAATCATGTAGTCATGATTTTGTGGCACCTTTTTATAGAAGTCTGTTGTGGGAGTTTTTGCCTTTGTGCATGTGATGACAGTATGACTAAGATGGAGCGGTATCACTGGATATGGCGCAGTGGGTGGCGTGGGTGTGTAAGCGGCGCAAACCAATGCACTATGTTGGAAGTCGATTCGATTCCGTAAAGGGGTTGATTTCCGATTGATAACACACTTGGTCACGAGTGGTTGTAAAAGCGGCCCGTGTTGGAGGCTCTTAGAGTTCACTGATCGACTTGTCTCGCATTCACATTGTAGGATCGGAAGTGAGGGGCGTAATGTTGGGGTTCAACATTTTTTACTAAGATGGAGCGGTTTGCTACCCATGTTTTAATGGCGAAATCACGGGCCATTCTTATGCTTGATTACCATCGTAAGATAATGTCTGATGAATGGCCGGGCTGCCCACTTTGGATACATGAGATCGACGACGATGATCTGCTCCGGCGAGAATCAAGACCGATGTGAACTACACTAGGGATGGCAATCTCGCCCAACCCGACCACCGCCTACCCGTTACCCTACCCGTTCGGTATGATTTTCAACTACCCATTCGGGTAATGGGTCGGGTATGGGTAAAATTTCTATACCCGTTCGGGTATCGGGTACCCGTTGCTTTTCTTTGAGGTTAGTAGAAATTGGAAAAGAACTAAACCTAACCCATGTTTTAGTAGAAAAGAAAGCGATAAAAAACTAAAAACATTAGTTCAATAGGACATTCATTTGCAAAATGTCTTAACTCATCTTAAAATCAAATCATTTGTCTTAAAAAAAATTATTTATACGTATTCGTATCTCTACCCGTTATTCCGTTGGGGTGGTATGGGATTTTATTTACTTTGGTTACATGAGATCGGATATGGGTAAAAAATTTAGGAGTGGTATGGGTCGGGTGGAAGTAAAATCGAGAATCCAAGACCATTGCCATGTGAACCTACACCATATCGGTTGAATGAGACAGATCTCGCATCACTTGGTTTATCTGTGAACATAGAACGACCTGCTTGACTTGTTTTAAAGCTTCGACTCGACTCGTTATCAGTTCTAGTCGAAACCGTGCCTCCTTACGTATCGGAACATAATGAACCCAACCAAAATCGTCTGCTGCCACACTGTCCCTAAGATTAGTGAAAAATGTAAATTGAATGACGTGTCTCAATGATTCAATGTTGTTCGTAGGGTGTGACGCCGAGAATCAGCAGGAAAAAGCTTAATGCATAACATGAGAGTATCAATACGTATTCCCCATCATTTGTGGTCCCTCTGGACCACCACCCTTTTTGACACTTGAATTGTCTTGTTTTGGTCAAGTTAATTCATACTAGTAAATGTTTTTGGTTGTCTAAGTCAATGTCTGGCATCTATCCATGACAGCTGCTAAGACCTAGTCCAGGCTGCTGCTTATGTTTTACCCCCCATATGAGCTAAATTTAAAACAAGGTTGAGAGAATAGAAGGTGGTTTGTCTCCAACCAACTAAAAAGAAGATTCTATTTCCTAACACCTCCTTTGTCATTCATATATATTGCTCACTCTTCCCCACTTTTTCCCTTTGTCATTATTTTTTTTTTTTTGTTGTTGTCTACTTCAATGCTAGCTGTACTAGCCAGTTTTCAGGAATCTAGCTCAAGCACTATTGAAGGTGTATATATGTGTGTCTGTGGGGTCGGGGTTGGGCGTGGGGTGGGGTGGGCAAAGAAAACAATAATTCTTGTACTATTAGATGAATGTCACATGTCTAACGGTCCCGTGTAATAGACACTCCCTACTAAAAAATCTACCAAAGTAAAAGCCAAGAAACGATACGTAGGGTAACAATGTGAGTGGCGGCGGCGGTGGTGTGTGCTATACAAGGTCTGTCTAGACATGGAATATTCGGAATTGAATCGTACTCATGGAATAAATTTTGGGTTAAATAAAGTAGATGTTGTGCATTGCGAAATAAGCAGTTGATCAGTTAAACCATCACTGGGTTCAAGGCATCCATACAACTGACAAGTGGTGGTACTGACAGCATTACTACAACCCAAGTATTCTCTAATTCTTCCATCAAATTTACAGTTTCCATTGTTTTATGACACTAATCAGCAAACAAACATGACACTAACCAGTTAGACATCTGGATGTAGCCCTTCTGCCAAAGTTATCGGCATCATAACGAGTCCCTTGCTCTCCAACAACTGTGTTGCTGCAAAGGGATTCACTTCCAGCAACTTCCCCATCATCTCTTCTAATGATTCGTTTGACATCTGCTCCTTAAGAGGATAATGACCACAGCCCTAAACAAACCATCACACATTCATATAATCATCATCTTAAACAAAGGATGTTATATGTATCCATGATTTTTGTATTTTTTTAGTTTGGTGTTTCGGAATCTTACCTCGTGTAATACAGAACAAGTGCCTGATGATTCGCCTCCCAGCTTGCTTTGGCTGAGCTCCTGCATGGTAATAATCACACAAAGGCAGTACAACAAGTTTTCACCATCTATACTGATTTGTATATCATTAAAAGAAAGTTTCAACAATTTACTTCATGTAATCAGCGGATTTAGTACACGCTATGTTCATAGAATGCCTATAATTACTTTAGATATACGGTATTCATGGCTATCATCAAACAAGCGTGTCAGTGTCAGTCCTCTTGTTCATTTTAGGAGCATAGTTGCCATCCATATGCTACAATGACTATCTGTTTGGCGAAAGAGGTACCTTTATCTGAAACTGCAAATGCTTGACATAGTCGATAACATCATCCAACATAGCTGCTTTACCACCCTGCAAAAGAATACACTGGAATTATCTTAACTTCAAGCATCAAGTTTCCTGCAAATATGGTGCAAAATCGTAGTCGTCAAATGAAAATATGTTTTCTCTTGTCGACTTGATGTAACCGGAAGAGGAATTTAGTCCCCTGCCCTTATGTGATACACAGTTACTTAGCTCATTAAGGACTTCAAGAAAGTAAGGCTACACAGCATTTCCCAAGAAGCATGTATGGTATAACATAAGCCAAAGCGTTAAGGACATAGCTGATGGTATGTGATTCACTTAGAAGTAATGCCTAGTACTGAAATGACTTGGAAGAAGGCAAACAATACCATGACATACCCTTTTTGAACGTGGAAGGAAATCCTGCAATGCATCGATTCCCTCAGCAATCTTCTTTCTACGCTTCTGAAGAAAACAGTTGATTGGATAACTCGATAAATGGTGAAAACGCGAGTTGCATGCTCAAGAACAATTAATCCATGAAAGCAAAACACAGTTTCAACAAAGAGTGCTACCTAGAGGAAATAAGTTAAGGTCCCAACACACAGAACTGCACATAAATCATAGCTAAGTTTGTTTGACACGTTTACTTACGCTATCGTTAACAGAGCTACGGCTTGATTGACTAACTTTGGCAGGGAAATTCAAAGCCGCATTATCATAATCTTCATTAGAGCTCTTGTTCGTCAACATTACCTAAATCATTTCGACGCAAATTTGTATAAAAGGGGAGAATTCAACTATCAATGGCACATTCAAAATAAAAGGGGAGAATTCAATTAGTAATAGCAAAATCAAAATAAAAGAGGAGAATTCAATTATTAATAGCAAAATCAAACAGAGCATGGATTATTTACAGTTCCCCAATTCCAAACCTGACCTGAGAAGGAGCTAGATTTTCTGAGCCTGAGAAATTGCTTAGGGTTGCCACTTCATTGAGTGATTTCACACATCCTACCTGATTTAAACAGAAAATTACCCCAGTGATTTTAGTTATAGCCCTCGTGAGAAGAGAAATCAAACAAGAATTACACCTTATCAGTATCGATTACGGTAGGCATTGCCCTAAAACCAGAAGAAGACAGTGAGGGGCTGAGGGAGGTCTGGCCGTTTTCTGCTAAAAAATGAAAGTAATTTAGAGGAGGAGCGCCTTGTTGTTGTTGGGACTGGGAATAAATCCACGGAGATGAAGTCATGAGATACTCAGGGCTCTCGTTGCTTGAAAAGTAACTGCTTGGATTAGCTTGTGAATAACAAGCATCGACAACATTGCTGTAGTACATCCCTCCATCAGGATGCAAAATCCTCAATGGCAAAGCATTGTAACAATTTTCTTCCATATCTCCTGGAAATAAAAAATTCCACCAAAAAAAAAAAAAATTAGTTAACAAAAATCGGATTATGCTGAAATTGCGGATGATGATATTAGCCAGGAAACAAGGAGCTGGATAAACAAAAATAAACAACTAACTAAGTGAAGTGGAAGAAGATTAGCAGCAATTTATCAAAAAATTCGAATATCAGATACAAAAAAGGGGAGGGGTTTTCGTGGACTGCATGCGATTTGCAAACGTCTAAGCTACAGAGAGGCGAATAGTAAATTACATAACATGAACAATGGTAACTAAATAGCAAGTGAGAGTAGTACAAGAAAGAAATTATCGAAAAAATTGATGAACAGGGTCTTACAGAAATTTTCTTTGGGAGGAAGAAATAAGGACTTGGAGAAGATGATCAGACCCGTTAGTTAGTGTCACACGGTCCACTGCACAAAAAAGCGTGGCTACAGCCAGCTAGCTGCAGGATGCTCGTGCGTACGTACATCCGCATTGCACCCAAACAACAACCACCCAACGAAAAAAAAACAAAAAATTATATAAATGAGACCCAAGGACGAAAATATTTCAATAATTTAAGATACATACAAGTTTGAGAAAATGTTGCATAAAAGGGGAAAAAAAAATAATATAGCTAAAAAGACCTTTTTACCCTTATTAATAAAACAACATTTGCTTATCTTCATTCACAAGTTTGAGACAATTCTCCCATTCACAACGATTTTTAAAGAGGACGCAAAATTCAACGCAAATTGGACGGATTTCCACGAGAACGCAAACTTCATCGCTAATTTGGAAGTATTAATGCTCAAATTGATCTTAGTTCGAAGCTGTAGGAACTCAGGTATGCTTCCAATTCTAGGAAATTCATTTTGTTCGAAAATTAGGGTTACAATTCACTTCTCCCTCTCCCTTTCACCTGTTCAGGGAGGAATACAAGTGAATTAACTGCTTAAAAATGGCGAAAGCAAGATCAAAAATAGCTGCGAGGCAAAGATCTGAGCAACACATTACTCGGTGAGTACTAATTGGACGAATTCACTACCCCATTTCCCTTTATTTAGTAGATGAGATTTCTATAATTTTCATTGTTTCCTCAATGAACATTCACTCAAATTCACTTTAATATTCATTCAGTGTTTATCGCAGCAAGTTTTAGTACTGACATTAATAATTGAACAAATTCATTGCTCTGCTTCTCTTTATTTAGTAGTGACATTCATAATTGGACAAGTTCACTGCTCTGTTTTCCTTTATTTAGTGAAGGAGATATCTATCATTTCGATTGTTTTGTCAGTGTGAACAATCAAGGTGTTTAATGTATATCCCAGGTTCTTGTACATGTGAAGATTAGTTCACTTGTTAAACATTAATGTAGCTCTTTGTCTTACCTCTGTCTTTCAATTTTTATGTTTTAGTTCTTAAAAGTCTAATTCACTGAGAAAATTCACTAAGCCAAGTATTGAATATTCACTCAAATTCACTTTAACATTCATTCACCATTTACATGTTGTTCAGTTCCTTACAGCATCAAGTTTTGGTTCTTTAAATTCACTAAGCCAAGTATTGAATATTCACACAATTTTTATGTTTTAGTTCATAAAAGTCTGTTCTAGCACTTATGTTCCTGAAAGTTTAAATCACTGTGAATATTCACTACAGTGAATATTGACAGTACATGTATGTGAATGTTGTATTAACAGTACTAACCTTGATTCAGAAGCCAAACATATCAACTAACCAAAAATGTGTTGTCTACATTGATCTTTGTAGGTATGATCAATACCAAAACGACATCACATACCTATTGGATGCATATGAGATCATAAGGGGAAAATTAACAAACAGTCACAAGACCCTTATGCAGGAAACACCTTTCAAGCTTTTCTTCAAAGCTATTCAAGAGAACAAGATATGTTGCAACAAGCGAAAAGACCAAGTGTTAGACAACATCATAACATCATACGTACCAGAAAAAAGGGCATTTAGAGTTGAATTACGAGGGACAAGGAAACAACTATTCTAATGAATGTTTACATGTTTCAATTAATCTATAACCTTTTTTTTGTGTATTGGTTCATTAGTACAAGTGTGATTTTGAGTCATAATTTGAGTAAATACAATGTTACTGTCGAAAATTACTTTTGTTCGAAATTCACTGTTACTCAAAAATCACTGTTAATACTCGACAATAAATCTAATGAGAAGTGTTGTAACAATATCACACCAAGTCCCAAAATTTTTTGGTGAAATTCTTATCATATTTGATTTTTGATTGTTTGGCTGCAGCCATTTTTTACACAACATATAATATGATAATTAACATAATTCTACAAACACAAAAACACATAACATCCACAAAAATTGCATAAAAACTTGCATATATTTCATATACTTTGAATGGGAGCTGAGGCAAGCAAACTTTATAGAAGCACAATGTAAATATACCAGTGAATAGATAAGTCGTTCAACTAAGAAGTATAGAGTCCTTTTTTTCGGAAACCTTGTAATTTTATTAATATACGGAAAGATTACAAGATTCCGCCAACCATGGCCACCTCACACCAAAACGTCATCAATGTGGTACCCACCTCCTAAAAACCCTAGTCCGGAAAACCCAATGTGGAAAGCCGGGTTCTAGGGAAAGAGTATGGACATAGACACATTGGAAACCATAAACCACCCATCAAAGGAAGACTAACTCCATACAAAAAATAAAGCTGCCAACCTATACAATTTTAGGCAGCAAAAACTATGTAGATTTCAACCAAAAATAAATTAAGGGCAGCAAATCATCCATTCAGCATGATCGGTGGAAAACACCCAAGGGCGTTTGGCGATATCAACAGACTTTTCTTCCATTGGAGTTCTTCAAACAATCTTCAGAAAAGGAAACCAGCCAGAAGCCAAAAGCAAGGATAGCAGGAAAAAACATAAGGTAGATTTAGGTACAACCTTTGTGCACCCTTCTTCGAAAGAAGGGTGCTGCCCAGATTGCAACACGGAGAATCGATCCAAGTTCAGGAAAAGCACAGCCAGACAAGAGATAAGCCAAGAGAGGTCCATCATGTCAAAGAAGTATATAGTCTAAACAATAAGCATGAGCCAAAATACGTAAAATGTGTAAAATAGTAGACCTATACTAAGCAATGTCATCTACATCATAACAGAAGCAGTGAATCGGAGAAAATCAGCATACCATCTTCAAAAACCTACATAACAAAGGAATCAGAGAAAATAATCAGTGACTTACATTATTCGTCATCAAACACACACTATTTAGAAAACCTAAATCAAAGTTAGAATGAAGAATGAATTAAACTTAAGAAGCTCAGATTTATGTTCAATTTCATTAGGAATATTGAAATTTAACTTATAAAACTTTGATTTCCGTTCTCTGCAGCGGCTAAACAATAAGCAGGAAAAAAAATGGTAAATGCACCTGATAAATCGATGATCTGCTGAGAAAGAATTCTTCGAATTAGATGATCGATCAGGCGAATTTGGAAACGAATCAATGACAGATTGACGATTGAAGTTCGTGAGAGAAATTTTTGTCTTCGACATTGAGTTTATTCAAAAAGCTAGAATGGACAACCTGACTTCTTCAACGACACATAAGACTGGGTTAAGCAAGGGCAATTTAAAAATTTGAAACGGTTACAACTATATTCACCTAACAACGATACAATTTATTATGATATCATTGATATTATAGGACATGTATCAATCAATATATCTTATAGGATTATGTTGGTTGCTCTAGATTAACATTTATTTATTATTAATTTTTGAAAATTATTTGAAAATTATATTTAATAATTGCCGAATTAAGTTAGTAAAAGATCTAGATAATTAACGTATTTAACATTTTAACTCGCAATTTAAGTGTGAGCATATAACACCTTTGGGTAAACAATATAAAAGACACTTTAAACCCAAAATAAAAATAAAAAATCAACACTTGCAACGACAAGACAATGTTGACGATAAAGTTAAAACTTTTGACCCTTTACTTTTATATCATATTGAATTTAATTGACAAGAATGTAACTGGCACAACTTATTTTGACAAAACACTTCTAGTTTGGCGAACTCAGAGTAGCTTGGTTATAACATTTTTAGCTTTTGTTTTTTTTATATTTTAATAGCTCTGTCGAGATGTGTTTTTGGTGAGATGTATATTTTGTAAAGTTTAAGTTTTGTTTAATAAAATATCCAATTTCGAGACAAAAAAAAAATTAAAAAAAAATCAGTGAATATTTTTCAATCGACGTGTTGTGATGGACTACATGCGTGTTGATAAAAATGGATCGGCCCAAATATGTAGTCCTCCCGGCTCCCACTGATCTTCTCTTTGGATAAATGATTTGGTGAAAGCACATTCTTTTTTTTTTGAAAGCTGAAAGAGTGATCATCGCCACTGCGCTCAAGTGTCTTGGCGGTGTCACAACTACGATGATCTTCACCTGGCTGATTCCGCATGTCTGAGATCTAGATGAAAGCACATTCTTACAGTTGACGTCCTTCAAGTTTTTATTAGAGTCTGAATCATTCTATGTTTTTTAATTTTTTTTTTTTTGAAAAGGATCATTCTATGTTGAAAGGCTAACATTCGATTTTTCTTCTATCTTTTTTGATAGATTATTTCTTCTGCCACAACGTAAACACTTCCATACCATTTTAAACTTTTTTTGCCACAACATAAATACTTTAATATTTTTTTACATACAAATATTTATATGTGAATATGATGCAATAGAAGTAACTTTTTGGTATTTCTAAGGCCCTTAGAAATTATCTTTGCGAAATTAGGGATAAGCACACAACATAATATTATTAAGAGAAGGGACAATTGCATATTTTTATATGAGAATGACAATGATAATTTTATAGCGAGAAGAATGACAAATGAATAATCCTAAAATCGGTTGATCTCACTAGTGAATCCGAAATCAAGTAAATTTCGATAGTGAATTTTGATGATGAATCCAGAAAATCGGTGAATCCCGACAATGAATTTTGAAAATTAGTGAATTTCGACGATGAATTTCGGCGGTGAATTTAAGCAATGAATTTTGAACACAAGTGAATTTCGATAGTGGATAAATAGTTTTGTCTTTATACAAAAGTTTCAAAAGACTGTCCTTCTACTCAATTGATGAAATATTTTTGTCCTTCTCCCTCATTCCCCCAATTATCTTTAGTCCTAGAGAAATTGTCAAAACCTTTGATAATGTTAAAATCCACGGTATTCTAGATATAATTACGAGACGGGAAATAATTCAAGGGATTGGAGAAAGTGAAATTTTAGGGTGGTCCAGGTGCAGTTTCAAGGAGATACATTGGTGGAAAGTTTTTTTGATGTAGCGCCAATTTTAGAATGTTGGATTCTATTGGTTTTAGCAAGCACCAACCAGATTTTGCACTGGCCCAACATAAAATTTGTGTTGGAGAATACATATTTGCGGTGGCGGACCTACATATAGCTAATGAGGTAGTTTTGAAAAAAATCTACTGATATATGTAGTATACATATTGTTTGTTTCCCTTTTATTTTTTTATTTGTCTCTTTAAAAAATTTACAGTCTTCTTTATCTGAAATCCTGCGTCCGTCATTGTCAAATGTGTCTGGATTGGACCTAACTAGGGTTTGATAACTGCTTGTAACAGAATTAGGGAGAGGGAAATGAGAGAGAATAGGAAGAAGAACAGCTAGAAAAGAGTAGTTATATAGCAACAAAGGTGAACAATGATACAACAGACATCCCTTATATACTCCCTGGCTCATGGAGGTTAAGAGAGACAAAATGCCAATAACGCTAGATAACTAGCTACTTCCTAACATAGTGGAATGAAGAAATTATCACCGTTAGTGAACCATTTTGTCATGAAATACTATTATTCAATACATATAATGGTTAAACATATTATCTACTTTTCATTATCATGGTAGTACCGTTTTATAATTGAGCTCTTCAAATGTGTAGAACACGTGGAATCAAGATTTGATTAATGTGCAGGTAAGCAACATCTTACGTGTCGTAGTAACGATACCAAACCCGACCGCACCAGGTGAGCATATTCTCCTACAACTTCGTCATAAGACCGTCCTTGGATGGTCAAATCTACACCACAAATCAATCTCCGGGAATCATCTTCAGCTTGTCAATTGATCCGATAGCCAGATTGAAAAGTCAACTGCTGCCGGCACCTGAAGCGGAGAGTTCTTTGATTTCATTGTTTATACTCCCCTGAATCAGACATCAACCATGGCGACTCCACAGATTTTGCAGAGCGAGCGTGATATCCTCATGTGGAAGTCTCTCTTTGAGATTCCCAGAGATCGTAATTCTCCTAATTTATCTTTTCATTTTCTGCTTTCTGGCTGGATTCTTCTTATGCCGTCTGATGAATTTACCAGCTACCAGCTTATTTTAAGAAGAAAATAACATCTTGTTTTTATCATGCTTGCTTACAGGAGGAAATGTAAAGTCCAGAGGCAAGGAAATAGAAGCAAAGATCGAATTTCTGGAGAGTTTGAATGGAAAAGTAGTTCCTAATTCTTCTTCTTTTGCTATGCATTTTTTACATTTTTTTTAGACCAAGTATTTTGTGTGCTGACTGTTTTAGAAATTTTGAGTTATCCCCATACTCATATTGGATGAATGAACTGTATGTGGAAATGATAGCTCAATCTCCGTATACCCTGTTGCATTTGTTTGATGCTACATTAGAAATACTTGGCATTGGATACCAGAAAATGAACCATTCTGAACGTGGTGTTTCAATTCGCATTATGATTTTTAATGGGGTCAATATTTTGTTGATTGGATATGCTATCAAAGTACCCTTCTCCTTAAATCATGTCGACCTTTTTTTTTTTTTCTTCATTGTGAACGAGTGTCAGAGGAGTGTATAGTTTAGAGCTAATGACGGCTAAGAGGCTCCTTGGTGGATTTCAGGTAAGCAACCGAAGATCTCGTAGGTGGCTAAATGATCGTTTGTTGATGGAGCTTGTTCCTCCACTAAATGCAGAAGAAATTAGAGGCTTGTTTGCTCCACCACCATGGGGTGAGATAAACCTACATATATCCTTAGTTTTGTTTGCTTCCCAAAATTTGTAGGATTTTCAAAAACCATCTTTGTTTCATGGTTCATGTAACTGCACACGTCTGAAACTTAAAGCTTATTATTCCGTTTTACCGATGTTGTAGCGGTGGGCTATAATCATATTTCATTTGGACGCCTTGAAAGTTCTAATTTTTGTTTTGGTGCTGTGTTGCAGGCGATGAGGTGCCACCATCACCATTTTCTTTGACAAACACCGGGGATTGGGACAAGTTCAGAACAATAGACATGGATAAAGAGGTTTTTTATACCTCTTTCAACCATGTAACCTAATATGTATAAACTGTCCCATCACACATCACGCTGCTTAAACAATGAAGTACAGGAAGCAAAATGCTTGTAGTTCTTAGTGTGCATTTACATGGATTTGCTTGAGAAATCACATTTTAGTGCCTTGATAAGCTAAGGAGCCCTGCTTTAAGAACCCTTAACATTTTTATTAAGGAGATTATGCCATAATAACGGAAAAACAAGGAAGGAAAAAGTGGTTATCCTCACTTCCATTTAATGTTGATTCTCTTTTCCCCTTGTTCATTTTTCCTTTCTATCAATTATATCATATCTGCTGGTTTTGATGAATAATTTGGCACTTGTTGTATTAGTAATTACTAAAGTTAGTATATGTTTTATCGATTTGATATACGAACGAAAATACTGTTAATGTTCTTATGACAATAGACTTGTATTGTTGTCTATCTGTTTGTTACTTCAGACGTACATGTAATTGATGCTGATTATTGTCTTTTTGTTAGGCAAGCATGATTGAGGTTCTTGAAGGCCCAAAAAATGGTGAGAGAAATTGTGGAAATGCAGACAAGGTTGCTGTACTTACTGCATGGCATAGAGTTGATTGTAGAACTAGAGAAGTCCTTCGGCGTAGCTTTCATTCTGATTTGGTAAAAGGATACGAGGTATGCTTGCAAATGCCCTTAGATGAGATACAGAATTATACGATCTTCAATTTTTTCCATTTTTCTTTTTCTGAATGAGTATATGTGGTTGAATCCTCCTTTATGTGTCTTTTATGGGATTCCTCGGTAATATAATCTGCGTTTGTTTTTCCTTTCAGGAGAAGCTACGAACTTTTATTAAGGATGAGGAGGATGATAATGATGGAGCTGCTCTTGTGCTTCATGTGCAAGATCCTTTCCGTCGGTTGCTACTGCACGGCCTTTGTGAGGTTTGAACTATTTCATATTATATTTTGTGACATGGTGCAAATCAGTATACTATACGGTAATGGCTGCCTATAGCCAGCCATCTTTTAAGATTGTTGGGGAGCTTGTAGGCTGAAAGGAAAGGCCATTAAATGAAGCGGGATCGTGGAGTTTAAATGAATATATTCAGATTCACACTCATAAAAATATAATATGCTGTTTATGAAAGTGTCCCTTCTCGTGGTGTAGCTAGTAACTTTGTTAATTTTTTGTGTGTGGATGCAGTTCTATGACCTGGTCTCAGTGACAGAGACGACAAAATCCGAGGGCAGAGACTCGTTAAAGATAACTAGAATAAAGAAGAAGAAGAAGAAGGCTGAAGGTGTAATTGTGCTTCCAAACATCACTTTATGCAACTTCCTTAGTATGGCAAAGCAAGGGAAGTGGTGATGCCGATGCGTGCACTTGTGTCAGTCAATACTGTGATCAATTGTTCATGTAATTTATTACTTTTCTCTTTCATTTTCTTTTTCTTTTAAGTACAGTAATTTATTGGATAAATAAAGCATTAGTGTTTGTATGCAATAGGGGGTGGGGAGTAGGATGAATTTACAGTATTATTATTACTCTCCTCCTGTAAAAACTCTGTATCATTAATGTGAATCATACTGTTGTAAAAAGGCAAATAAGGAAGATTCGGAATACAAAGCAAAAGTACAAAAACTGAAAACTAAAACAACCCTGAATTAGAACAATAATAGGCAGCGTTATCCAATAGACAGTGTTGTCCACAAACTGCTAGGCTGCTGCTGCTGCTGCACCGCACAGTATGTAAATGAACGTCGAGATTCTGAGCTCGATTCGAGTTCGATTGCGAGCGTCCATCGTTAGGTATTTGTACTCAGATCTCACTCGAACTATTGTATATTTAAAAAAAAACTATATATATAAGGTTATTTACATGTTCGAGCGGTTGAGCATGTTTTTAGTGAACCTTGCTGGATTTTCGAGCGAGCGAACCTTAGGTTTTGTTCATCGAACTCGAACAAAACACAGTTAGGAAGGTTTCATCCGTGTACTCAGATCTCACTACAAAAAACTTGCTATTTAATGGTGGATTTTAGTGGTGGATTAAAAAAATCCACAGCGACAACCTTTTTTTCTTGTTAGTGGTACAAGCTTTCAAGTAGTATTAAAATCCACAACTAAAACTTTTTTCTTTCTTTATCGGCGGTTTATATCATCCACCGTTAGTGATGTGTTTTAGCGGCGGCTTTGTATTTCCTAATACCTAATACAAAGAGAAAGGGGGAATGAGGGGGAGCTGACACGCGGCAGCTTCTTTGTTTTTTTTTTCCTTCCTAGATCACATATATATATCCTACCCTATCTTCTCTACGATATGTTTGTGTGTCCGAACGACTTTCGAACGACCTCCTCAACCGCCTACGAACGACCTCCGAACCCCCCTCCGACTTCTTGGGTTTTTTTTTTTCTTTTTTTCTTTTCCCTAGATCATATATATATATATATATATATATATATATATATATATATATATATATATATATATATCCTACACTATCTCCTCTACGATATGTTTGTGTGTCCGAACGACCTTCGAACGACCTCCTCAACCGCCTCCGAACGACATCCGAACCCCCTTCCGACTCAATATGAGCCCGATAAATTGGAAAAGAAGGCCAAGGACGTGCCCAAAAGAAGCCTAGCGCAATGCCCAGCTCCCCTTGAAAACATGTCCGGACAGCCTCATCAACCACCTCCCCCACATATATGCTTATTAGCGATAACCCAAATTGCAAAGACTGACTGAGACATGGATTTACGAGGAGGGGATTTTTCCGTTGCCTTGTCCAAGGCCATCTTGGCGCCCATTTGCGCATCCCACGCATATGGCCTTGGCCTAGAGCTCATGCAATGCCATCTTAGCTCCCGTTCTCGCATGCAACGCACTCGCCATTGGCCCACACGTGGCAGCTTCTTTGTTTTTTTTTTTTTTTTTTTTTTCCCATTCCTATATCACATATATATATCCTATCATATCTCCTCTACGATACGCTTGTGTGTGTGTTTTTTTCCCCTTTTTTGTTTATATATATTTCACGTTGAAATCGTGCATAATTAATGTTTTGCGTTGTGTTTTTCTTTTCTTTTTTTTTTTGTTGTTTGTTTGGTGTTTTAACTTTGTTTCTTGTTTGGATTTTCCCTCCCGTATGAATATGCTTTTCATGGTTTTAATTTTACTTTCTTTATTTTAGTTTAGTTTATTTTATTTTTGTATTTGTGTCTTTTTTCCGGTTTTTTTTTTTTTGGGGGGGGGTGGTGGGGTGTTTCGTCTCGTTCACATTGAAATCGCATGTAATTATATGAAGACACTAGCTTTGTTAGTAGAAATACTGTGAAAGGATTTACTAAATTGAAGTCATACAAAGATGAAGAATTGAGTTAGAAAAGGGCAAAAAAAAAAAAAAAAAAAACCCAACAAAAAAAAAGGCCACGTGTAGGCCAATGCCGAGTGCGTTGCATGCAAGAACGTGAGCTAAGATGGCCTTGCACGAGCGCTAGGCCAAGGCCATATGCGTGGGATGCGCAAATGGGCGCCAAGATGGCCTTGGACAAGGCAAAAGAAAAATCCCCCCTCCTCAGAAATCCTATGTCTACTGCTGCAATTCGGGCTATCACTCAATAAGCAATTATATGGGGGGAGAGGTGGTTGACGAGGCCGTTTGGACATGTTTTCAAAGGGAGCTCGGCATTGCACTAGGCTTCTTTTGGGCACGTTCTTGGCCTTCTTTTTCCAATTCATCGGGCTGATATTGAGTCGGAGGCCGTTGAGGAGGTCGTTCGGAAATGCAACTAAGGGGCATTAAGCCTTGTGCTAGGCTTCTTTTGGGTACGTCCTCGGCCTTCTCTGCCACTTTATCGGCAACGCAAAACAATAATTACGCACGATTTCAACGTGAAATATATATACGCAAAAAAAGGGAAAAAACACACACACAAACGTATCGTAGAGGAGATACGATAGAATATATATATATGTGATATAAGAAAGGACAAAATTTTCACTTGGCTTTATAAAGTTTATCATATGTGTAATTACCAAACGTATCGTATGTGTAGTTTCCTCGTTCTGTCCTAATCGCAATTTTTTTTTCAGGCATTGTCATTATCAACTTCCGTGTATTAAAAGGTTGTTTGTTTTCCGTTTCTCAATTATTTACAGTGATCTTTTATGTATCAAATATCTCTCTTATTATATCATGTTACACTTCACCATCAAAACTATGTAACTAGACGGTCACAATCACCCTTGCCTGCAGTGGGTATACACCGTGCATTGCACGGTGTGAAATACTAGTCCAGAAGTATGATGTATCATTTTTTGTTTATTGTTCACCAATTAAAAAAGATCTTCTTCCTATAACAGCGTACCTTGATAAATACTTTTGTCTATTCATAAATCTATTCTACAAATTACACCACTGCATTCTCCGCCGTTTGAAATCCCTCAGAAACTTGAAACCCTAAAATATATCATCGTTTTCTTCTAGATCGGTAAGCTTTGTTTGACCTCAAACGTTTTTTCCTTAATCATTTTTTGCTGCAGATCTGAATTCAGTATCAGGTCTGGTTCGTGTATAGCCTTATAGTTGCTGTGTTAATTTTTGCATATGGCCAATCTGTTGATGAAAGAGCACCGGAGATAGAGAATATTTATTTAATTTTCAACAAAGGATTGTGATATTGAGAATTTCATGAATCATCTCAGGGACTACTGTACATGTGGAGCTTGGTGATTCAACTACTGCAGCTGACACGTCAGGAGCCCACACCATAAGTCGCTCATTTCCTCACACTTAGATTCTCCCCAACGGTTCACTTGTACCATCCTCTTAAACAAATTTTGGAGTCTTTTAAAGTAACTGAACATTGCAATGGGAACCTGAATTGGCCCTCTACACTGGAAATCTGCCGGTTGGTACTCCAAAACACAAGTCCCTCCTCAAGTGAATAGTGTCATCACTTTAATTGGATTTTCTTCTCTCCCTTCTCCCACCGCTCCTCATTTCTTCTTCCAACCTTCATGTGCTGCTAACTTTTTACCAAATCTGATAACATAATAAGGTAATCTTCATCTTCTTGTTGTGGTTTTTTTTTCTTTCAGGGGGTGGGGGTGAGGGGAGGGGGGGTAAACAAATATTACAAATTCTTCTTCTGGGGATCAAGCTTTCTTCATTATGGGAGGAAATTTGTCTCCTTTAATTTATTTTTTGCTATTTTAATGAGTCTTCTCTGGTTTGAAAATCTTCCCAGAACCTTTACTTACAGTCATTCAAGGTTATTCCGATCGAAAGTTTGTCAACATCAAAGGAATTGAAGTTGAAGATTGCAATTTGTGGCTGATTTTTTCCGATTTAATTGGTAGTCCTTTTTTCTTCCTTTTGTTCTTCTTATGCTCTTCTTTTGCACAATAAATGTCAATTTTTCTGTTATTTGGGTGAAGTGGCTGTTGAAATGTGTGATGCTAAGAAGAGAGTTGAACTATGAACGGTGGATAACATTGATATCTGGAAGGTAGTTGAAAGAAATGAATAGAAGATGATGAATAATTGAAATAGGTGGAAGAATAATAAATACAGGAAGGAAGGAAGCAAGAGTCTTTGAGGAATACCAGCATAAAGAAAATTATAATGAAAACATTAAAAGAAAAAAAAAGGTGTTTGAAGGATTGTATAAATGGTGTTTATTGGAGTGGATGTTTTTATAAAATATTAAAAAAATGTAACTGGAACAAAAAACGATACGTTTGAAATGGTGTTTAAAGTAAAATCATTGGAGACAGTATTATTGTACGGTGCTGCTATGTACACTACATTGGTACACTACATCCCATGTGGCAGTGGGACCCAACAAAAATTATTTTCATTTGTTGGTTAAATAAAAAAATTGTTAAAATAAAAAAATTTCGTTAGTAAAAAGGGAAATACATTTTCAAATCCAACTTTCCCAACCCAGCCTTCATCTCTCTCCCCGACTCCTTCTCATCTGCTCACCCGCCGCCCTCCTCCACCAGAAATCAAAAGCTCGGCCGTCCCTTTTTCGTCACCGGAAATCGCAAGCCTTGACGTCTCTTCTTCGGCACCGGAAATTTGCGAGCCCAACCGGCCCTTTCTCCGCCGGGAAAGGCGAGCCGATTGTCTTCTTCCTCCGACTCCCTCTCTCCTCAGCTGGAAATTAAAAATTTTCAGCATCAATCACTTCAACCAAGTCGAGAGAGTTCAAATCCGGCATTTTTCTTAGGTCAGAAACAGGGACTTGTTGGGATAGATTAGGGTTACCTCAGATTATGGAGATTTATAGATTAGGGCAATAGATAATACCACCGGCGTGATTGCCGGTGGAGAGCGGGCGGCGGGAGGATGGGAGGGAGAATGGGGAGTGGAGTCAGGGAGGAAGAATGGTTTTTTTTTTTTTTCTGGAAGAAAGGTTTTGGAACGAATGGGAAAGAAGGGGGATGAAATTTTGGATGGGTCCCACTGCCACATAGGATGTAGTGGGGGGATGTAGTGGAGGGATGTTGTGTGTATATCATTTCCCCTTATGGTAAGCCCCTAGCTCACTTTATTAGAAAATCTGCCTGCGTTCCTGATGCTCATGTTATTGTTGAGCACCCAGCAATCAGGTAAAAACGGGTTGAAGCTAAGATTTCTTTATTATGGTATACTATGAGAGAGATGATTTACAATGATCTTCTGTGCTCATTTAATAAATTTTTTTGGCTTCAACCACCAGACATTCTTGCCTATATTTTCTATATAGATAGTTTAACGGTGGACATGAATCAGACAATGAGTTTGCCAAATGCATCATGTCTTCCTATTAGTGTCTGCATTATAGTGAGAATGCTGATTTTCTGTAAATAGGCATCAATGTATCCAGCTGTATGAGTTGTTTCTGAAATCGCATTTATCACAAGCTCTTTTCCCCTTTCTTCTGTAGGGTGGGGTTGGTTTTCTGTGGTTGGCAATCTCCTGGAGGACACAATGTTATCTAGAGGACTTCGTGATGCTCTTAAAGTCCATAATCCCAACAGCATTCTACATGGATTTCTTGGTAAGCTGTTTTTGTCGATGCTCTTAAGGTATG
Organism: Gentiana macrophylla; assembly: GCA_026214975.1. Lineage (NCBI taxonomy): Eukaryota > Viridiplantae > Streptophyta > Magnoliopsida > Gentianales > Gentianaceae > Gentiana > Gentiana macrophylla. The sequence goes on along the minus strand of CM047805.1, from coordinate 170,444,655 downwards.
TGTCGTATACATTCTGATATAATTGAATGGACAAACACATGTTAGTATATATGACTGTTGTTTGATCATTCTTAATTAAGTGCTTTATTTACCATTTGATCTTTATAAACCATATTACGATACTTTTAGTACATTTCTTTGAATATCCTGATTTTAGGTGGTTCTGAAGGTTTATTTGCATAAAAGACTCTGGAAATAACGGACGACGTTCTTGCGTCATATAAAAATCAAGGTCAGAATTTGTGCTAACCTATCCTAATAGTGTCTTTTTTCTTTGATACAAAATATCTGTTATGCCTTGCTTACTGCTTTGGCTGAGATTTTGGGGCTATTGCAAATTCTTTTTCAAGGTGGTTATGATTTACTTGGATGGAAAAAAGGATCAAATTGGAACAACTGAGCAGGTCAATGCTGCAATGGATGCTTGTAAAGCCTTGAAGCTAGATGACCTTGTTGTTATTGAAGGTAGCCATGGCTTGTCTTCTTCTTTTCTTCCCCCATGAATGGCCGCACATGGTTTAAACTTCCCTAACGGTTGACTTTCTTTTTTCTTGAAGGGGGTAACATCAAATACAGATGCTGCGCAACTTGCAGAAGCTTTTGCAGAGGCGAAATGCCCAACAAAGGTTCATCTCTTGCCGACACTTTTCTTTCCCTTGATTTATTAAAAACAGTATTCTATAATGTCTTAGCACATGCACAATTTGTCACCATTTTGGGTATCTAATCTGCTCTTCCTCTTTATCATCTTGTGTTTACTTGAAAGTAAAGATGAAGGGACATATAGTATGTATTATTGCTGAAGTTATTATCTTTTTGTGTAATAATAATAAAGAAATTCACCACCAACTGAGGGAGAAAAAAAAAAACCCAATTTCTATAATTTGCTGATCAATCAAGAACCCCATATTAGAGTATTGGGTGATATGCAACATGAAAGTGAATTAATGTGGAGCTGAAATGACTGTACGTGTATTTATTTTAGTGTAAGATGACGCAGCAAAATCAAGCATTATTGCCGGTAGAAAAATTGATTAAGTGAATAAAATCTTTGTAATACCCATGTTCTGAACCTTGTAAGGAATTCAACACTTATGGACATTCTTCGTATGAGGGCGTGCAAGAACCTTGTATCATAATTTGTCTGTTGGCAAATGTATATTTCTGGAAAGATGGTTTTCTTCATGTAATTGTGATGCTTCTGTTTGGTTTTAATTTCACCACGCATTTTATACAGTTTTCTGTAATCAAATGTTTGTGTGAAGTTGAGATTTCTTAATGATTGATGATGGTGTTTTCTATTGGAACAGTTGGTGATTTGAATTGATCTCGGTGACCATGTCTGGAGTTAGATGGTTTCCAGGCCAGTTTCTGATGTAACTTGCTGTGAACCTGATCCCGTTCCCACAGCTTCACTTCTTCATGGTGGTATTTTCCCCTCTAACCTCAAGATGATCTCAGCAATACTGAGCTCTAACAATTCCCAAGTACTGATTATGGGTTAGGACTTCCAGGCCTTTCTGTAATCAAATGTCTCCATATCATGTACTGATTATGAAATCTTCCAAATGCAGGGCACTTATTTGGCAGCACCTAATTGGTACTCGGGTTCTCTCTGTTTCGAGTATATTCACATTGTTCAAAGAAAACTGCAAGTTCTATTTCTTATAAAAATCTCATTCCAATTTTAAATCATGATTAAGACTTATATAATGTTGTGTTTTTGATATTGTGATCGCAGCACGGGATAACGCTTCTTTTAAACAACATGTCGAATTCAAGAGGATGATCTCAATCTTCATCCTCAAGAAACAGACTTAAATGCACCACAAAGAGACGGGTATCATTTAACACCGGAAAACGGAAATATACATAGAGTGAATGGGACACCATTGAAGCTCACAGAATCATTTGATATTCCTAATACAACCCCACAAATTGTTGATCACATTCCTACTGTTTGTGATCTCCTAATTTTGCTAGTTTAGTTTTTATTGCTTTCAAATAAAGATGGTTAATTAATATGTTCACGTTTTGTCTTATATGCAGTTAATTTGTAATGCTATACATAGAGTGAAGAATTCTTGTTATTCTTGAAGTTGGTACAGTAATTTTCTAATTAGATTCTAGAAATATGCACTTTAAGCTGATATTTACTTCCCCTGCAACTTGATGATGCATAACATCATATGATTTACTAGGAAGAAAAAATCTTAAGGTATAAATCTTGCTTTGTCCTTTTATAATCAGGTTGTTGGAACTCCAAATTACACGTGCCCTGAACTTCTTGCTGATATACCGTACAGTTTCAAATCCGATAATGGTATAAGTAAAACAGAGCTGCACTTGTCTCAGTTTTGCATCAGCTTTAGAATCTGTTCTGAGTTTGTTCTATTTTAAGTTACTAGTCTGGTTAGCATCTTTTCCTGATCTCTGTTTACTTGAGTCTGCCTTATGACCAGTCTTATCATTCTGTTTGACATACTCTGATATGCCGATACTTCAATTTATGACAAGTTGTTTAACTGTGTGTTTTGAGTATGCAGTCTGTTTTGTTTAGTTCTTTTTTTAGGGTATTTAATTCTTCTTGAAAAGTTTAACCTTGGTTCTTGTCAGAATCTTGTTTGACTTACCTTTATTCTCTTTCAAGAATAAAGAGAATGCTATTATTGATCTCTGAAACACTTTTCTGTGTGTAGGTGGAATCAACAATAGCAACCCAGTCACTAGCACCACAAATAAAGGCAATTCAAGAATGGTATGTTGGAGACCAGGTTGCCTTTTCCCTTCATTGGAATTGTTTTTTGATGTTGATGAACTTTATTGATACAACTTGTATTTGAATATATTTTCTTACTTGTGATACATGATTGCGTCAATCGGCAATTTTGTTTAACCCTGATGAAGTTGTCCTGCTGACTATTTTTGGTACTTTCTGTTTTGCATTTCAAGGAGAGAATTCAACTGCAAACTGCGCATCTTTATAAATTTGCTGGCATAAACCCACTTGCAGGTAGTTCACATCGCATTTATTTATGGATTGGACTTTGCAGAGCTGTTTCAAACATGGCAGATGAGGTAAACCATAAGATAGTGTGGTGCTCTAAGCTTGTTTCCTAACTGCCTCAATTCTGAGCCATGTGTCATAGTGCTTTTATTACATTTCAGTATGTATACAGGTTCCGTATAATACAGAAAAAACTATGTTTTAGTGTGTAAAATAGATATTCTCTGCATATGGTCAGGAAAGTCTAAATCTCTTTTTTTTGGCATATTGACTGATGCAGCATCTGCTCCATCTGTTGCTGCTCGGACAGGAACACCAGGCTCTCAAAGTACACTCCCTAGAGAAACATAACTTTGTTCTAGCACCCAAAAACATCATCATTATTACTCCTTTTTGTTTGGCATCAGAATTTGTGTTAATAAAGAAAATTAATAGGGCTTGCTATATTATTATATATATATATATATATATATATAGGAAAAGGATAAAAAACATTACCTTCAACGGATACCAATTCATCAGATGCAAGTTTAATGAAAGATGCCTACTCCATTGATGTTCTTTATTTTGTTCATTGCATCAGGAATCATCTTTTTCTCGAGTCTGTCTTGTTATTTTACCCCTTTCTTTGTTGTTCTTGCTTGTTATTTTTACTTTGAAGGGTGCATCAATTCATTTGTATTCTTGTATGAAGAGTGTATGGTGTAATGGGAACTTATACTTTTGGAATAAAGTTTAGATTTTTGTATGTTTTCAGTGATTTAATTTGATTTTTTATTTATATTTATATTTATATTTTGTTTCTTTTTTTTATATTTTTTGTTTTTTATTTTCAAATTTTTATATATTTTTTATTTTCTGGATTCGCGGCGGAGTAAAATCCGCCGCCAAAATCTTTATTTTCCTCTTGTGATGAATAAGTATTCCTGGCGGAATATTGGGTAATTGCTGGCGGATAATAACCGCCACAAAAATTTATTAGCGGTGGACCCAAAAATACGCCAAGAAAAGGCCTAAAACTTTTAGCGGGGAAGGCAAATACGGCGGATTTTAGTGGCGGTTAAAACCGCTGCGAAATAGATTTAGTGGCGGATTTTCAGATTCAGCGGTGGAAAAACATCCGCCACTAAAAGATTGGAAAATCTATTCCAAATAGTAGGATTTTTCGATAAATTTTGATTAGGATCTTTGCTTAGTCCTAAAAAGGATAGCAATTTATAAATTCCTAGTAAAATTCTTGCAGATACTTCATTCAAGTTATTCCCTAAATGTTGTATTGCTTTAATATTTACTTCATTAGTAGAGAACCAATATTTAATGTTGGTATCGTTGTTTAAGGATTTATCCTTAAAACCTGTCCTTTCTTAAAGATATGTGGTGTAGATGACATATCTTTAAGATTTGGTGAATTTTATATTTCCAGAAATTTCTCGTAAATAGATTTCTTCGTGAAATCTGTTTTTGTTTGAGAGAATTGAAACTCTCTTTTCATGAAAGATAAGTCTTTCACTTCCGATGGTAAGCCAAGTTACTGGTACAGTAATATGTCTATTTCTTAAAGGTTTGTTTCTTTAAGAATTTTTTCTTTACTAAAGATTGGATCTTTATCTATTTTATTTGAATTGATATCTCGATTCAAAATAAAATGCTTGTTTTAAAGATCGTGAAATCTTTAAAGGTTTTCCAGATATTTCTCTTAGATAATTCTTAAGAACCAAGGTCTTTTCTGGTTTCCATTTTATCCACAAAGCTTTTAAAGCGTTTGTGTAGCATTATCTACTCTTTCAGAGATTGATAAGAGTAGGTCAGTATCTGATCTCATAGATCCAGATCTTTCAAGCAAGTTATTTTTTGCAATAGGAGTTTTAACAAAACTTCGTCTTGCTGAGGTTTCTCCAATAGAGAACCTTTTGTATACAACGTACTAGTCGTAGACTTTCGCGTTGTACTAGTATCCAGCTAGATACTAGTACAACGCGAAAGTCTACGACTAGTACGTTGTATTTTCCTTAAATAGAGATACGAACATTAAATATTGGTTCTCTACTAATGAAGTAAATATAAAAGCAATACAGCATTTAGGGAATAACTTGAATGAAGTATCTGCAAGAATTTTACTAGGAATTTATAAATTGCTATCCTTTTTAGGACTAAGCAAAGATCCTAGTCAAAATTTATCGAAAAATCCTACCATTTGGAATAGATTTTCCAATCTTTTAGAACGGGGGGATTATTATGATAAACAAGATTTATTACAAGAAAATAATCAAGAATTAATAATTGTAATAGAAAAAACCAACACGGAAATAAGAACTCTGGGTTGTAAAATCGATAGACTTGCCGATCAAGAAGTTCAACTTCTTAGTTGCAAAGTTGACAAACTTGAGAAATATCTCAAAACAATACTGGGCCAATAAAATGGCTAGTATGATAACTATTAATGAGACTGTTAATCTTCTTCATGAAGAAATAAAAGTCATCATTAAACAATTAAAAGATATCCAATATAAGATATCAAGAAATACTACTAGAATAGAATTAGACTATATAGCAGCAAAAATCATAAAAGAAGTAAAAGAGGAAATCAATAAGTTTTCCTGTATTACAGTTGATACTGCTTCTACTTCTGCCTTTCCAGAAGATGGAAAATACAGTTGTCCCAATCATAATGTGGGAAACGGAGGATTTGGTTCAAGTACTAATCCAAATGCTTTAAGCTGGCCTTTTAAATGAGTCTAAGCCAAAAGCTAGAAGAATATTTCTGGAATAATCTAGAAAAAAATGAGTTCATTTTAGATGGACAAAATACTTCACCTTTAGATGAGGTAGTTAAATTAATGACTTTAGACGAGTTAGATATTGAAGGAGAAATGGAATCAAGACCAGAATTAAGCAAAATTCTTGGTATTGAAACTTTCTATGCTTTGGATGAAAATCCAAATAAATCTGAAAACGTTTCTAAAAGTGAACCTTAAGAAAACCTCAAAACAGATAAGCAGCCCGAAGTAGAAACTTCTGGCACTAAAGGAGAAGAAACCTCCAAGAAAAGAAAAGGTAACGATGGAACCTTTTATACTAATTATCCCAAAGTTCCAGGTGAACATAAGGATATAGGACATTTTATCCTCAATCTTGATTGTAGGACAGATAGAAAAAAGCTCATAGATAAATGGGCTACAGAGTTAAGTTTGATCATTCAAACAAATAAAGAGGCATATGGAACCAATAAAAACATACTCCTCTTAATAGAGCATAGAACCACTGGAATAGTTCAATCATTTCTAAATATGACAAGATGGGACTTCACTCCTCCCATTACTCCAGGGGAACTATTTGGAGTTGTTATAGACAGCTTCTACTCTATGTTTTTAGGAATCAATTATTCGGCTGATAAAGCTAATGAGATTCTTAAACAACAAGAAAAGGCTAGAAATCTCCTTGTTAAATTACAATTATGTGATATTTGTGATTTAGATTCTTTTACATGTGATTTTGAAACAAATCTTTATAAACTTCCTCACACTGAGTTTTATTACAAGAAAATAATCAAGAATTATTAATTGTAATAGAAAAAACCAACACAGAAATAAGAACTCTGGGTTGTAAAATCGACAGACTTGCCGATCAAGAAGTTCAACTTCTTAGTTGCAAGGTTGACAAACTTGAGAAATATCTCAAAACAATACTAGGTCAAAACACAACGTACTAGTCGTAGACTTTCGCGTTGTACTAGTCACATGTATCTAACATATTCATACCTAATGATTTTCCAAAAAGTGGTGACGAAAGGTATAACTTGTACAAATCTTTCCATTTTCCAAGTCGATCCGATCCATTCGTTTGCAGAGCTATTTACTTGATCGCAGACATTTCTGGAAACAACCTTAATTGCTTTTGAGTTGATTAAACTAAACTAAAGGTAATCCAGTACTGCCCGTTGCGGTGGCCATCCGTGCAGTCAGAAACAACTTTCATTGTTTCTGAGTTGATTACACTAAACTAGAGGTAATCCACTAAAAGAACAATAAAATCTCAATATCTAATTTGAACGTGTTTGGGAAAGCTGCACCGAGCTTATCATCACATAAGGATTACACTAAACTTCAACGCCACATCAAACACCACCCTAAAATAGGCAAGAGTATATAATTACACCAGGATTAAAGTTAATCTATAAATGGTCATCTTGTGATTTAATTAGATTATCTCATTACAGAATTATCATATTAATAGGTCCAAGTCCTATATGATCGAATCATATATAAGTGCTGTCATTAAAATGTCCAACATTAGTGGCCCGGATCAGGTTGTCACTAATGGAATTTTGAGGGGTTGTAATAGACAAGTTGAATTAGTTTTAAGTTAATGAAGTTATTATTTTTATTTGATTCTTAAGAGAAGTTGGTTATATTGTTGCTGGATAGTTATAGTACATATAAAATTGAGAAATAAATTAAATGATGCATTACTTTTATTAGCACTCTTATAATAAATAAAGTTCGTACAATAAAGAATGCAAAAGATATTATTTAATAAATATCATCTACTATTTATAGTCAATTAGTAGTTTATTTATTTATTTATGTTATTGCAGTTTTTTTAATTTTACGTGCAATGGTTCAAATGACTTATAATTAGTTTTTTTTTAAGTTTGTGTCAATGGATCAAATAGACCTATCATTCGAACTCGTTACCAAAGAAAAAACACAAATTTCGAACTTCGAGTTTGTTATGGACGTTGTTTCCATTTTCATCTTTTACCAAATCAATTTCTCTTTAACGAGACGGTATTTGGTCATATTAGGGTTCTCACAATCTTTTTTATTTCTTTAGTGCAGGTTTGTCTAGTAGTAGGCTGGTGGTGATCCGACGGTTGTTCGGTGGTGTCCCGACGGTAGTCCGGTTGTAATTCTGTTGTTTTAATAAAATTTCTTTCGTTTCGTGAAAAAAAAGGAATATGACTAGGGGATGTCAATGGAAACAGATGGACACGGATTTGACTATATATCTATACCCTACCCTTCGATTTTTTATTTTTTTTACTACCATACCCTATCAATTACCCTTGTGTGTAGAATATTTTTACACATACCCTACCCCACATAGATATTCATGGACATCTTCTTCTTTCACAGCTAAACATTACAATTTCGCAATTTCATTACAGCCAAAAACAAAATAAAGAGTCAACATACAAATCTAACGAAACCATGATCATAGCAACACATAAAAAAATTAATAAAAAAAAAAGAAGAAGAAGAGAGGAACCCAAAACATCTTCGATCATAATACCAAACATCAGTTAGATCGTCAGGAGATAGCCTGCTTTTTATCATCTATGAAGCAATTTATCAAAACAAAACCACCATTCCCGTTCTGTTGATGCTATCTACAGTTATTTACTCGTTATAAAGGGAAATCACAAATCTACGGCGATGTCAACACGTTAACAGGGGAAAAAACATTTTTTATCCAAGGACAACTCGTTACCAGAGAAAAACACAAATTTGAACTCCTTAATAAGAAGAAAACATGAATTCGAACTCGTTACCAAAGAAAAAACACAAATTTCTACTCGTTATAAAAGGAAAACACAAATTTCAGGCGATATCAACTCGTTATCAGGGAAAAAAAAAACTTCTTTTTCAGCAAGGACTACTCGTTACCATAGAAAAACGTAAATTTGAACTCGTTAAGAAGAAGAAAACATGAATTCGAACTCATTACCAAAGAAAAAACACAAATTTCTACTCGTTATAAAGGGAAAACACAAATTTCCGGCGATGTTAACTCGTTATCCGGGTAAAAAACATTTTTGTGCTAGGACAACCGTTACCAGAGATAAACACAAATTTGAACTCGTTACCAAAGAAAAAACACACATTTCAACTCGTTATAAAAAGAAAACACAATTTTCCGGCGATGCCAACTCGTTATCAGGGAAAAAAAGATTTTTTCTGCATATAAAACTCGATACCAGGGAAAAACACAAATTTGAACTCGTTAATAAGAAGAAAACATGAATTCGAACTCGTAACCAAAGAAAAAACACAAATTTCTACTCGTTATAAAGGGAAAACACAAATTTCCGGCGATGTCAACTCGTTAAAAGGGAAAAATCCTTTTTTTCTCGAAGGACAACTTGTTACCAGAGAAAAACACGAATTTGAACTCGTTACTAAGAAAAAAACATGATTTCGAACTCGTTACCAAAGAAAAAACACAAATTTCTATGGACGTCGTTACCAAAGAAAAAACACAAATATTTACTCGTTATAAATGGAAAACACAAATTTCCGGCGATGTCAACTCGTTATCAGGGAAAAAACATTTTTTCTGCAAGGACAACTCGTTACCAGAGAAAAACAAAAATTTGAATTCGTTAATAAGAAGAAAACATGAATTCGACCTCGTTACCAAAGAAAAAACACAAATTTCTACTCGTTATAAAGGGAAAACACAAATTTCTGCCGATGTCAACTCGTTATCAGGGAAAAAACCTTTTTTTTCTTGAAAGACAACTCGTTACCAGATAAAAACACAAATTTGAACTCGTTACTAAGAAGAAAACATGAAATCGAATTCGTTACCAAAGAAAAAACACAAATTTCTACTCGATATAAAGGGAATACATAAATTTCAGGCGATGTCAACTCGTTATCAGGGAAAAAAACATTTTTTCTGCAAGGACAACTCGTTACCAGAGAAAAACACAAATTTGAACTCGTTAATAAGAAGAAAACATGAATTCGAACTCGTTACCAAAGAAAAAACACAAATTTGAACTCGTTAATAAGAAGAAAACATGAATTCGAACTCGTTACCAAAGAAAAAACACAAATTTCTACTCGTTATAAAGGGAAAACACAAATTTCCGGCGATGTCAACTCGTTATCAAGGAAAAAAACATTTTTTCTGCAAGCACAACGCGTTACCCGGGAAAAATACAAATTTGAACTCGTTAATAAGAAGAAAATATGAATTCGAACTCGTTACCAAAGAAAAAACACAAATTTCTACTCGTTATAAAGGGAAAACAAAAATTTCCGGCGATGTCAACTCGTTATCAAGGAAAAAACCATTTTTTTTGCAAGGAAAACTTGTTACAAGATAAAAACACAAATTTGAACTCGTTAATAAGAAGAAAACATGAATTCAAATTCGTTACCAAAGAAAAAACACAAATTTCTACTCGTTATAAAGGGAAATCACAAATTTCCGGCGATGTCAACACGTTAACTGGGAAAAAAACATTTTTTATGCAAGGACAACTCGTTACCAGAGAAAAACACAAATTTGAAGTCCTTGATAAGAAGAAAACATGAATTCGAACTCGTTACCAAAGAAAAAACACAAATTTCTACTCGTTATAAAGGGAAAACACAAATTTCAGGCGATATCAACTCGTTATCAGGGGAAAAAAATAATTTTTTCTGCAAGGACTACTCGTTACCAGAGAAAAACACAATTTTGAACTCGTTAAGGAGAAGAAAACATGAATTCGAACTCATTACCAAAGAAAAAACACAAATTTCTACTCGTTATAAAGGGAAAACACAAATTTCTGGCGATGTCAACTCGTTATCAGGGAAAAAACCTTTTTTTCTGGAAGGACAACTCGTTACCAGAGAAAAACACAAATTTGAACTCTTTAATATGAAGATGAATTCGAACTCGTTACCAAAGAAAAAACACAAATTTCTACTCGATATAAAGGGAAAACATAAATTTCAGGCGATGTCAACTCGTTATCAGGGGAATTTTTTTTTTTCTGCAAGGACTACACGTTACCAGAGAAAAACACAATTTTGAACTCGTTAAGGAGAAGAAAACATGAATTCGAACTCATTACCAAAGAAAAAACACAAATTTCTACTCGTTATAAAGGGAAAACACTAATTTCTGGCGATGTCAACTCGTTATCAGGGAAAAAACCTTTTTTTCTGGAAGGACAACTCGTTACCAGAGAAAAACACAAATTTGAACTCGTTAATATGAAGAAAACATGAATTCGAACTCGTTACCAAAGAAAAAACACAAATTTCTACTCGATATAAAGGGAAAACATAAATTTCAGGCGATGTCAACTCGTTATCAGGAAAAAAAACATTTTTTCTGCAAGGACAACTCTTTACCAGAGAAAAACACAAATTTGAACTCGTTAATAAGAAGAAAACATGAATTCGAACTCGTTACCAAAGAAAAAAACACAAATTTCAAATCGTTATAAAGGGAAAACAAAAATTTCCGGCGATGTCAACTCGTTATCAGGGAAAAAAAACATTTTTTCTGCAAACACACCTCGTTACCCGGGAAAAACACATTTTGAACTCGTTAATAAGAAGAAACATGAATTCGAACTCGTTACCATAGAAAAAACACAAATTTCTACTCGTTATAAAGGGAAAACACAAATTTTCGGCGAGGTCAACTCGTTATCAAGGGAAAAACATTTTTTCTACAAGGACAACTCGTTACCAGAGAAAAACACAAATTTGAACTCTTTAATAAGAAGAAAACATGAATTCGAACTCGTTACCAAAGAAAAAACACAATTTTCTACTCGTTATAAAGGGAAATCACAAATTTCCGGCGATGTCAACACGTTAACATGGAAAAAAACATTTTTTATCCAAGGACAACTCGTTACCAGAGAAAAACACAAATTTGAACTCCTTAATAAGAAGAAAACATGAATTCGAACTCGTTACCAAAGAAAAAACACAAATTTCTACTCGTTATAAAGGGAAAACACAAATTTCAGGCGATATCAACTCGTTATCAGGGAAAAAAAAAACTTTTTTTCTGCAAGGACTACTCGTTACCAGAGAAAAACGTAAATTTGAACTCGTTAAGAAGAAGAAAACATGAATTCGAACTCATTACCAAAGAAAAAACACAAATTTCTACACGTTATAAAGGGAAAACACAAATTTCCGACGATATCAACTCGTTATCCGGGTAAAAAACATTCTTGTGCTAGGACAACCGTTACCAGAGAAAAACACAAATTTGAATTCGTTACCAAAGAAAAAACACACATTTCAACTCGTTATAAAAAGAAAACACAATTTTCCGGCGATACCAATTCGTTATCAGGGAAAAAAAGATTTTTTATGCATATAAAACTCGATACCAGGGAAAAACACAAATTTGAACTCGTTAATAAGAAGAAAACATGAATTCGAACTCGTAACCAAAGAAAAAACACAAATTTCTACTCGTTATAAAGGGAAAACACAAATTTCCGGCGATGTCAACTCGTTAACAGGGAAAAATCCTTTTTTTCTGGAAGGACAACTCGTTACCAGAGAAAAACACAAATTTGAACTCGTTACAAAGAAGAAAACATGATTTCGAACTCGTTACCAAAGAAAAAACACAAATTTCTACTCGTTATAAAGGGAAAACACAAATTTCAGGCGATGTCAACTCGTTATCAAGGAAAAAAACATTTTTTCTGCAAAGACAACTCGTTACCAGAGAAAAATACAAATTTGAACACGTTACTAAGAAGAAAACATGATTTCGAACTCGTTACCTAAGAAAAAACAAAAATTTCCACTCGTTATTAAGGGAAAACTCAAATTTCCAGCGATGTCAACTCGTTATCAGGGAAAAAAATATTTTTTCTACAAACACAAGTTGTTACCAGGGAAAAACACAAATTTGAACCCGTTAATAAGAAAAAAACATGAATTCGAACTCGTTACCAAAGAAAAAACACAAATTTTTACTCGTTATAAATGGAAAACACAAATTTCCGGCGATGTCAACTCGTTATCAGGGAAAAAACCTTTTTTCTGCAAGGACAACTCGTTACCAGAGAAAAACACAAATTTGAATTCGTTAATAAGAAGAAAACATGAATTCGACATCGTTACCAAAGAAAAAACACCAATTTCTACTCGTTATAAAGGGAAAACACAAATTTCTGGCGATGTCAACTCGTTATCAAGGAAAAAAACATTTTTTCTTCAAAGACAAATCGTTACCAGAGAAAAACACAAATTTGAACTCGTTAATATGAAGAAAACATGAATTCGAACTCGTAACAAAGAAAGAACACAAATTTATTCTCTTTATAAAGGGAAAACACAAATTTCAGGCGATGTCAACTCGTTATCAGGGAAAAAGCCTTTTTTTCTGCAAGGACAACTCGTTACCAGAGAAAAACACAAATTTGAACTCGTTACTAAGAAGAAAACATGATTTCGAAGTCGTTACCAAAGAAAAAACACAAATTTCTACTCGTTATAAAGGGAAAACACAAATTTCAGGCGATGTCAACTCGTTATCAGGGAAAAAAACAATTTTTCTGCAAGGACAACTCGTTACCAGAGAAAACACAAATTTTGAACTCGTTACTAAGAAGAAAACATGATTTCGAACTCGTTACAAAAGAAAAAAACTCAAATTTCTACTCGTTATAAAGGGAAAACACAAATTTCCGGCGATGTCAACTCGTTATCAGGGAAAAAAACATTTTTTCTGCAAGCACAAATCGTTACCAGGGAAAAACACAAATTTGAACCCGTTAATAAGCAGAAAACATGAATTCGAACTCGTTACAAAGAAAAAACACAAATTTCTACTCGTTATAAATGGAAAACACAAATTTCCGGTGATGTCAACTCGTTATCAGAGAAAAACATTTTTTATGCAAGGACATTTCGTTACCAGTGAAAAACACAAATTTGAACTCGTTAATAAGAAGAAAACATGATTTCGAACTCGTTACCAAAGAAAAAACACAAATTTCTACTCGTTATAAAGGGAAAACACAAATTTCAGGCGATGTCAACTCGTTATCAGGGAAAAAAACATTTTTTCTGCAAGGACAACTCGTTACCAGAGAAATACACAAAAAAAACATAAATTTCTACTCGTTATAAAAGGAAAACACAAATTTCCGGCGATGTCAACTCGTTATCAGAGAAAAAACCATTTTTCTACAAGGAAAACAAGTTACCAGAGAAAAACGCAAATTTGAACTTGTTAATAAGAAGAAAACATGAATTCAAACTCGTTACCCAAGAAAAAACATAAATTTCTACTCGTTATAAAGTTAAAACACAAATTTCCGGCGATGTCAACTCGTTATCAGGGAAAAAACTTTTTTTTTCTGCAAGGACAACTCGTTACCAGATAAAAACATAAATTTGAACTCGTTAATAAGAAGAAAACATGAATTCAAACTCGTTACCAAAGAAAAAACATAAATTTCTACTCGTTATAAAGCGAAAACACAAATTTAGGGCGATGTCAACTTGTTATCAGGGAAAAAACCTTTTTTTCTGCAAGGACAACTCGTTACCAGAGAAAAACACAAATTTGAACTCGTTAATAAGAAGAAAACAGGAATTCGAACTTGTTACCAAAGAAAAAACACAAATTTCTACTCGTTATAAAGGGAAAACTCAAATTTCTGGCGATGTCAACTCGTTATCAAAGAAAAAAACATTGTTTCTGCAAGGACAACTCGTTACCAGAGAAAAATACAAATTTGAACTCGTTAATAAGAAGAAAAGATGAATTTGAACTCATTACCAAATAAAAAACATAAATTTCTACTCGTTATAAATGGAAAACACAAATTTCCGGCGATGTCAACTCGTTATCAAGGAAAAAGTCCTTTTTTATGCAAGGACAGCTCGTTACCAGAGAAAAACACAAATTTGAACTCGTTAATAAGAAGTTAATAAGAAGAAAACATGATTTCGAACTCGTTACCTAAGAAAAAACACAAATTTCAACTCGTTATAAAGGGAAAACAAAAATTTCCGGCGATGTCAACTCGTTATCAAAAAAAAAACATTTTTTCTGCAAGGACAACTCGTTACTTGAAATAAAAACAAATTTGAACTCGTTAATTTGAAGAAAACATGAATTCGAACTCATTCCCCAAAAAAAACACAAATTTCTACTCGTTATTAAGGGAAAACACAAATTTCCGGCGATGTCAACTCGTTATCAGGGAAAAAACTTTTTTTCTGCAAAGACAACTCGTTTCCAGAGAAAAACACAAATTTGAACTCATTAATAAGAAGAAAATATGAATTCGAACTCGTTACCAAAGAAAAAACACAAATTTCTATTCGTTATAAAGTTAAAACACAAATTTCCGGCGATGTCAACTCGTTATCAGGGAAAAAATATTTTTTCTGCAAGGGCAACTCGTTACCAGAGAAAAACACAAATCTGAACTTGTTAATAAGATTCGAACTCGTTACCTAAGATAAAACACAAATTTCTACTCGTTATAAAGGAAAACAAAAATTTCCGGCGATGTCAACTCGTTATCAAAGAAAAAAACATTTTTTCTGCAAGGACAACTCGTTACTAGAAATAAACACAAATTTGAACACGTTAATAATAAGAAAACATGAATTCGAACTCGTTACCCAAGAAAAAACACAAATTTCTACTCGTTATAAAGAGAAAACACAAATTTCCGGCGATGTCAACTCGTTATCAAGGAAAAAACAATTTTTCTGCAAGGACAACTAGTTACCAGAGAAAAACACAAATTTGAACTTGTTAATAAGAAGAAAACATGAATTCAAACTCGTAACCAAAGAAAAAAAAAACAAATTTCTACTCGTTATAAAGTAAAAACACAAATTTCCAGCGATGTCAATTCGTTATCCGGGAAAAAACTTTTTTTTCTTCAAGGACAACTCGTTACAGAGAAAAACACAAATTTGAACTCGTTAATAAGAAGAAAACATAAATTCAAACTCGTAACCAAAGAAAAAACACAAATTTCTACTCGTTATAAAGGGAAAACACAAATTTCCGGCGATGTCAACTCGTTATCAAGGAAAAACATTTTTTCTGCAAGGACAACTCGTTACCAGAGAAAAACACACATTTGAACTCGTTAATAAGAAGAAAACATGAATTCGAACTCGTTACCAAAGAAAAAACACAAATTTCTACTCGTTATAAAGGAAACACAAATTTTTGGCGATGTCGACTCGTTAGCAGGGAAAAAAACATTTTTTCTACAAGGACAACTGGTTACCAGAGAAAAACACACATTTGAACTCGTTAATAAGAAGAAAACATGAATTCGAACTTGTTACCAAATAAAAAAACACAAATTTCTACTCGTTATAAAGGGAAAACACAAATTTCTGGCGATGTCAACTCGTTATCATGGAAAAAACATTTTTTCTGCAAGAACAACTCGTTACCTGAGAAAAATACAAATTTGAACTCGTTAATAAGAAGAAAAGATGAATTAGAACTCGTTACCAAAGAAAAAACACAAATTTCTACTCGTTATAAAGGGAAAACACAATTTTCCGGCGATGTCAACTCGTTATCAAGGAAAGAAATTTTTTTCTCTGCAAGGACAACTCCTTACCAGAGAAAAACACAAATTTGAACTCTTTAATAAGAAGAAAACATGAATTCGAACTCGTTACCTAAGAAAACACAAATTTCTACTCGTTATAAAGGGAAAACAAAAATTTTCGGCGATGTCAACTTGTTATCAAAGGAAAAAACATTTTTCAAAGAAGGATGATTTCGTTACGTAAATAAACACAAATTTGAACTCGTTAAGAAGAAGAAAACATGAATTCGAACTCATTACCCAAGAAAAAAACACAAATTTCTACTCGTTATAAAGGGAAAACATAAATTTCTGGCGATGTCAACTCGTTATAAGGGAAAAAACAATTTGTCTGCAAGGACAACTCGTTACCCGAGAAAAAACACAAATTTGAACTCGTTAACAATAAGAAAACATAAGTTTGAACTCGTTACCAAAGAAAAAACACAAATTTCTACTCGTTATAAAGGGAAAAGACAAATTTCCGGCGATGTCAACTCGTTATCAGGGAAAAACATTTTTTCTGCAAGGACAACTCGTTACCAGAGAAAAACACACATTTGAACTCGTTAATAAGAAGAAAACATGAATTCGAACTCGTTACCAAATAAAAAAACACAAATATGTACTCGTTATAAAGGGAAAACACAAATTTCTGGCGATGTCAACTCGTTATCATGGAAAAAAACATTTTTTCTGCAAAAACAACTTGTTACCAGAGAAAAATACAAATTTGAACTCGTTAATAAGAAGAAAAGATGAATTATAACTCGTTACCAAAGAAAAAACACAAATTTCTACTCGTTATAAAGGGAAAACACAAATTTCCGGCGTTGTCAACTCGTTATCAAGGAAAGCCTTTTTTTTTTTTCTGCAAGGACAACTCGTTACCTGAGAAAAACACAAATTTGAACTCGTTAATAAAAAGAAAACATGAATTCGAACTCGTTACCTAAGAAAGCATAAATTTCTACTCGTTATAAAGGGAAAACAAAAATTTCCGGCGATGTCAACTTGTTATCAAAGGAAAAAACATTTTTTCTGCAAGGACAACTCGTTACCAGAAATAAACACAAATTTGAACTTGTTAAGAAGAAGAAAACATGAATTCGAACTCGTTACCAAAGAAAAAACACAAATTTCTACTCGTTATAAAGGGAAAACATAAATTTCTAGCGATGTCAACTCGTTATAAGGGAAAAAAACAATTTCTACTCATTATAAAGGGAAAACACAAATTTCTACTCATTATTAAGTTAAAACACAAATTTCCGGCGATGTCAACTCGTTATCAAGGAAAAAAACCTTTTTTTTTCTGCAAGGACAACTCGTTACCAGAGAAAAACACAAATTTGAACTCATTAATAAGAAGAAAACATGAATTCGAATCGTTACCAAAGAAAAAACACAAATTTCTACTCGTTATAAAGGGAAAACATAAATTTCAGGTGATGTCAACTCGTTATCAGGGAAAAAAAAAAAAATTTCTGCAAAGACAACTCGTTACCAGAGAAAAACACAAATTTGAACTCGTTAATAAGAAGTAAACATGAATTCGAACTCGTTACCAAAGAAAAAACACAAATTTCTACTCGTTATAAAAGGGAAAATACAAATTTCCGGCGATGTCTACTTGTTATCAGGGAAAAACTTTTTTTTCTGCAAGGACAACTCGTTACCAGAGAAAAACACAAATTTGAACTCGTTAATAAGAAGAAAACATGAATTCGAACTTGTTACCAAAGAAAAAAAAACAAAAATTTCTACTAGTTATAAAGGGAAAACTCAAATTTCTGGCGATGTCAACTCGTTATCAAAGAAAAATATATTATTTCTACAAGGACAACTCGTTACCAGAGAAAAATACAAATTTGAATTCGTTAATAAGAAGAAAAGATGAATTCGAACTCGTTACCAAAGAAAAAACACAAATTTCTACTCGTTATAAATGGAAAACACAAATTTCCGGCAATGTCAACTCGTTATCAAGGAAAAAGTCTTTTTTTTTCTTTTCTGTAAGGACAACTCGTTACCAGAGAAAAACACAAATTTGTACTCGTTAAAAAGAAGAAAACTGAATTCAAACTCGTTGCCTAAGAAAAAACACAAATTTCTACTCGTTATAAAAGGAAAACAAAAATTTCCAGCGATGTCAATTCGTTATCAAAGAAAAAAACATTTTTTCTGCAAGGACAACTCGTTACTAGAAATAAACACAAATTTGAACTCGTTAATAAGAAGAAAACATGAATTCGAACTCGTTACCCAAGAAAAAAAAAAATTCTACTCGGTATTAAGGGAAAACACAAATTTTTGGCTATGTCAACTCGTTATCAGGGAAAAAACTTTTTTTCTGCAAAGGCAACTCATTTCCAGAGAAAAACACAAATTTGAACTCGTTAATAAGAAGAAAACATGAATTCGAACTCGTTACCCAAGAAAAAACACTAATTTCTACTCGTTATAAAGGGAAAACACAAATTTCCGGCGATGTCAATTCGTTATCAGGGAAAAAACTTTTTTTCTGCAAGGACAACTCGTTACTAGAGAAAAACACAAATTTGAATTCGTTAATAAGAAGAAAAAATGAATTCGAACTCGTTACCAAAGAAAAAACACAAATTTCTACTCGTTATAATAAAAAAACATAAATTTCAAGCGATGTCAATTCGTTATCGGGAAAAAATCTTTTTTATTGCGAGGATAACTCGTTCTTCTGAGAAAACACAAATGTGAACTCGTTAATAAGAAGAAAGCGAATTCAACTCATTACCAAAAAAAAACACAAATTTCTACTCGTTATAAAGGAAACACAAATTTAAAGCGATGTCAACTCGTTATCAGGAAAAAACTTTTTTTCCGAGAATGACAGTCGTTCTTAGAAAAACACAAATTTGAACTCGTTAATAAAAATAAAACATGAATTCAACTGAATTCTAAAAGAAAACACAAATTTCTACTCGTTATAATGGGAAAACACAAATTTGAGGCGATGTCAACTCGTTATCGGGAGAAAAGCATTTTTTCTGAGGACAACTCGTAAATACAGTAGAAAGGACTAGGGAAAACTGAACTGGATACATTCTGCAACTTATTTCCTTTTTTTTTTTTTTTTTTTTTTTTTTTTGAGATGTTGCAACTTATTTCTCAGGGCCAACATCGCAGAATCTACACACAAAAAAAAAAAAAAAAAAAAAAAAAAAAAAAAACAGATCAATAATTTAGGTGTAAAACTGACCACACTAAGCCATCCATTTATGAAAAAAAAGGGTGAGAGCACCTCAAGTTCTCGCTTTCTCTTTTCATTTTTCTTAAGATCGTCTACTTGTTCCGCACTAATAACATCATGATTTACAAATTTCATTACTCCCTTGGATACCGCACTAGTTAAAGAAAAGGGCCCAAACAATGTCTATTACTATTAAATCAAATACATGATATAGAGTACAAAACCTGAATATCTTGCTTAGATTTTGGAATTTTATTTTCTGAATCAGCTTCCAGATCAATCATGCACTACTTTATTTTTTTCAACTGATAGATCTGTATCACATTTTGAAGCAAGTAAATAACTATCATTCTAAAACGCAAAAACCATGCACAAAAGAAAAGGAAAATCAATTAGCCCTGTCCCTAAAGAATAACAAACATGATGAGAAACTACAAATAAATCAAAACTATATCCATTCAATGAAGGGATCAGTCTCCACTGAAATCTTTCCTTTGAAAATAAACCTAGGTCGAGCAACACTAGTAGACATGCCCATCTAATATGCTGGCACAAAATGGAACTGGACATCATGAAAAAGAATTCAACTTGAGCAAACAACGTGAGAAATTTACTAAATCGAGCCTGGTTCACAGGTTGAAAAAACATGATGCAGACTGCACAATAAAGAAAAGAGAACAAATAGGACACTGGGCAGCCAACTAAGACTACAAAATAAGGAAGTGGAAGTCTTGATCACTTAACAAAAAAAAAAAAAGAAAAGTTATAAGTAGGCAGTAATATAGTAAGTTCCACCAGCTTGTGCATCACTGCTGTGATTTTACTGCAGATTCTGTCTGTTCCACATGACATTTTTTGATTTGGAACCAAGAAACATGAGTTTACCAACTCACCCTAAATTGCTGAACAGCTTTCGGTCAACTCTGTAAGAAGTAAATGGGGATAAGGCAATGGACACGGAAGAAGTGTGGTGGCCAGCAAAAAGTAAACTAGGCCAAAAAAAAATTGTATTTATTACCTGCAAGGCTTTTCTATATGCAGCCCTGGGGAAATTCAAAGGGGCATAGACAACTCCTTTCAGAAATGCTATGTACTCCTTTCTTTAACCTTTCAGTCTCTTCTTCTCCAGGATCCAAGATATGTTTGGCCATTAAGTTGAATGTGAACTGTATATACAGAAAAAGTTAAATTATAAAAGTTATGTACAGTAAAAAAGAGCTAAGTAAAGTGAGTGATTAGGAACTTTTTGGCTTCATCTTGGGTAGAGATAACAGAGTTATTTCTCGTTTGGTACAAGTCATGAATGTCGTTTGGTACAACTCAGACAACAAAGATAAATGGCAGGAATGTCGTTTGGTACAACTCATGAATCACCGCACAAGCAAAGTACGCATTTCCACTTCTTGCAAAACATAAGTGTCTTTACTCAAGAATTTGAGAGGTATCATCACCTTCAGTTTCTGCTGCCATACATAGATAAAACCAGCATCAGAATATTCATTCAGTCTCTCTTCACTCTCTACATGACATGATTCTAAAATCATTGTTATCACGGACTAGTTTTACTTATCAAAAGCTAATTTCTTGACCGATTATGAGAGTCTCCTACCGCTAAAGACACTTTAAATACACCATGGAACCGTACTTACTAGAGGAAGGGCAGGAACCGTAAGAATTCTTTTGCAGATTATAGCTATGATCCCTAGAGCTATGCCCTCAATTTTGAGGAGCCTTCCAAAGCGGAAGAGCCCATCAGCAGCTTTAGTCCAAATGAAATTATTAGGGGTAATTTAGTCCACACGTAAAATATTTTGTCATTGTTGAAACTAAAAAGAGTTGTGTGGAATAAAACCTGTTAGTAAAGTGACTTAAACTCTACATTTGGTGGAGCCGTCGAAAGCTTCGGTGTGTGATGGACAGCTGAGAAATGTATTTAATTCTGTGCATCAGTAGGGTGGAGTCTCGAGCGAGCCTTCGTCACAGGTGAAGTCTGCTTGAGAAATCTTGGAACGCATAGGTCCCACATCCCATTAATCTGTTATGTAAATTATATCTGATGTCATTAAAAAAGGAGGACACGTGTAGGGGTATTTATGGCGTATCGAGAAAGATTCCTTGCGGCTAGGGTTTAGGGATTTGTCACACTATAAATACTGATTTGTTGTCGCATTATGCAGGTGTGTGAAAATTTGTAACTCAGTGCATAATAATAAATATCTCTTTTCTGCCTGTGGTTTTTTTATCTCTCTCGATATGAAAGGGGTTTTCCACGTTAAATCTGTGTTCTTCTTGTTTTCTGGTATCCCCTTTGATTATTTACGTTTGATTGCGTCTGTTTCTAATTCTTGCATCTGAAGTTATATCCATCAGTTTCATAACAAAACCTAATTAGGTAGTAAGAACCGGATTATTCCCTGATTTTCACAAAGAAAGAGTATGACGCCTATATTTTACGGTAAGAATATAGCAAATCAGAATCCTTTGATTTATCATATGACACCAATCGTTTGGAAATGATATTTTTGATCCCTCTGTTTTTTCTGAATTAAATTTTATGTTTCAAGGTTACGATAAACAACCCTATATATGTTTTCGTTATAATTAAATGACAACTAACAAAAATTGTTCATAGACCCACGTTTTTCCAAACGCAAATCCTAAGTGGGCAGATCGAATATATTACAAACTTGATTTATAGCTAAATTAGAAAAAAAAATATTTTTAATTCACAAAAATGGAAATTAGAAGCAAAAAATACTCAAATCAAAACAATAGATACAGACAGCACATCTGCTGCACAATACATCATCAAAAGGTTTTCACTTCTTAAAAAAAGATTTGTTTACACCTAATTGATGATGATGCCCCAAAACAAATTAACAAAAAAAACTAATTAAATGAATGTATTTGATCAGAAGGAAGTCTTCTTACACGCTTAATTTATTGCTTCTTCTCACTACAGAAACCACCATAACATAATGAAATGGAGCCAGATTACTAGTGTTTGACTCGATTCAAGTAAAAGAAACCAGCTTGAAAAAAGTGTACGTGCTTGTTATAAGTAGATGTAGATGTCATCAGGGCCGGCCGTGGCATTTTTAGGCCTAAGACCAAGTCGTCGAATTAGGCATTTTAGTTCGAAGTTTTTTTTTTTTCTTTTCGAAAATACATACTTAAAGGAAAAAAAAAATACATACTTATTCTTCTAAAAAAAAAAATACATACTTATAAAAAAAATTGGGTCTTTATCGATTCGAGTAATTTTTTTGGGCCTTTATCAATTCAAATTAAAAAAAAATTATATTAAACTGGATCGGATTGGATCTACACGATTTTTTTTCTTTTAGCGAAACTTGTGATGTTGGGCCTTCCGACACCGTTAGGCCTAAGACCATCGTCTCCTGCGCCTTATTGGAGGGCCGGCGCTGGATGTGATTTTTTTTTTTTCAAACTTTTTGGTCATGCATAAACCTTCTTTATGGATTGTAATCAGAGTATGAAGTTGTCGTATTCATCATTTTCCTGCAATAGCAAAACGATGTTGGTGTATATTTTTTTTTTTTAGTTTATGGACGGTAGTGTTGGCAATAAATTCGATACATTGGCAGTCCATGTAGGATTTCCCTTTAGAAAATGTAATAGTCCTATAATTGTAACAAAAACACACACATACAAACACACACACACACACACACACACACATATATATATATATATATATATAAAAGTGTGTTTATCGCAACAATAAAATGAAACATGAGGTTTTTCAAAGTAGGTACTCGCGTTTGTTGAAAGCAAGGCCAAAGTCACGAATTTTAGTTTAAGTTTTTTTTTTTTTGGAAAAACATACTTATCGCGTTTTTAACATCCGTAAATACAAAATTCAAGTTATTTGTTAGATATTTTATTCACAAAGTCTGTTTTTATTTTTGTTTTGCATGTGATGTTGCACACCGAGTACGACAGGTGTCGCCAAAAAGAAATGGGGTTCAACCTGCCCGGTCAGGCCGCGGTGGGTCGAGGGGGCAACGCCCCCGAAACCTAAACGAACCTATGCGAATGACACACCATTTCGTATAAGAGATTTTTCATTGGGATACATCATTTCGGTTGTGCATGTTCATTGGGACACATCATTTGAAGACGAACTAGTTTGTTCTTTCGTGAAGAGGTACAGTATCTTTTCGTTGTCTATATATGGAGAGACATCAGCATTCGGTGTGAAAGATAATGAAGTTTTTTTAGAAGCATCATCAAGACAAACATATTGTGTCTACATAAAGTAATCTTTCATTGAATATCGAGAGAGATCTTAAAACATCTCTTTAAAGAAACGTTTTATACGTGCTTTGGAAATAATTCAATTCTGTTTGTTTTATCACATTTTTCTAACATTATTGATAGTCTCAAAATATGCCTACAAAGTAGTCTTTTCTAGCATATTTAGAAACAAAAACCGAATTCATATGTATACATAAAACATACTTACATATTACTATTTCAAGATCGCTCTTGCAACACATTTAGAGACGAAATCACTAATCAAAGTAGAATTATCAATTTCATTAACCATATTCTTCTCAATTGAGAATTTGAGAATATAATTTATCATTTATGAATGAGAAATTGAAAGAAGGAAAGGAAAACAAAAGACAAAAAAAAAATTAAAAAAATCAACAAGCTCAAGCGCAGGAAGGGGAAACGAAAGCGGGAGGTGGAGGGGCGGAGGAGGCTTAGGAGTGAAAAAAAGTTCTATCTATTTTTGTTTGTTTTATTTATTTTTGTGTGTGCTTTTTTTAATATAATATAGATATATATAATAAATTAATAATATAGATAGAGTCATAAAACAAAAAAAAAACTTGTTTGTATATATCTATTATTTTTTTATCAAGTAAATTTTTTTATTGGGCCTTTATCAATTAGAGTAAAAAAAATAATTTGGGCCTTTATCAAAAAGGAAATTTAACATATTATATTAGGTTGGATCGGATTAAATCTACACGAATTTTTTTTCTTTTAGCGAAACATGTACCGTTGGGCCTCCGACACAATTGGGCTTAAGATCGGGTCTCGCCGGCCTTAGCATAAGGCCGGCCCTGTTTTTCAGAAAAAAAATTGAAAAAGATGAGGACTAATAGTATCGTTTTCTCTCTTTGTATATTATCAGAAGACTATTTCTCGATATTGTGTATGTCGAATTCATTAGCTGTTAATTATATACTTTTTCTAGATATAAATTATTAGAAGACTATTTCTCGATATTGTGTAGTATTATTTAATTATGGGTTTGGAAGTAACTCTTCGACTTAATTGAAGTATCATATTTACACGAGCAAGACAAGAGCTCAGAGCCACAGCATTATGGTTTTGGTTAGATGGTGGGAATCATCATATCATATATGTCAGCTCAAAAGGGGAGTAGGTAGATGTAGTAGCAGTGGCGGAACCAGGAAAAATTTTCGGGGTGGTCTTGGTATATAAAGCTATGAAAATTAAAAAAATCAGAAAAAAAAATAAAAATATTGGTAGTGGGATTTGAACTTACAAATGTAGAATTATGGAGACTTTAAAAGGTTTGTTCTTAAACCACTAGGATATAAAGTCTTTTGTTTAAGAAAAAACAGCATAACATACTAATATTAACACTACTACTACAATAATAAAAATTTGGGGGGGGGGGGGCTTGGGACCATTTGGGGGGGGGGGGGCTTGAGACCACCCCGGGTATAGGGTGGGTCCATACTGTGTAGTAGGAAGGACACAGAGATGTGCGAATGAGGATCCGGCTGTGAAGGCTAACTGTTCGACGAAGGAGGATATCGATCATCGTAATATGGACACATGAACCCATCTGAGCACTTTAATTAAATACTGTAAATAATTTAAAAACAGTATTTTAAAGATTTCAATATGAAGAAATGATGAACTAAGCTCAGTTCATCCTTGAAGAAACATAGAAAATTCAAATAAAAGAAAGGCGGGAAAACTGGGAATGAAGAACAATGAAGAACATTGAAAACTGTTTCGATTGAATTCTGAATTGGTGATTACAATGATTAATTCACAGCTATATATAGAGATCCTAGCTGTATCTAACATCTACTAACTTCCATAGTTTGTTGTAACTGCCTAACTACTTCTAACTAACTTTTTTGATAAGTGTTCGACCATATGTCACTAAGAGTCTTCAACTTGTGATCTTATGTGTTGTATGCAGCCTTATAACACCAACACCCCCCCTCAAGATGGACTAGGGGAGTCTCCAACTTGTGATCTTATGTGTTGTGATACAGCCTGATAGATGTTTGAAGTTGTGTATCTGTTGAGGAAGTAATGAAATAAGGGTGCATCCAAGAGTTTTGTTAGTAAGTCTACTAGCTGATTTTGAGTTGTAACTGGCAGGAGCTTCACTAGGCCAGATTGAAGCTTTTCCCTTGTGACATGGCAATCAATTTCTATATGTTTCGTTCTCTCATGAAACACAGGATTCTGAGCTATATGAATGGCACTTTGACTATCACAAAACATAGAGATAGGTTGTTGAACTGGAACCCCTAGATCATTTAGGATGTACACCATCCACTGTAGCTCACAAACTCCTAGTGCCATAGCTTGGTATTCTACTTCTGCTGAACTTCTGGAAACAGTTGCTTGCTTTTTGGACTTCCAGGACACTAGAGCAGATCCTAGGAACATGCAGTAACCAGTAATTGATTTTCTGGTTTCATGACAGCCCCCCAGTCTGAGTCTGTGAATGCAGAAAGGATTAGTGTTATTTGCAGGAAAGAAAAGACCTTGAGCTGGTGCCAACTTTATGTATCTAAGAATTCTGTGTGTTGTATGTAAATGGTTGATTGTTGGAGCATCAAGAAATTGGCTCAACTGATGTACTGCATATGATAAATCTGGTCTATTGACTGTGAGGTATAACAATTTTCCAACCAAACTCCTGTATGAGGTTTTATCTAGAAGGAGGTCAGAATCACCATGTTGTAAGTGTGTTTTAGATGGCATTGGTGTATTTACAGGTTTGCATCCACTGAAACCAAAATCCTCTAAAAGATTGAGAGCATACTTTCTTTGACAATTTGATATTCCGTCAGAGGATCTAGCCACTTCTAGGCCTAGGAAATACTTAAGGATACCAAGATCCTTGATTTGGAACAGGTCATGTAGTTATGTCTTGATCTCTGTAATGAGGGACATGTCATTGCTTGCTAAGACAATATCATCTACATAGACTAAGGCAGCTATATAAGATTGACCTTTGGACTTTGTGAAAAGGCTGTAATCATGCTTGGATTGAGTATAGCCAAGACTGATCAGTGCAGATGTCAGTTTTGCATTCCATTGCCTACTGGCTTGTTTAAGACCATATAGAGACTTAGTGAGCTTGCACACCTGTCCTTTTTGTGTTTGAAAACCAGGAGGAGGAACCATAAATACTTCTTCTGTGAGGTCACCATGAAGAAAAGCATTATTCACATCCAGTTGGTGAAGAAACATTTTTAGCAGCAGCAGCAACAGCAAGTAAGAGTCTGATGGTGTTCATCTTAGCCATTGGTGAGAAAGTTTCTTCATAGTCAATGCCAAAGGTTTGTGTGTAACCTTTTGCAACTAATCTTGCCTTATATCTTTCTATGGAACCATCAGGATTATGTTTGATCTTATACACCCATTTGCAGCCTATTGGCTTCTTTCCTGGAGGTAGATCTACTACTTCCATGTCTTTGTCTTTATCAGTGCATCTATTTCCTTTTCCATTGCTTCCTGCCATTCTTTGTGGATGACTGCTTGATTGTATGTTGTTGGTTCCTTGGTTTTATCAACATTCATGACAAAAGACCTGTATGATTCAGAGAGATTAGTATAATGAACAGCAGATCCTAAAGGATATGGTGTGGTGTGAGAAACTTGGTTGCAGATATAGTCCTGCAATCTGGTAGGTTGTCTAATGTGTCTAGAAGACTTTCTAGTATGTGTCTGTGTTGTGTGCAAATATGAAGAGGAAGTGTCAGATATGTTGTCATTTGGATGACTATGTGTCATTTTGTGTATTGTCTTCTTGTGGAGTAGTATTAGTGGAAACATATGCAGGAAAATTTGGTGCAGGACATGAAATGATGGAACAGGTAAAGAAATATTATTGTAATCTTGCTGTTTCTGTTTATAGGGAAACACTAATTCATGAAAAACAACATTTATGGAAATAAAAACTTCATGTGTCTGGATATCCAGAAGTGTATATCCTTTTGTGTTTGCTGGTTGCCCCAAGTAAACACATTTTCTAGCCCTTGCATCAAATTTGGATCTGCCATGAGGTAAAGTAGAGGCAAAAGTTAAACAACCAAACACCTTTAGGTTAGAAATTTCAGGTCCTTTATTAAATAGAACCTGATAAGGAGATTTTTCTTTAAGAACTGGTGTTGTAAGACAGTTAATGATGTGAACTGCATGTAGAACACAATATCCCCAAAAACTGAGGGGTAAATTGGCTTGAAATTTGAGGGCTTTTGCCACATTAAGTATGTGTTGATGTTTTCTCTCTACTATCCCATTTTGTTGGGGTGTATCTACACAACTTGTTTGATGTAAGATGCCTTTTTCACTATAAAACTCTATGTAATCAAATTCTTGTCCATTGTCAGATCTAATGATCTTAATGGACTTGCCAAACTGATTTAGGACAAAATTGTAAAAGGCAATGATAATAGGTCTGACTTCTGCTTTAGAATTAAGTAAGAAGATCCAAGTATATCTGCTATGATCATCAACAATAGTGAGGAAATAAGATTGTCCATGGATAGTTTGTTGTCTAAAAGGACCCCAAATATCCATGTGTATTAGATCAAAAACAGATAAAGCAACAGAATCACTTAAAGGGAATGAAAGCCTTTTTTGTTTAGCAAGAGGACAAACATAGCAAATAAATTTCTATGGTACTTGAACATCATTACATGTATTATGTAGCAATTTCAGTCTATTATCAGATAAATGACCTAATCTATAGTGCCAAAGCATGTCTGCATCTATCTGATCAGTAGGAATCTGAGCAGTACAAGCAACTAATCTATCTGTGACCATTTTCTTGGCATGCAAAATGTATAAACCCTTGCTTTTTCTAGCTGATCCAATCATCTGTCCACTGAACTTGTCTTGTATAACACAAGTCTCATTAGTAAATAAAACCTGTATGTTAGGATCATTGGTTAGTTTATTCAATGAAATCAGATTATAATGAAACTTAGGCACACACAAGACTTGTGATAGGATTAAGTGATCATTAATTCTCACTTTTCCTACAAAAATAACTGGTACTGGATCACCATTTGGAAGAGAGACAGTGACACCACAGACTCTATCCTTTGATATGAACAGCTTTTGATCAAAGATGATGTGATCTGTGGCCCCTAAATCTACAATCTAATGAGATTCATCACCAGAGAACATACTCTGAACCTCATTTTGATCTGTCTGGAAATTGGCTGTGAGAGCTGTGACTTGGTTTACTACAGGATTACCAAGATTTATGCCTTGATTTGTCTCAAATAGCTTCATCAAATGTGTGACTTGATTTTGTAACTGAACCAATTGATTTTGAGTAGCATCTGGTTCTGGTGCTGCAGGTACTACTGGTGCTGGACAATCCTATTCTGAATCATTGTATGAGTCTTGCTGCAGCATATTCACCCTGGACCTAGGTTTAAAACCTGGTGGAAAACCATGCTTCTTGTAGCATTTGTCCACTGTATGACCATTAAAACCACAATAAGTACACTGGACTTTCTTAGGATTGTTCTGTGAATTCTGACTATATGGTGCAGACCTTCTATAACCTTGATTCTGATTTGTACCCTGATCTTGATTCTGATACCTGGATTGATACTGCCCTTGAGTTTGATTCTAAGTTCTTGCAAGCAAGGCAATTCCATCTGAATTTTGAGGATGCCCTAGGGCATAATCTAGTTGTCTCTCAAACTTAACAGCCATTGCAAAAGCTTGTTTCAAATTTGGCAAAGGAGTTATCAGATAGACTTGAGACCTAACTGGAGCAAACCTAAGACCTTTCATGAACCTTATAACACGATCTGCTTCTATATAATCCACCATATTCGAACCGATATCACAAGCACATGAAGTTCCACACTCCTGATGAGGAAGCGGGTTTCAAGATTGCAATCTCATCCCATTTATCCTTCAACTTTGTGAAATAGGAAGTTCTGAGACATTGAACCTTGTTTGATCAAATTTACTTCTTCAACCAAATCAGATACTCTAAAATAGTCAACATTGGAAAACCTGTCCTCCAATTCCAACCACATCTCTCTTGCATTCTTGATCCACATTACACTTTGTGCTATATCCGGTATTACAGATTTTATGATCCATGTAAGTACTGTGGTATTACACTGACTCCAAATTCTATACAATGGATAAGTTAATTCAGGTTTCTGAATCGTACCATCAATGAAACCTAACTTGTTTTTAGTTTCTAGCATCATATTCATTGATCTTGCCCAAGAATGATAGTTTGTGGCATCAAGTGGGGGAATTGCAGGATTTTCACTAGGATGCAAGTAAAATTGACTAGAAGTACTCACCACAAGGCATGTACCTTCAATGCTCGCACCAGAGTTATCAGCCATTGGAAGAAATCTCCAAGAACAGAAAACGCAACCGGACAATTGGAAGAAAACCAGAAATCTTCAAAAAACCAGAATCAGAACACTCTCAAGGCTCTGATTGGAAAAAAACAAAAACGATTCTCTCAAGAATAAAAAACAAAACGAAATGCGTGACTTTAATTTCTCTCGATACCATGAAGAAATGATGAACTAAGCTCAGTTCATCCTTGAAAAAAACACAGAAAATTCAAATAAAATAAAAGCGGGAAAAGCGGGAATGAAGAACAATGAAGAACATTTGAAAGCTGTTTGATAGAATTCGAATTGGTGATTACAATGATTAATTCACACTATATATAGAGATCCTAGCTGTATCTAACATCTACTAACTTCCATAGTTTGTTGTAACTGCCTAACTACTTCTAACTAACTCTATTGATAAGTGTTCGACCATATGTCACTAAGAGTCTTCAGCTTGTGATCTTATGTGTTGTATGCAGCCTTATAACACTAACACAATATCCATATTTAACACACAAAAAACATTGCAGCAGATACTCTTTTTTTTTTTACTGTAAAATATATGTTTCGTAAAATTTTCTTCACTTCTATCGCATTCATTCAAATTCTATAAAATTTTATTTATATTCCACATTCATCTGGATTGTGTAAAATGGAGAACCTGATGGATTTTATCTTAGATAGATATTATGTAAACTCGAGAATGTAGCATTTAAAATTGTAAAATAGATAATTCGGTAAAGTATATGATGTAAATACTCTTATGTAAAAAATTTTCCCACAAATGATATGGTCACTCCCTCACCTCTTAAAAAAAATTGTATTTTAGAGATTTCAACAATCAGATTAAGGAAAATGAACACTAAAGTAGATTTTTTTACTGCAAAATACAGATTCTGTAAAATTTATTTTAAATATATGCCACTTTCATCCAAATTCTTATATCTAACACGTTATATAAAATAGGGATCCAGATGCATTTCATCTTGGATAGAGATTTGGTAATCTAATAAAATGCGTATTTTAACTGTAAAATGAAGAACTAAATTTAGAGGATCTGATACAAGTGCTCTTATTAGTAATGAATCTGAGCACTTTGTTTGCACCCTTCAATCTGCAGATAAAATGCTCCACGTCAGGGCCGGCCCTCGCATTCGTTGGGCTTAAAACCAAGTCCCCGAATTGGGCATTTTAGTTGAAGTTGTTTTTTTTTTGAAAAACATACTTATCGCGTTTTTAACATCCGTAAATACAAAATTCAAGTTATTTGTTAGGTATTTTATTCACAAAGTCTGTTTTTATTTTTGTTTTGAATGTGTTGTTGCACACTGAGTGCGACAGGTGTCGCCGAAAAGAAACCTAAACGAACCTATGCGAATGACACAACATTTCGTAGAAGGGATTTTTCATTGGGATATATCATTTCGGTTGTGCATGTTCATTGGGAAACGAAGGCAGGACTGAAGTGGAGGGCTGGAACTTAGGAGTGAAAAATGAGTTCTATCTATTTTTGTTTGTTTTATTTATTTTTGTGTGTGCTTTTTTTATATATAATATGATATATATAATAAATTAATAATATAGATAAAGTCATAAAACAAAAAAAAATTTGTTTGTATATATCTATTTTTTTGGGGTCAAGTAAATTTTTTTTTTATTTGGGCCTTTATTAATTAGAGTAAAAAACAATTTGGGCCTTTATCAAAAAAGGAAATTAACATATTATATTAGGTTGGATCGATTAAATCTACACGATTTTTTTTTCTTTTAGCGAAGCAAATATCTGGGTTGGCCTCCAAATCTGATACAAGGCTTAAGGCACTGAGTCTCGCCGGCCTTAGCATAGGGCCGGCCCTGCTCCACGTGTTATCTTTTCATTTTAATTGCACATTTATCTTCTTACCAATTTGAGAGCGATTCTTTTTTCTTGAGCGAATCATATGAGCTTGGAGGCGTCATGGAAGCTTATCTTTTCAAACATCCTTTACACTGACGCGATGTTAGCTAACCTTTTTTCAAGACAGAGGATCTGAACACAAGGCGAGTTTCTTTTGTTATTCCCTTTGTATTTTTAGTTTTTTTTTTTTTTTTTTTTTTTTTTGGAATCATAAGGTGTTGTCTTTCTTTCGTATATCGCATAATTTTCTCAAATTTGAGTTTGCCAGCGATAGGTTTTAAGGAGTCGGATCAATTCTTTATCGGCGTAATTTGGTATAATGGGATATTCAAGATACGGCTTTATGCGAATCTTTCTATATTTCTTAATTAAAAGCTTCAGTCAAAAAAAAAAAAAAAACAAAAAAAAATTAGAATCCACACTTAAGAGATGTGTTGGAGTATATAACAATAACATACTACTTAATTGGGGAAATTATCAACCCTTATCGACTTGAGTTTTTAGAAGGGATAGTAATCCAACACATATGAGAATAGAGATTAAGGAAAAAGATAAAATCATAGAAGTGCATGTATTTTAATTGATGATGAATATGGCATCGACTTAATTGGGGAAATTATTTACGTACACTTCTTGTGATACAAATATCAAGACATTGTAGATAAAATATATACATGTATGTTTGCTAGCTATATAGAATCAAATAGAAAATTGAACATACAAATTTAATACTTTCCTGTGACGCCCGCTTCTTTTGTGTTTGGTCTACACAAAAGAATTTTACTAACAAACATATAAGACAATCGGCATAGCTATTAGGCGGATTCATTAAGGGATCGTAAGTTAGTATTTAAGTTGGAAGAAGTAATTATTCATGATATGTATCACAACAATAACAAGCAACACATGTTCTGCCTTATTTTCATAGTATCGTTTACGTTCACCTGTTTCTCTGGGGTCGGTTTCATAGGTTTTGACTGACTAACCAGTCCAAAAACACCATCTTTTACTCACTTTCAGCCGTTCGACTCCTTTACAGCTCACCCTTAGATTGTACGTGGCCCTGTTTTATCGGTGGTGCATTATATAGCATCCTCAAACCCCATGTCTACATTAGCTTGAAATTGGGCGACGTCGTCGTTGACGATTACATCCTCATTGCAACCTTGTTTTTCAACTCTGTTGTCATCCTCAATAAGAGTACTTCTCACAACAGAATATAAGGCAGCAACACATGTTCGAGATCAGAGAGCAGCAAAAGGAAAAAGAAAAAGAAAAATGGGAAAGAACACCTTCCTTGAAGTCATGTTTACTGCAGTCTTGGTCGTTGCTGCCTTATTTTCTGTTGTGAGAAGTACTCTTACTGAGGATGACACCAGAGTTGAAAAACATATGATAAAGTATTACTTAAATGACATAAATGTAAAAATATTGAATCATTTAATGAGATTCAAATCATTAAATACGCTTGTCAAAATCTTTTTGAAAAGTCAAACATGACAAATAAAATGGGACGGAGGGAGTATAACTGTGAAGCTCAAACTCACGAACAATGAGGAGAAGTAGGATGGAGATGGAGATGGAGATGATGAATGAGGAGGAGAAGAATGGATTATTTTAGTGTAATGGACGGACTTTTGCACACCAAAAAAAAAAAAAAAACAACAACTTGGGCGGTACCGACGGAAAAGTAGGTGGTTACCCCCCAAAATTTGAGCGGTTGAGAGGGGGATTTTGGGCATTCAAGGCGTGGGTTATGAGTCGTTTATTCAAACTAAGGGGTGTAAAAATCGAGTTTGATGAAACTTTTGGTGTAGTTTTCGAATTTTCCCAGATGATATCTAGTAGCATTAGATTCTTGTGTACCGTATCGCTTCAATTTATCCATATTTAATTTTTCGGGACTTTTGCGTTCATATATAGTCCATTAGAAACCGTGAGAATTGAAGCTAGGTAACTAATTGAACACATGAGCCTCTTTTTGTTGGTGTATATATATTGATATTTTGTCATGTGAAGCACTTTTTGTTGGTTTTGCTGTGTATGTAATTAATGGATGTGATTCTGTATTGTTGTATAATGTTCATAGCCTCTGGAAAAGTAGTGTAATACATGATAGTACAAAATTACACTTTCAGAAGGCAATTCATGCATGCATGTATAATTCCATTCCAACAAGATTAGGAAATATTGATTTACAAATCATACACGCGCGATGATACGTGCAGATGTTATGCATCCATCTTCAATCCGATTTCCACCATTCCTTTTGTATTTTTTTTCCGTCGCCTACTCATTCTTGACTTCTCTACCCACTTATATATGCTGTCTACAATTGTTTTGAAATGTTTGGCCACATGGATAATTGAGATGTTATTGGGTTGGATTTCTTTTGAAAGTGTATTTTTATATATGTTTGCGCGAAGCCTCTGCTTTTGTTTGAGTTTTGAATCCGGTTATTTTTAAAATCAGCAGTTGTTTTTTGTTATATAAATAGCCATATGAACCCATGATACTGGATGCAAAGCTAAGCATTTGTATCTCCTTGAAAAACCCATCAACATCAAAGGCTTTGGAATGAATGATGATATTGTTCCTGTTTAGCAAAATAAACCATCCCAAACTTGCCCAATATTTCCATGTTGATACACAAGGTCATGGGGTTTGGTGATTTGTTAACTACACATTGTTGATTTGAAATGGATTTATGCCAAAACTACTTAATTGAACTTTATCAATTCTCTTGATCATGCACATATGATTATACAAGTTTTTGTTCGAAATTTTACTTTAATTTCTACACCTGGCTTTTTCTCATATCAATTCTATATATATGCGGTCTACAATTGTTTTGAAATGTTTTCAAACTACAAATAGTTGATTTGAAATGGATTTATGCCAAAACTACTTAATTGAACTTTATATCAATTCTCTTGATCGATCATGCACATATGATTATACAAAATCAATATTTAGAACATATATGACTTTAGTTGTTGATGATGTCTATGTTGCGTTCATATTTTTTACTCTTAGTTAAAACAAGTTTTTGTTCGAAATTTAACTCTCTACACCTGGCGTTTTCTCATTACACAAATTGAACCGAGTAACCGCGTGTTGGACGTGTGCATATGTAACATTAACTTAGTGTCGGTCCACCTTTGTATGTATCTTCTTAATATTCATCAATTCAACTTATAACTAGTTGATACAAGTTGAAGAACTAAGAAGACAGTCAACCAATTTGTCTTTTAATGCTTAGAAGTGGGAGTCATAGAACATCAGAGATATTTATAAAGAGGGAGGTGAGATTGTTTGAGCTCAAACAAGAGATTAACGAAATAGTTCAAACACAAAATTTAGTTTGTTTATTCAATGAACAAGCTCCAACTCGTCCGTGTATTAAATGTCAGTAAAGTGACTTAAACTCTACATCTGGTGGAACCAATCTGAAGACTCAGCTGTGTGATGGACAGCTGAGAAGTGTATTCAATTCGTAGCCCGGTAGGGTGGAGTCTACTAAGTTTCTGTCGCCAGGTGACTATCGGCGAGGTGATAGTCTGGCCGATCTTGGAATCTGGCGAGGTCCACATCACATTAATTACGTTATGTGATGACTATACTGATGTCATTAAAAGGAGTACGTGTAAGGGTATTTATGGCGAGATCAGACAAAGATTCTGGCGGCTAGGGTTTAGGGATTTGTGCCTATAAATACTGATTGTTGTCTCATTATCCGAGTGTGTTGAAATCAGTAAAATTCGGTGCATAATAAAATATCTCTTTTACGCCCGTGGTTTTACCTCTCCCACCGAGAGGTTTTCCACGTTAAATCTGTGTTCTTCTTGTTTACGTTATCTCCTTTGATTGTTTATGTTTGATTGCTTCATTTACGTTTCTTGCATCCGAAGTTATCTCCATCCGTTTTATAACAAGTGGTATCAGAGAAAGGTTACGAGAAAACAAATGCATGCGATCAACTTCATCTTCACCAAGACCTTGACAAGGTGCTAGGATGCGTGATAAAGTTGTGATCTTTAGCAAGAAAAGATGTCGCAGAAAACGTAAAAATCGATAAATTCTGAGGAAGGAGCAGTTTTGGTGCGTGGCAAATCAAGATGCGTGCCTTTGTTGAAACAACAGGGTTTGTGGAATCCTTTATCGACAAACCAAATACAAGTGCAGCAGATTATGCGATCACGGAAGAGAAAGCACATTCAACCATCATGTTGTGCTTATCTCGATGATGTTATCATCGAGGTTCTTTGAGGAAGACACATGACCAAGTTGTGGAAAAAGCTTGAAAGCTTTGTATATGACCAAGTCAGCGACCAACAAGTTGTTGTTGAAAGCAGAGGTTGTTCGGTTTGAAGATGCATGAAGGAGTCCACCGAGGGAACATCTGGACCGGTGAACACAATATTGCTTGATTTAAGGAATATTGATGTTAAAATTCAAGATGAAGATCAGACCCTAATCCTGTTGGTGTCACACTACCGGCATCATATGAAAACTTTGTGCGATCTTTCATAGTTGGAAAGGATCTGATAGCATTGGAGGATGTAAGGTCCGCCTTACATGCCGGGAGCTTAGACACAAGGTCTTTGGTACAGACAATCAAATTTCTTTGGGCTAGTAGCTAGCGACAATAGTGGAAAATGATATGGATGGAAGAAGAAAAGAAGTCGGTGCCCAAAGGTCCTAAGTCTGCGATGTCTCGTAATTCTTGAAGGAGCGGGGACATTGGAAGTCCAATTGTCCAAGGAAGAAGAAAGCAAGCAGGAAGGCATTCGCAGCTGGCGGCCTTGGCTCTTGAGCAATCGATGAGGATACGGTTCTAGTTGCGGGGATTCTACACACCACAATGATGTGTGGATACTTGATTCTGGAGCATCCTACCATATTTGTCCAAACAGAGAGTGGTTTTCCACTTATGAGTGATGGGAGTCAACTTTACGTGATTCCGGTGCATTTTCTACCCCCGTTTACCACACTTTTAGCATGTTTCTTGGTAATTTAGACCGTTTTAGGGGTAATATCGTGAGTTTATAGCACGGGGAGTAAATCCGTCACTTTGATGGTTTACTACCTCCTTTTATTGATATTGACCCTATTCCGAGCACTTTTACCCTCCGGAATGTTTTGGTTGTTTTTGGTTGTTGTGATGATGTAGGGTATTGGTGTCTCGAGAACCCGGAAGGCGAATATTTATGATGATAAGTGTGATCAAGGTGCAAGAATGAGCCAAGAAAGAAGAAAGAATAGGAAAAGGAAGAGAAAGAGTTGGTGCCCGAGTGACTGTTCTGATTCAGAAGCATTTTGACCCATGATGGAGGCATTTTCTGGTCATGACTTCTTCATGAAAGTTGTAGATAATTGAAAGAGATTTCCAACGCATCTTGAATCACCCAAATCGGAGCTCGGATGAAGAAGTTATGAAGGTTTACTGCAGCAGAAAAAATTCATCATGCGAAACGCACGTTTGGAGCTTTAAGCGTGCGTTTGGACTGTTTTTCTCTTTGTCATGAGTGTTAGAGGCTGAAACGCACGTTTAGGAACCTTCCAAACGTGCGTTTGGCTCATTTCTGCTATAAAAAGCTGCAAATTTCACAGAGAAGAGGGGAGACGCGAATGAAGTTGTTTTAGGGTAATTTTGGCGATTTTCTTCGTTTTTAGGAGTTAGAATTAGTGTAATATACCGTTAGAATCGTCTTTCAATCCTCTCTTTGATTATACAACTCAAATCTTCGATCCGTAACATTTCGATTGTCAAAAATTTGATCTTTTGGAGCACGAATTTTCCCTCTCTTAAATCTCAATCAAGTAAGTATGTTTGCTTGTTCTTTTGTTGTTATTGCTATGTTTTTCTTCATTGTTTGTTGTTTAGATTGTATAATGTGTAGCTAATTTCTCTCCATAGCCGGGTCATGTGAAATTTGGTGAAATCACTCTTTGGGTGATGAAATTGGGAGTGGGTAGTGCTTTTTATTGTTGTATCTTGCACGTTTCACGTCTTAGAACTTGTAATAACGGTTTGGGCTAGATTGATCACCTAGGTCAAACATCACACACACCACTCTTGAGAGTTTTCGAGAGAGAGGGTGTGGGAAAAGGGTTCTAGGATCGCGGTGTAGTTTCGGTTTAGTTGTTAAACCGAGCTCATCGTGAGGTTACTCGTTTATACGTTTAAGCGGCTCGAGTGCAAAACATGACTTGTTAGGAGAGAGTTGTTCGGACCTTAACATGGCATAAGGTGTTAGAAGAGAGTTGTTCGAGACGCTAGCACCGGGTTTAGGAGTTCGCACCCGTGAAATTGAATGCAAGAGTTCGTTTAGTATAATGCACACTCCCGGTTTTGTCTACCTTAGGGTTGAGATTAGTCACATTGATCATGGTTCGGCTATGTCCCTTTCTCCCTTTAGACTTGTTAGTTTAATTTACTTTAGTTTAATTGAAGTGTACAAACATTCCAACAACTTGTTTGCCTAGACTAAGCAATAAGTTCACTTTGGTACTTACAAGCACATCTTCTCTGTGGGATCGACCTCGGACTCCTGTAGCTTTACTCACAATCGACCCGGTACACTTTGCGGTTAGTTAGAGCTTGTTTAGTCACCGTTGTCTTGAGTATTTTATAAATTTGTTTGGTGAAAATAACGCTCATCAAAATGGCGCCGTTGCCGGGGAAGATGTGTGCTATTTGTGATATCTTGCAAGTGAACCGAAGGCTTGGGCCTAGGTTTTATTTTATTGTTTTCTTGTTGTTTGGTGTTTTGTAGTGCATTGCCCGGAGTTTTGGGAACCGCTTGAACCTTACATTGCTAGAATGGAGACCTTTGCTAAACAAAGAGGAAGGGCCTTCTAGTTGGGAATTTGATTGCTAAATTTGAAGGTTTGAGTCGGAACAAGCGGGAATGGACCAAGACACTAATCAAGTTGGTCGTGGAGGCCAAGTTTTTGTGGAACACCCTTCTATCGGGGGAGGTCAAGGAGTTACTAATCGAGCTCAAGGCCAATCCTTAAGTAACAATGTTCAAAAAGAAGTAAACCGTCAAGGGAAAGGACAAGGTGGAGCAATGCCACCGATGGACCCGAATGCTATGAATTGGCTCATGAATCAAGTACAAGAGCGATTTCAAGCATTAATGCAAGCTCATATGCAAACTCCCAATCCGGCACCGAATCAAGGAGATGTGCGGACTTGTAGAGATTTGGTCATGCCACGGGCCGATTTGGTGGGGCATAGTCCGATAAGGTTGCCCCCGATCACCGCCAACACTATGAGTATTGGGCAAAATATTATCAATATGATTAGGGACAACTCAACCTTTAGAGGGACGGAAATCGAAAATCCTTATTTCTTCCTAGATCATTATCTCGAGGTGTGTCGGACTATAAGGATGGGCGGTGTTAGTGAAGAGGCAATCAAGCTACTTTTGTTCCCATTCACTCTAAAAGACCAAGCAAGGCGTGGTATGACTCCTTAAGGCATGACTCTACACACTTGGACCGAGGTGGTGCGCACATTTTTGTTTAAATACTATCCACCGGGAAAAGTTTTTGATTTGAAAGAGGCAATCAGGACCTTTGATGCTTATGAAGGCGAGTCACTACTCGAGGCATGGGAACGGTATAAGACCTTGTTGCGCCAATGTCCCGGACATGGAGTCACTCTTGGGGACCAAGTCCATTGTTTCTTCTTGGGGACTTGATCAAGATATGCAAAACCGACTTCATGCTTCAAGCGGTGGTGATATAATGATGTTACAACCTGATCAAGCATTTGACCAAATTGAGCGGATTGCGGAAACTTCAAGACTTTATGTTTCGAGACAAGAAGAGGGCCAAGACGCAAGAAACCGAGTGAGATGAAGTCGGTAGGGAAAAGATTGAAGATGCACACCATGAGAAATTGTTGGACCAACAAGAGGAATCTTTGCAAAATCTTGAAGATCTAGTAGTGCAACTAAATGAAAAGAGGATGTTTGAGAAAGAAGAAGAAACAAGAAAGGAGCTAGAAGCCGTGGGAAAAGAGCGAGAAGAGGCTCAATCAAGGAAAACGGAGAGAGAGGATGATGATTTTTATCTAGATGAAGCGTTTTCCGAGCTAGAGATTGAGTTGGGATCGCCCATGTCACTAGAGTCTCCTCTTGTGGAGTTTGGGCGTGGTAGGTTTCACGTTCTTCCAATTACACCCTCACTTCCCGATGAGAACATTGATGATGCCTTGGTGGAATGTATGGTGGAACCAACCATTGTTAAGACTCAACATGAAATCTTTGGTGATGAAAGTAGCTCGTTTTGGGATGAAGAAGAGATGGAAGAGGTGCAATGTTTGTCTATTACACCGCCCCGAAGAAATGCAAGACGATGACTTGGAGGAGTGTAGATAGATTTGAGCACATTTTTGAAGAACCGATTTCGAGTTTGAAGAGAAGGCGGGATCGCCCATTTCACCACCACTCCCGATTGAAGTGTATGATGATGCAATTTTGGAGTGTGTGATGAAATCTCATGAGCTTGATATGACATCCGTGGTAGAGCTACCGGAAGAGTTGGAGGTGATTAGCATACCGGTCCCGGACTACTACACTCTTTACTCCCCGGTAGATGAAGCTCACAAGATTTATGAAAGGGAACAACTACCATGGGATGGTAATTTCAAGAAGAGGATGATGGCGGATTTCAACGAAAGGGGATTCCCAAGAGCCATGCGCGGTAAGTTCCTAGTGAACTCGTTTTCCCCTATGCTTGCTATGCTCATTCTCCTTGAATTGTTGATATTCTTGAGTTCGGATTTCGGTTGATAGTCTGTGGTGATTTTTGATTGAAATAAAAATGTTGTCTTGAGTTGGTTTGAGTCCTTTGTGGTTTGAGTCCGTTTTGGTGCCACTTGGTCGAGCCAACGACGTAAAACAAAGGCGCTTTGTGGGAGGCAACCCACCTTTTTGGTAATAATTATGTTTTTGAAGTAGTTTTTGGTTGTAAGAGGAGAGTTTTTCTTAAAAGAGAGTGTGGGATGAGAATTTCCTTTTGGTTCGGCCTTTGTACATAGGCGGGGATGTTTTTATGTGAGCCTCTGTGGCCTTATTTTATGCGTGGATGCTCTGTGTTTCTTTTGATTATCTTTACATCCAATTGCACTTCCCGTCTAGTATGGTTGATATGCTTTGATACCTTGTTTGTGGCATGGCTTCTATTTTTATATATCTAGTATCTATCACCATCTTTTGGCACGTGGACTTTTCCCGTGCATGTGTTTGCCTTGGATTTTGTTTCTATGGTTTCAGATACTCGAGATGGAGCTTACTAGAAGATGTCACGTGGGCTAAAATGCGCCTTTCTGCCGGGTTTTGGTCAAACAGCTAAGTCTTTTTACTCTTTTTATCTCTCACACACTGAGGACAGTGTTTCGTTTAAGTGTGGGGTGGGAGACTTAGCCGTTTTCTTGTTTTCGTTGTTAAATGTGCTATAAATGTGGTATACTTGGCCTATGACCGGGCTCGAGTCGATTTTTGGGTAATGTTTAAAAATTTTCAAGGGTCTTAACACCGTGTTGTATGTGTTATTTTCACATTTGAGTGGTGATCACCTTAGTCGGGACCCCGAACATGTGCATTGCGGTTTGATATTATCTTGAGAATGAAGTTTATTACTTTCACTTAAAGCTACACTTTGTGCACAATTTGATTGCTACCACCTTTCATATCACTAGCCTTGAGACGA
This sequence comes from Gentiana macrophylla, assembly GCA_026214975.1. Lineage (NCBI taxonomy): Eukaryota > Viridiplantae > Streptophyta > Magnoliopsida > Gentianales > Gentianaceae > Gentiana > Gentiana macrophylla. The sequence goes on along the minus strand of CM047805.1, from coordinate 170,402,805 downwards.
AATGTCATAGGTTTACCTAAGTAGGACATGGGATGACGGTTTTGGCGTTCTCTTGACCCTACCATAGCCAAATAAGCCTTAACCGGAACATTGACCTTCGTAGCCCCTCTCAGCCTTGATAGAATGGTCTGACCACCATTCGCTTATAGCCGTTTTGTTACTTAGTAGTGAAACCTACCCTTGAGCCTTATTATGGTCACATTTCCTTCATTTTATACCCTACGAGTGGACTTAGTCTTACTGTTAGACCACACTTGCTAAGGCAAGTGTGGGGTGAGAGATGATGTTTTTGATTGGGTTGTTGTTTCTCGCTTTGAGCTATAAAGTGTTGAGGAGCTCGTTTGGGCTTTGTGTGTTAGTTTTGGGCCAAAAAAAAGAAAATCTCTTCTTCTTCTCTCTTTAAAAAAAAAAAAAAAAAAAAAAAAAAAAAAAAAAAAAGAGGATGTACATAGAAATAAAGGCGTGGAGTCAAAGTAAGGATCTCAATGATAAATTTTTATGATGTTAGAGTTGGGATAGTGAGATAGGTGCTAGTGTGCTTGAACTCACCTCACGACACTTGAAACATAGTCGAGTTTGGCAATGAGTTCGGGTGCACTGGTAACCTATGGTTCCCAAAATGTCAAAGTTGATCAAAAAGGAGTTTTGGGTGGTTTGCATGATAAAGATGAGTTGGTACATGTGTTGATTAGGTTCACTCGTACTTCTTTTTCTCCAGTTCCCAAAATATCCTTTTCGATTAACCGAAATTACCCTAGCCTAACGTTATAACCCTTCAAGCCCTGCTCGATCGTGTCCAAACTTAGTGACCTTGATTAGTGGAGAGACTAATAGAGATGAAACGGTTGGTAGACTTTCGGTTGGGATTCAAGCCCCGACAATCATTTTGAGCACTTGGTTTTTGGCTTGGCACCACACACACTCCATTTTCTTGATAATGTTGTACCAATGTGTTTATGTTCGTGTTCCTTACTTTGTGGTTACCTCGAGAGTGTGAGTAGTAGCACCTACATCACAAGGTTGAATCCCTTGGTTTGTTTTAAAACGCCTATTTTACTCGAGGACGAGCAAAGGCTAAGTGTGGGGTGGTGATGGGAGTCAACTTTACGTGATTCCGGTGCATTTTCTACCCCCGTTTACCACACTTTTAGCATGTTTCTTGGTAATTTAGACCGTTTTAGGGGTAATATCGTGAGTTTATAGCACGGGGAGTAAATCCGTCACTTTGATGGTTTACTACCTCCTTTTATTGATATTGACCCTATTCCGAGCACTTTTACCCTCCGGAATGTTTTGGTTGTTTTTGGTTGTTGTGATGATGTAGGGTATTGGTGTCTCGAGAACCCGGAAGGCGAAGATTTATGATGATAAGTGTGATCAAGGTGCAAGAATGAGCCAAGAAAGAAGAAAGAATAGGAAAAGGAAGAGAAAGAGTTGGTGCCCGAGTGACTGTTCTGATTCAGAAGCATTTTGACCCACGATGGAGGCATTTTCTGGTCATGACTTCTTCATGAAAGTTGTAGATAATTTAAAGAGCTTTCCAACGCATCTTGAATCACCCAAATCGGAGCTCGGATGAAGAAGTTATGAAGGTTTACTGCAGCAGAAAAAAATTCATCATGCGAAACGCACGTTTGGAGCTTTAAACGTGCGTTTGGACTGTTTTTTCTGCTTTGTATAGAGTGTTAGAGGCTGAAACGCACGTTTAGGAACCTTCCAAACGTGCGTTTGGCTCATTTCTGCTATAAAAAGCTGCAAATTTCACGAGAGAAGAGGGAGAGCGAATGGAGTTGTTTTAGGGTAATTTTGGGCGATTTTCTTCGTTTTAGGAGTTAGAATTAGTGTAATATACCGTTAGAATCGTCTTTCAATCCTCTCTTTGATTATACAACTCAAATCTTCGATCCGTAACATTTCGATTGTCAAAAATTTGATCTTTTGGAGCACGAATTTTCCCTCTCTTAAATCTCAATCAAGTAAGTATGTTTGCTTGTTCTTTTGTTGTTATTGCTATGTTTTTCTTCATTGTTTGTTGTTTAGATTGTATAATGTGTAGCTAATTTCTCTCCATAGCCGGGTCATGTGAAATTTGGTGAAATCACTCTTTGGGTGATGAAATTGGGAGTGGGTAGTGCTTTTTATTGTTGTATCTTGCACGTTTCACGTCTTAGAACTTGTAATAACGGATTTGGGCTAGATTGATCACCTAGGTCAAACATCACACACACCACTCTTGAGAGTTGTTCAGAGAGAGGGGTGTGGGAAAAGGGTTCTAGGATCGCGGTGTAGTTTCGGTTTAGTTGTTAAACCGAGCTCATCGTGAGGTTACTCGTTTATACGTTTAAGCGGCTCGAGTGCAAAACATGACTTGTTAGGAGAGAGTTGTTCAGACCTTAACATGGCATAAGGTGTTAGAAGAGAGTTGTTCAGACGCTAGCACCGGGTTTAGGAGTTCGCACCCGTGAAATTGAATGCAAGAGTTCGTTTAGTATAATGCACACTCCGGTTTTGTCTACCTTAGGGTTGAGATTAGTCACATTGATCATGGTTCGGCTATGTCCCTTTCTCCTTTAGACTTGTTAGTTTAATTTACTTTAGTTTAATTGAAGTGTACAAACATTCCAACAACTTGTTTGCCTAGACTAAGCAATAAGTTCACTTTGGTACTTACAAGCACATCTTCTCTCGTAGGATCGACCTCGGACTCTGTAGCTTTACTGCAATCGACCGGTACACAATCGCCGGTTAGAGAGCTTGTTTAGTCACCGTTGTCTTGAGTATTTTATAAATTTGTTTGGTGAAAATAACGCTCATCAATGAGCAGATAGATGGTGGTCAAATCTATATGGCCAACAGCAAGGTCTGTAAAGTTGTAGGAATTGGCTCAGTAAAGTTAAGGACAGAGGATGGTAAATTTTGTACACTGAAGGATGTAAGACATGTTCCACAGATGACCAAGAATTTGGTATCTCTCAGTCTACTGGACATCAAGGGGTTCAATTTCAAGGGTGAAGGTGGACAGCTGAATGTCTTTAAAGATTCGATTGTAGTCCTCAAAGGCATCAAGAGGGAACCTTGTATATATTACAAGGATCATCAGATCTCGCAGCCTTCTTCTTTGTTGCATCCTCAATGATTCACTGATCTCAAAGAGACTCAATTTGTGGCACATGAGACTTGGTCACATGGGTGAAAGGGGTATGCAGGTTCTTTCTTCAGCAGGTTTTCTTGGGGGATATAAGGTCAAGAAAACGGACTTTTGTGAACATTGTGTGTTTGGGAAGTTGCATAGAAGTAAATTCTCAGCAGGGTTGCACAATACAAAGACATCACTTGATTATATCCATTCAGACTGCTGGGGTCCATCAAAAGTTGAGTCATTGGGTGGTCACAGATATTTTGTGTCATTTATAGATGACTATTCAAGGATGACTTGGGTGGTGATGATGAAGAACAAAAGTGATGCATTCAATAACTTCAAGCAGTGGAAGGCCCTAGTGGAGAATCAGTTAGGCAAGAAAATCAAGAAGCTTCAGATGCAGATAATGGTCCGGAATTCTCTTTGGGACGGATTTTGATTCATTTTGTGCGGTGAGGTATTGCCGACATCATCATCTTGTAAGGAATACACCTCGCCAGAATGGTGTAGCCGAAATGATGAATCAAACTCTACTTGGAGAGGGCAAGATGTATGCTTTCTCAAGTCGGGTTTATCAAGGAGATTTTGGGCAGAGGTTGTTAAGACGACTTGCTACTTAATCAACAGAGCCCTCACACAGAATCAATCTCAAGACACCATTTGAGATGTGGTCAGCAAGCCCGCCGACTACTCGATTCTAAGGGTTTTGGAAATACTGACTTACTATCATGTCGGTGAAGGGAAGTTGGAGCCAAGAGCCAAGAAGGGAGTGTTTGTGGGGTATGGTGATGGAGTGAAAGGATATAGGATTTGGTCATCGCAGAGTGCGAGTAATCCTCGGCGAGGATGTTGTGTTTGATGAAAATTCTATGTTAAACTCATCGGTGGGAAGTCACCGAGTGCCAAACCGATCTTGAAACTGATAGTGTTGAGAAGCAGGTGGAGCTTCAGGTGGAGTCTACTGATATGCAACAATCAGTTGACCAAAATCAACACTATACTGATCTGGATAATGAACCAGAATCTGATCCAAGCCAGCCTACCGAGACCTCAGCAGGGCATCATACAAACATTGATCAGCAGAGTCTAGCTGCCAGCAGGACTAGAAGATCTAATGTTGGGATACCTCCAAGGAGATATGGATATGATGATTTGGCTGGATATGCACTCCAAGTTGCAGAAGAAGAAGTAGAGGTTGCTGAACCTACTACTTACAGAGGAAGCAAAGTGACATGTACTGAGAAGCATCTCGGTGGCATCTTTGCCATGGGAGATGAAATGGAGTAATTATCAAGAATCAGACTTGGGAATTAGTCAAACAAAGATAACGACAAGGGAGTTGTGACTTGTAAATGGATTTTCAAGAAAAAGGAAGGAATAACTAAGGTAGAAGGGGTCAGGTATAAGGCACGATTGGTTGCAAGAGGATTCAGTCAAAAGAAGGGGTTGACTTTGATGAAATATTTTCACCAAGTGGTCGACACACTTCAATCGTGGTGTTACTAGCAATGGTGGCACAAACATGATCTGGAACTTGAGCAATTGGATGAAAAGCGCTTTTACATGGTGAGGTGGATAAGGAGATATACATGACACACACTGAGGGTTTTCAAGTTCCCGGAAAGGAAAATTATGTTTGGAAGTTGAAGAAATCATTGTATGGTTTGAAGCAAGCTCCAAGGCAGTGGTATAAAAGGTTTGATAGATTTTATGCTTCAAAGAGGTTACAACAGAAGTCCTTATGATCGTTGTGTATACCTGATCAATTTGAAAGATGGATCATATATCTATCTTGTTCTCGTATGTGGATGACATGCCGATATTCATGAAGAAGAAGAAGTCGATGTTCAAAATCAAGAACCTTCTTAGTGCTGAATTTGAAATGAAGGATTTGGGTGCAGCCAAGAAAATCTTGGGGATGGAGATTGTTGTAGAAAACGGATTATAATAAATAAAACGATCAAAACAAGTTATAAAAATTTATAATCCGGTCGTGGCCTCAAGTGCAAGGTCGTAGCAAAATGGTGTAACCGAGTCGATCACGGGAATTGGGGTTGTATCGATTCAAGTTTTAGTTGCAAATGTCACGAGTTTATACTAATTGCGTAAACAATGAACAAGTAAAACGCGAAAGTGAGCAGTCGCGATGAACGATAAATTTGCGAGAAAAATAATAATTAACAACTAGGGTGAAGGCTTGAACAATTATCCAAATGCAGTGATATAAAAGCAAGCAAACACGGTTCCACGAATCAAACAAATACCGGTTTCAAACTATTAATCAAATGATTCTATCCCAAGGTTACGATTATTACACCTAACCGAATGCCCAAATCTCTAATGGCTTAGATGATTTTATTCACAATCTTTTATCAAAGATTGATCCTTTAACGTTCTTAGGTGGGGATATTTATCAATATCCAAAAATCTAAACCGTTTAAACCACAACTTTCGTTATAATTTGGTTTAAAAGATTCAAACTTTTGTATAGTGACCTAGGGTTCCATTAATCGTCATCAACGGATTGTCGAATCATACAAATAATCTATCGATCGAAATGTAAAAACGATATGAAAACGATACAAAAGTTCTAACCTTTTTTTTTTTGATAGAAATCAATCAATACAATAATCTGAAACCAAAATCCGTTTGAAACGCTTCCCCTAGTTTGCTTGATGAAGGAATTAGCTCCTCATGGTTGAGAAATTCATACCCTAATTTTGTGTTTTTGACTGAAAATATAAATGAAATAAAAGTGGAAAAAGTCGGCCTTCTCTGTTGAAATTGCGGCTCTGTAAAGTTGTGTCCTTAGGGTTCCAATGACTGCTGCTATTTATAGATAAAAGTTGGTCGGTTGCTACAGTAAAAATCCGGACGCTCGTTTACCCATATGGACGCCCGTCCAGGGTGTGTCAGGACGGAGCATGGACCTTACGTTTGATGGCAAATCTGAACTCTCTCAGATATGTTTTTGCCTCCTCGACGCTGGGTTTGCAATTTCGAACTCAAACTTCTAAAATTCATATCTTGAGTTGTAGAGACCTCCAAAATTATGATCCGAATGTCATAATTAAGCCCTCGGAAAACTCTACAATTTTCATTAAGGACTCTTCTTCGTGAGAACGCCTTTTTGCTTAGCCCGTCAGATATTACGAGTCGTTTTGGGATTTTCCCAAGCTTTAATCCATCTTCATCCTCTTGTATCTCTTTCTTTCCATTTTAATCTTCAATCAAACATCATTGTTTAAGCTCATCCCATCAATTCTCATGACATATTTAGGTACCTACAATCACGATAAAGGTGTGCAAAATGTAATATCACGGATATAACGGTATTTACCTATAAAATCACGTAAAACTACCACTTTTGCACTTAGACGCTTCTTAAACGCGTTTGCTCAATATTTAGATAAAACCAATGATTTTCTATAAAAACCATTTAAATAACGAGGATATTGTTACGGAAATATCGTAGAATAAACCATAAATTTCACCCTTAACAGAGATCCGGAGAGATAGAAGTCGTAAGAAATTATTCTTGTCTCAAACAGGTTATGTGCGTAAGATATTGGCCAAGTTTGGGATGTCTCACGCAAAACCAATAGATACTCCTATGGCATCAAATGTTCATTTGTCTCATTTATGCTTAGCGATCCACCAAGAGAAGGAGTATATGTCAAAGTTCCCTATGCTAGTGCGGTTGGCAAATCTGATGTATGCCATGGTTTGCACTAGGCCTGATCTGGCTCAGGCAGTCAGTGTTGTCAGCAGGTTTATGGCTCAACCTGGAAAAGAACACTGGAAAGCTGTTAAAAGGATATTCAGGTACCTGAGAGGTACATCTGATGTTGGTCTCATTTATGGAGGTGATACTGGTCTGGTCACAGGTTACTGTGATGCTGATTATGCAGGTGATGTTGACAGTAGAAAATCAATGACTGGGTATGTGTTTACATTGGGAAATGCAATGGTCAGCTGGAAAGCTACTCTTCAGGCTCTGATGAGCCTTATCAACTCATCAAGCGTAATACATGGCTCTTATCAAGCGACTAAGGATGGTATCCGGTTGAAGGGCTAGTCGGTGATTTGGGGTTGCATCAGGATCAGCCGATATATATTGTGTGATCTTAGTGCAATATGTTTAGCCAAGGATCAGTTCATCATGAGAGAACCAAGCATATTGATGTCAGGTATCATTTCTTGAGGAATGAGAAGAGGGTTGTGGTGAAGAAGATTGGCACAAAGGAGAATCCTGCTGATATGTTCACTAAACCAGTTCAGCAGAGTAAGTTCCAGCTTTGCCTGGACTTACTGAATATTCAAAGCTTATAATCTGTTTCTGGAAACTTTACCGAGCGCGATCGGTGGAGTGGATCTTTGTGGAGATAGTCCGGTACAAGTACATCGGCATTGACGAATGCATCCGTACAAGTACATCTGGTTATGCAATCTGCTTGACTCACAGTGGGAGTTGAAGTCAAGGTGGAGATTTGTCGAAAGTGACTTAAACTCTACATCTGGTGGAACCAATCAAGACTCACCGTGGTGTGTGATGGGCCGGTGAGAAGTGTATTCAACCTGTGCTTCGGTAGGGTGGAGTCTACCGAGTTTCTGTCAGGTGACTATCGCAGGGTGATAGTCGCCGAGAAATCTTGGAATACACAGCAGGTCCCACATCTGCATAATCTGTTATATAATGACACTATACTGGTGTCATTAAAAGGAGGACACGTGTAAGGGTATTTATGGCAGATCGACAAAGATTCTGGCGGCTGGGTTTTGTGGATTTGTGCCTATAAATACTGATTGTTGTCTCATTATCCGAGTGTGTTGAAATCTGTAAAATTCAGTGCATAATAAAATATCTCTTTTCTGCCCGTGGTTTTTTACCTCTCCCACTGAGAGGTTTTCCACGTTAAATCTGTGTTCTTCTTGTTTCTGTTATCTCCTTTGATTGTTTATGTTTGATTGCTTCTGTTTCTGTTTCTTGCATCTGAAGTTATCTCCATCCGTTTTATAACATTAAATAAACACAAATTCAAACATTTGATACTCGGCTCGGCTCCATTCTTTTACACATCTAGCTAGCATGCATAACCAATAATTTCAATGCTTCAGACTGCAGATTAAGAAAGTTCTTAAAATTAAAAGGAAAAAAAAAAGGAACTGTCCAAATTGAATGTCCCCTTTTTCTCCGCAAAAAAACAGACGTAGAAAACAAGGTCATGCACAGGGGCGGACGCAGGATCTCGGGTAAGGGGGGACAATAAAAATTTTAAAGGCAAAAAAATAAAATTTAAGGAGGGGCAAACTATATGTATCATACAAATTTTAGTGTGTTTTTTTCGGATTAAAGAGAAAGATTGCTTTCTAACGTAGACGTGAGGCCCGCCACTGGTCATGCATCACAACCAACAATATATATTTTTGCAAAAATCAACAATATATATTGATGACTAAAATCCAGAGAATTAGTCATCCAGTGTTCAAGCTGGAAGAAGAAAAAATCAACCTAAAAGACATGGAGGACGTGGAAAAATTAAAAATATGATGTATTTCATATGTTTTACTTTGTTGTCAAGCTTTTATATATTGCATCATGATTTACTACTTCGACAGTAAATACTAATTAGTCTAGAAAACACAGTTATTTTGAAGGTTATTTTTTGGTCCTTTGGACCACTTTTTGCTTTTAGGGTACATACTCGGGATTTTAGAGGTAGGTGCATCGTTCCCCGAGAATCAATTAAGATGAACTTATGATGAGATTGATTGATTGATTGATTTACAAGAAAGACAATGAAAAGATCTTTACGGTGTTGCCGACAGGACTCTCAGCGTCTGTCAACATATATATTTGTGCCCCTAAATGATTATTTGGAAAATGATTATTATAATTGATTATTATAATTGATTCAAGGATTACTCTCCTATATAAACAGAGTTCTTCCAAGCCTTTTGACACACAAATTCACGCCATTTTGAGAGTATTATAGCTTGGAATTTTCGGCTATAATACTAGGGTTTCGAGTTGGGATAATATTCGGGATTATTCCGGTAGCATATCAAGGAGGTCCGGCGGCGGGAAACACCATCCACCTGGTGTTGCTGGGAGACACACGTTGGAAGGCTGTGGCTTCTCAACTTGCATGGATACTATTTATTGTTCTTGGAGTTAAGTACCATAAAAAGGTAGGATCCTAAACCCCCTTGTAGTTAGATCTTTAATTTATGTTCTTTGTTTCGTTTAGATCTAGATCTGATGCATTCCGCTGCGTTATCGGGTCAATCTATGATTGATCCGACGGTATTACATCTAATGACCCAAACCTCCCAAAGTCGCCGAATCGATTCGATTTGGAGATGGGATACCCTCGCCGCAAGACCACCATTTGTAGGATTTCATCTGAGCAAGATAATCACTCATGCTCTTGGATCCTTTATCAGACCTAGTTAAGGCAGTTTTATATTCCAACATACGAGCTTCTGATTGACTATTAAACAAAACTTATAGTGTAGATCAAATTTCGTGTGAAGTTTCACAGCCCATAATTTCAATAAGTACTTGCTCAGTCATAGAACTCAATAACTAGCCAGATAACAATTGATCTGTGGCAATCCACTCATCTACTGCAGGATTAGGAAGAGTGGAATAGATACCTGTAGATGGAGGCTTTGGTTTGTTTCCAAGCAAGAATCCTACCAGTTTGTGGCCACGAACAATTGGCAAGATGGTATACCTCCATAGAAAATAGTTGTCTCGTGTGAGCTGGACACTGCAGGTCTGATTAAGATGGCCATGGACAGGCCCGGCCCTGTGAATTTGGAGGCCTAAGACCAAATTGCATGAAGGTAAAATTGTGGGGAAAAAAGAAGAAAAATAATGCTAATGCGAGGATTCAAACTGCATGCACACTGTGGAAAGGAGACACAATATACCACTACAACATTGAATTACTATGTTGATTTTGGACGAACATTAGATATATACATATACTACAAAAACTTGAGTGGGTTAGACTCCTGGAGGCCTTTTACTGCTTTTACCCTTTCCCGGAGGCTTAAGGCCCGGGCCTCACGGGCCTTACAGCAGGGCCGCCCCTGGCCATGGAAGGGAGATGAATGCTGCAGAGACGAGCTGGGTGATGCAGATCTAAAAGGTGACACAATCGGTGGAAGAGTTGGTGGCACCATTGTGCTGGTAATTTGACCAAATAAATAAGGTGAAGTAAGCTCTGGTGGGGGATATAGAAACCAGGGTAGGTTTGTGGCATGGAAAGAGATCCGGCAGCGGCGGAAGAAGACCAGTGTCATCGTTCGCTCGCGCAATACCGAAGAAGGTGGTCTTTGAAGTCATCTCTCCGGCAACTGTGGAAGCTTGTGGTGTAATGCTGGAAGATGATATTCCTGAGCTCATCTTGGTCAACCAAGCTCCGATACCAAGTTAAAAAATCTGGATAATATCTTCATGAAGAAGAAGAAGATGCACAGATTATAGATCGTGGCACACACACCTTATAAAAGCAGAATCTAAAGTGGCCAATAATGAAGATGCCACTTGTACATCTTTAACAACTTACACTTAGCCACTAATAATACAATTATCATTTTCACAGAGAAACAGGTGAACGAAAACGATACTATGAGAAGCAATCATCCTTCCCCATGAGTGTATGGTTATGCCTCTTGCACAGCTGATTTAGAGGTAGATGACTGCAAGGAATGCCTTCAGGTTGCTTACGGTATCGTCAAGGGTTGCGATCTCGATCTAGGTGGAGGAGGCGCGAAACTCGGTTCTTGTGGTATTTCGTACGCACTATTAACTGATGAATCAGAAGAGTTTGGGTTTGATGAGTATGAAATTTATACTTAAGGGTGTAGACTGTATAAGTTAAAGCAGTCTAATGCATGTGTACGCATTCACCACCAATATCCACCACCACGGGATCGAGCTAGGTTAAACCTTCCTTGCATGTTGGTAGTGTGTATATATATATATATATATATATATATATATATATATATATATATATATATATATATATATATATATATATATACGCAAGCATTGCAGTCGTCTGTTTGCTTACATTTCTTTTCTGTTTTCATTTTGTAATGTGTGCTTTCATTTTGCTTGCTTCTGTGTTAAGTCTTTGTTGTTGTTTTTCTTTCAGTGTAAGTTTGCACAGGAGAGCGAGGATGATGTTTCCTCTTTTGTATTGTCATGTTCAAGTTTAATAAACTGCAATGTGTTGTTATATTATATGTAATTTGTTCCTCAAAATGTTTCTTTTATATTTCTCTTGGATGACGCCTTTCAAAAAAATGATGATGTTATATAGGCGACCGATTTCATGTGGTATTTTAGTTACTGTTGAGGATAATGAGCCTCAAGCTCGGTTCTATCCTAAGTTTAGATCAATTCATTATGTGTGTTCTAGCTAGAATTTCCTTTGGTACAAGATAATATGGGAAAATTCGAAAATTACACCAAAAGTTTCACTAAACTAGATTTTTACACCCCTTAGTTTGAAAATTGGGGAAATTGAAAATATATACCTTTAGGTAAAAATAGTTTGTTTTGTATACCCCTATTTTTAATTTTTATAAGTATAACCCGTCAAAATACTCGGTAGGAAGGACAATTTGACATTCAGACTGAAATATATTGTTATAATGCCGGGTTATTTTCATTGAGGCCGGACTAAAATAGCAACTTTTTTTTGTCGGCCGGGCTAAAAATTTCTGCATATCCTCTTTTTTTTCTGCAAATTGTTTGACGTTTTTTATTTTTATTCTGGCGCCGAATTTTTTTTTTTCAATTAATATGGAGAAAGGTTTTTGATCCCAAACGGTTTGAGATTTGTGTCTCACAGCACGATCTTTTCCAGTTGCTTTCCGGTATCCTTTACCTTAGCACGGTTGAGCCGAGAACCATTTCCATACTTCCGATCCACAGGACTAAAAAAGTACCACTCTAGATCTCTTGTTTTTAAACATGAATAATCTGCAAGAGGAAAATGGAGAAGAAGAGATAAACAGCTAATTCAATTTCCACAGAAAACAGATGCATACGTAAACCAGGAGCATTGTATCGTGGCTGGTGGATCACATAAACTTGAATCCAAATATGACACAAAACAGCATAAAAACATGTACACCAAAGGCAGATTCAAATCATAAACTTAAAGTCAATCTGAGTGGAGACCATTTACACTGTGTGGGCACCAGCCACCATCACCCCCAACAATCATCAAGAGAATATGCATTAAATAAAAACAATAGTCGATCAATTGGGAGAAATGTTTTGATCGAAGATTGTTTTTATTTTCCCAATCATGACGATGTAAAAATATTTCGGCCCCAGAATAAAAACAAAAAATATATACTATATATTCGAATTTTACCCGGCCGAGTGATTTGTTCGTGACGCGTGTTATTTTTCCACCACCGATGAAAAATAACTCGACCTCACGACAATATATCCTACCGAATGTCAAGTTGCTCGTCCTACCGAGTATTTTGACGGGGTTATGCCTGTAAGAATTAAAAATAAGGATATACAAAACAAACTATTTTTATCCAAAGGTATATATTTTGAATTTTCGTCTTGAAAATTTGACTCATAACCTACGCCTTGAACGCCCTCTCAACCGCCCAAACCCCCCTCCCAACGGCTCAAACCCTCCCAACCGCCCAACCCCCTTCCAGCCGCTCAACTTTTGAGGGGTAACCACCCACTTTTTGACGGTACCGCCCAGTTTTTTTTTTTTTTTTTTTTTTTTTCATCATCATTTAAAAATCCATCCTTTACACTAAAATAACAGCCGGTGTTTGGAAATAGAGCCGATTTGAAGATTCCGACGATGACGAAAAAGGTTTCATTTTGCATGATGGTTGTGTGCATCATTAGGTTTAGTAGTGCTATCAATTAATTGGCTGAATCAGTCCATGTTTCTGTAATATTTATTTAGTCACTTTTTTTTTTTTCCCCTAATTTGAATTGATTACTGAAAATGATTACAAGCCATTTTGTTTTTGAATTCTTATGGGTTAGAACATTAGACACATTTTGGTTTTTATTGCCAAAACTTATGGCGGTTAAATTGCTATATTTTATGTAATTGTGAAGCTGAAACTCACGAACAATGAGGAGAAGTATGATGGAGATGATGAATGAGGAGGAGAAGAATGGATTATTTTAGTGTAATGAAAGGACTTTCGCACCAAAAAAAAAAAAACCACAATAATAACTTGGGCGGTACCGCCGGAAAAGTGGGTGGTTACCCCCCAAAATTTGAGCGGTTGGGAGGAGGGTTGGGCAGTTGAGAGGGGGATTTTGAGCGGTTGGGAGGGCGTTCAAGGCCTGGGTTATGAGTCGTTTATTCAAACTAAGGGGTGTAAAAATCGAGTTTGATGGAACTTTTGGTGTAGTTTTCGAAATTTCCCAGATAATATCTAGTAGCATTAGATTCTTGTGTACCGTAAGGCTTCAATTTATCCATATTTTCGTGACTTTTGCGTTCATATATAGTGGTAACTAATTGAACACATGAGCCTCTTTTTGTTGTATATTGAAATTTTGTCATGTGAAGCACTTTAAATTAGTACAATAAATTTGATATCTAGGTTTTGCTGTGTATGTACGTAATGGATGTGATTCTGTATTGTTGCATAATGTTCATAGCCTCTGGAAAAGTAGCGTAATACTTGATAGTACAAAATTACACTTTCAGAAGGTAATTCATGCATGTATAATTCCAACAAGATTAGGAAATATTGATTTACAAATCATACATGATGATACGTGCAGATGTTATGCATCCATCTTCAATCCGATTTCCGCCATTCCTGTGTATTTTTTTGAAATGTTTTCAAACTATATATATGCGGTCTACAATTGTTTTGAAATGTTTTCAAACTACAAATAGTTGATTTGAAATGGATTTATGCCAAAACTACTTAATTGAACTTTATATCAATTCTCTTGATCATGCACATATGATTATACAAAATCAATGTTTAGAACATATACGACTTTAGTTGTTGATGATGTCTATGTTGCGTTCATATTTTTTACTCTTAGTTAAAACAAGTTTTTGTTCGATATTTTACTCTCCATTCTTTTACACATCTAGCTAGCATGCAGAATCAATAATTTCAATGCTTCAGACGGCAGATTAAGAAAGTTTAAAATCAAAAAAAATATAAAAAAAAGGAACTGTCCAAATTGAATGTCCCCTTTTTCTCCGCCAAAAACAGACGTAGAAAACAAGGTCATGCATCACAACCAATAGTATAAATTTTTGCAAAAACCAGCAATATATATTGATGACTAAAATCCAGAGAAATAGTCATCCATTGTTGAAGCTGGAAGAAGAAAAAATCAACCAAAAAGACATATATGGATGACGTGAGTAAATTAAATATATGATGTATTTCATCATATGTTTTACTTTGTTTTCATGCTTTTATATATTGCATCATGATTTACTATTTCGACAGTAAATACTAATTAGTCTATAAAACACAGTTATTTTGAAGGTTATTTTTTGGTCCCTTTGGACCACTTTTTGCTTTTAGGGTACATACTCGGGATTTTAGAGGTTCATCATATCGATCCCCCGCGAATTAAACAAGATGAACTTATGATGAGATTGATTGATTGATTTACAAGAAAGACAATGAAAAAGATCTTTACCGTGTTGCCGGCAGGACTCAGCGTCCCTCCAACATATTCCGCGGTCCCCCTAAATGATGACATCTTACATCTTGTGAACCTATATATCTTTTTCTTTAGGGTACGTAGATGCTTAAAGAATTTTTACTAACTCATAAAAGACAAGGCATATATAGCCATTAGGCGGAATCATCAACTAATTGTAAACTGGTATTTAAGATTGAACTATTGAAGAACGATTTATTTTTTTTTTGAACAGCAATTGATATTATTATTAAGGGGTCTAGCAAGACGCTAGAAGTCCAAGATTGCCCAATTACAAACGTTCACTTGATCTTAAGAAACAAGCCGAACAAAGCCGTGAACGAAGTGAAACAAAATGAAAAAAATAACGCGAATCAGCTACACAAGGACTAAACTATGCTAAAAGAGAGCGGACTAGTCTTCCAAGTTGTCCAATCGATACTAATATTACTTTTTCTAACGGTGATCCAAACGAAGCTTCTACTTTGAATTTCCCCAAACAACATGTCCTCATTGAGATCTTTTGAGTTAAACACAATTTGATTCCTAGCCATCCAGATACACCAAATAGCAACTTATTTAACAGCATCCCATACTTTGACTTTCTCGCATTGTCTAGCCGAAAAATGAGATGATTGCATGAATGAATCCCAATCCATAAGTAACGCTCGTGGAATAGAGAACCAATCAACAATCTACGCCAAGTAGAAGAAAAAGAGGCGTTGAAATAGTAGATGCGAGATGTCCTCATTCACCACCTTGCAAATGGGGCAAACCAAGCTATCAATAGGAATACCTCTTTTCGCGATATCAGTCCGAGTGGGGATACGGTTGTGAGCAACCTTCCAATTAAAGATGTTGACCTTCGACGGGATAGCAGCATTCCACCTCCAAGGGAAGGTAGCCGACGGAGCTCCAATAGAAGTAGTGCCAAGAAGTGTTTTTTTAAGCCGAGCCACTGAAAATATACCATTAGAACAAAGTTTCCAAAATGGGGTATCGAATTACTCTGCAATGGGAGAGATATTTGAGAGCAAAGCAATAAGGTCTACAAACTCTCCCCACTCCCTACCCTCATCTCTCTTCTCCACCTCCATTCCCAAGACCACCCCTATCCACAAATCTCCTCTATCACTCACCGGACACTCATCAAATTCCTCAAAGCGAAAGAGTCTAGAAAACGCACATCAAGAGAGCTCTCTCCAATCCAAGAATCCCTCCAAAACCTTACTCTATTTCCCGAGCCCAGCTTACAACCAAGGGAGGATAGAAGCTTCACCCCTCTTTTTTCAATTCTACACCCATTTTTTACTATTCCACTCCACACCTTACCTAACCCACTCCTACTAACTCCGTCACCAAAGCCCCCATCTTTACCATTCAAAGCACTAATGACTTTGTTCCACAAGACACCCTCTTCAGTCTTCCATCTCCACCACCATTTCCCAAGCAAGGCATCATTTTGCAAACCAAGTCCCCCAACCCCAAGTCCCCCCCACTTTTTTTGTTTTAAAATAGTGTCCCAAGAAATCCAAGCAATGTATCTCTCACCACTGCTACCCTCCCGAAAGAAGCGAGCTCTCAACTGTTCTAAGATGCGTATCACGGCAATAGGAGCATGAAAGATGGAGAAAAAGTACAAAGGTAGACTCCCCAACAAAGCTAAGACTTTTCTGAGTTGTAATAACTATACATAAAAAGCAAGCTATAGAAAGAAAGAAAGAAAGAAAAAATGGAAAACATCATGTTGGCCTGTCTGATGTTTAGTGCAGTATTGATTGCTGAAGTATTTCTTGGGGTGAAAAGTCAGGTGATGGACATCACACCAAGAGAACAAAATTGCAATTCAGCAACGTCTGACGAATTCATGTTTGGGTATAATTTAGACGAAGTGTTAACCGAGTTACTCACGGACACTCCTGACACCGAAAATTTTGATCTGGAAGCCTACTCAAGTAATCTCCCTGTTGTAAGCGGTCATGCCTACTGCACCGATTTAAGCGTAAACGACTGTGGAGTTTGCCTTCGATTTGCTTACAATTTCCTATTGAGTTGCGAAACTGCTATATCCGGGACATCGCTGCTCGGTTCTTGTGGTATATCGTACAAACTGGATTCCGATGAGTTGGAGGGGCCATCACCATCATCTGATGAAGAAGAAGATTAATCTTGCACAGTTGTATTATGCAACATGCATGTTTACAATATTTTCGGTGTATGCTTTCATTTCCTTTCTATTATGTTTTATCTTTTTAGCGTGGCATCTTGTTGTGTTCTACTACTTGCTTGTTGCTTCTTTTTTATTTTTCCTTTTTTTCTTCAGCGTGAGTATGGTGGTGATTCCATGTTTTCTTTTTTCTATTATGTTTCCATGTTTAAATGGAATAAAGGTCAATGTGTTTCTTGATTCCTCTCCTGTTTATATTATAATTAAAATGATTTTTTTTTTTAACAAACAAAGTAATGTATTAAGATCTAGCAATGTGCTAAAATAAAGTTACAAAAGCATAGAAAGTAATCACTAACCACAAGCGCCAAGCAAAAACACCCCCGGTGAACTAAGCCTAGAAGCTAAATTGGACTAATACAAAAAAAAATGTTGGACTTCCAAGAATCTCAATCCACGTTAACTTTATCATTTCTACCATTTATCCAAGTATAACTACGAATTCTAATATCCTCAAATGTTTGGTCACATGAAGCATTTTTAGAATTGAAGACAATCTTATTCCTCAAAGACCAAATAGACCACATCACCACCTTCTTAATATATGGCATCCCAAATCCTAAGACCATCCTATAAAGCCATTATTCTAATTGTTATAAAACTGATGGAGATAACTTCAGATGCAAGAAACAGAAACAGAAGCAATCAAACATAAACAATCAAAGGAGATAACAGAAACAAGAAGAACACAGATTTAACGTGGAAAACCTCTCAGTGGGAGAGGTAAAAAACCACGGGCAGAAAAGAGATATTTTATTATGCACTGAATTTTTACAGATTTCAACACACTCGGATAATGAGACAACAACTGTATTTATAGGCACAAATCCCTAAACCCTAGCCGCCAGGAATCTTTGTCTGATCTGCCATAAATACCCTTACACGTGTCCTCCTTTTAATGACACTGTATAGCTGTCACATAACAGAATTAACAGATGTGGGACCCTGCTGTATTCGAGTACTCAGCAGACTATCACCCTGCTGATAGTCACCCTGCTGACAGAAGCTCAGTAGACTCCACCCTACTGATGCACAGAAACGAATACACTTCTCAGCTGACCATCACTCAGCTGAGTCTTCAGATTGGTTCCACCAGATGTAGAGTTTAAGTCACTTTACTGACAAATCTCCACCTTGACTTCAACTCTCCCTAGAGTCAAACAGATTGCATAACCAGATGTACTTGTACCAGATGCATTCGTCAATGCCAGATGTACTTGTACCAGACTATCTCCACAGCATCCACTCCACTGATCTGCCCTCAGTAAAGTTTCCAGAAACAGATTATAAGCTTTGAATATTCAGTAAGTCCAGGCAAAGCTGGAACTTACTCTGCTGAACTGGTTTAGTGAACATATCAGCAGGATTCTCCTTTGTGCCAATCTTCTTCACCACAACCCTCTTCTCATTCCTCAAGAAATGATACCTGACATCAATATGCTTGGTTCTCTCATGATGAACCTGATCCTTGGCTAAACATATTGCACTAAGACTGTCACAATATATATCAGCCTGATCCTGATGCAACCCCAAATCACTGACTAGCCCCTTCAACCAGATACCCTCCTTAGCTGCTTCAGTAAGAGCCATGTATTACGCTTGATAGTTGATAAGGCTCATCAGAGCCTGAAGAGTAGCTTTCCAGCTGACCATTGCATTTCCCAATGTAAACACATACCCAGTCATTGATTTTCTACTGTCAACATCACTGATAATAAAGATCACAAGAACTCGTGACTGCACTCCGATATCACCTCCATAAATGAGACCAACATCGGATGTACCTCTCGTGTACTGAATATCCTTTAACAACTTTCCAGTTGTTCTTTTCCAGGTTGAGCCATAAACCTGCGACAACACCGATCGCTCGAGCGAGATCAGCCTAGTGCAAACCATGGCATACATCGATCGCCATTTGCACTAGCATAGGAACTTTTGACATATACTCCTTCTCTTGGTGATTGTGAAGCATAAAGCAGACAAATGAACATTTGATGCCATAGAGTATCTATTGGTTTTGCAAAGCAGACATCCCAAACTTGGCCAATATCTTCACGCACATAACCTGCTTTGAGACAAGAATAATTTCTTCCGACTTTTATCTCTCCAGATCTCCATCCCCAAGATTTTCTTGGTCGCACCCAAATCCTTCATTTCAAATTCAAAGACTAAGAAGGTTCTTGATTTTGAACATCGACTTCCTTGTCTGCGACTATCGGCATGTCATCCACATACTGATTAAGATAGATATATGATCCATCTTTCAAATAGATTGTGGTATACACAATGATCATAAGGACTTCGTTGTAACCTCGCCAAGCATAAAATCATCAAACCTTTTATACCATCGCCTTGGAGCTTGCTTCAAACCATACAATGATTTCTTCAACTTGCAAACATAATTTTCCTTTCCAGGAACTTGAAAACCCTCAGGCTGTGTCATGTATATCTCCTTATCCACCTCACCATGTAGAAAAGCAGTTTTCACATCCAATTGCTCAAGTTCCAGATCCTGCTGTGCCACCATTGCTAGTAACACCCTGATTGAAGTGTGTCTGACCACTGGTGAAAATATTTCATCAAAGTCAACCCCTTCCTTTTGACTGAATCCTCTTGCAACCAATCGTGCCTTATACGACCCTTCTTCGCCTTAGTTATTCCTTCCTTTTCTTGAAAATCCATTTACAAGTCACAACTCCCTTGTCAAGTATCTTCGTTTGACTAATTCCCAAGTCCGATTCTTCAAGAATGACTCCATTTCATCTCCCATGGCAAGATGCCACCGAGATGCTTCAGCACATGTCATCGCTTTCTGTAAGTAGTAGGTTCAAGAACCTCTACCTCTTCTCGCAACTTGGAGTGCATATCCAGCCAAATCATCATATCCATATCTCCTTGAGGTATCCCAACATTAGATCTTCTAGATCTCGCTGCGCCTAGACTCTGGCTTGATCAATGTTTGTATGACGCCCGCCGAGGTCTCGATGAGGTCGGCTTGGATCGGTCTCGTTCATTATCCAGATCAAGATATAGTGTTGATTTGGATCCACCGATTGTTGCATATCAATAGACTCCACCTGAAGCTCCACCTGCTTCTCAACACTATCGATTCAAAGATCGGTTTCGCACTCAGTGAGACCTCCCCATCGATGAGTTTAACATAGAATTTTCATCAAACACAACGCCCCTCTTTGAGGATTACTCGACTCTGCTGATGACCAAATCCTATATCCTTTCACTCCATCACCATACCCCACAAACACTCCTTTCTTGGCTCTTGGCTCCAACTTCCTTCACTAACATGATAGTAAGTTGTACTTCCAAAAACCCTTAGAATCGAGTAGTAGTCAAGAGGCTTTCTCGACCACATCTCAAAAGGTGTCTTGAGATTGATTCTCGTGTGAGGGCTCTGTTGATTAAGTAGCAAGTCTGTCTTAACACCTCTCGCCCAAAATCTCCTTGATAAAACGGCTTGAGAAAGCATACATCTTGCCCTCTCCGGAGAGTTTGATTCATCCTTTCGGCTACACCATTCTGCACGAGGTGTATTCCTCATGATGATGATGTCCGGCAATACCTCATTTGCACAAAATGAATCAAAATCCGCCCAGCAGTAATTCCGCACCATTATCTCAGACGAAGCTTCTTGATTTTCTTGCCTAACTGATTCTCCACTAGGGCCTTCCATTGCTTGAAGTTATTGAATGCATCACTTTTGTTCTTCATCATCACCACCCAAGTCATCCTTGAATAGTCATCTATGAATGACACAAAATATCCGTGACCACCCAATGACTCAACTTTTGATGGACCCAGCGATCTGAATGGATATAATCAAGTGATGCCTTTGTGTTGTGCAACCCTCGTGAGAACTTACTTACGTGCAACTTCCCAAACACACAATGTTCACAAAAGTCCAGATTCTTGACATTATATCCCCAAGAAAACTCTTGAAGAAAGAACTCTGCATACCCTTTCACCCATGTGACCAAGTCTCATGTGTACCATTTGAGTCTCTTGAGATCAGTGAGCTGGCGAGGATGCAACAAAGAAGAGTGCGATATCTGATAGATCCTTGTAAGATATACAAGGTTCCCTCTTGATGCCTTTGAGGACTACAATCGAATCTTTAAAGACATTCAAATTTGCCCACCTTCACCCTTGAAATTGAACCCCCTAGCTGTCCAAGAGATCGAGAGATACCAAATTCTTGGTCATCTCTGTGGAACATGTCTTACATCCTTGGTGTACAAAATTTACCATCCTCTCGTCCTTAACTTTCTCGAGCCAATTCCCACAACTTTGAGACCTTTGTTGTTGGCCATATAGATTTGACCACCATCTATTTGCTCATAAGTGGAAAAATCACTCACTGTTTGGACAAATATGATAGGATGCTCCAGAATCAAGTATCCACACATCATTGTGGTGTGTAGATCCCTCGCAACTAGAACCAGATCCTCATCAGATTGCTCAAGAGCAAAATTTGCATTGTGCGAATTGCCTTCCCGCTGCTTTCTTCTTCCTTGGACAATCGGACTTCCAATGTCCCCGCTCCTTACGAGAATTCTGAGACATTAGTAGACTTAGGACCTTTGGACCACGACTTCTTTTTCTTCTTCTCGTCCATATCCTTTTCCACTATTGTCTGCTAGCTACTAGCCCAAAGAAACTGATTGTCTGTACCAGCAGACCTTGTGTCTAAGCTCCACGGCATGTAAGGCGGACCTTACATCCTCCAATGCTCATCAGATCCTTTCCAACTATGAAAGACTGCACAAAGTTTTCATATGATGCCGGTAGTGACACCAACAGGATTAGGGCTGCATCTTCATCTTCAATTTTAACATCAATATTCCTTAAATCAAGCAATATTGTGTTCAGCTAGTCCAGATGTTCCCTCAGTGGACTCCCTTCATGCATCTTCAAACTGAACAACCTCTATTTCAACAACAACTTGTTGGTCGCTGACTTGGTCATATCTGAGCTTTCAAGCTTTTTCCACAACTTGGTGCGGTGTCTTCCTCAAAGAACCTCGGTGATAACATCATCGATAAGCACAACATGATGGTTGAATGTGCTTTCTCTTCCAGGTGGCATAATCTGGCTGCACTTGTATTTGGTTTGTCGGATAAAGGATTCCACAAACCTCTTTGTTTCAACAAAGGCACGATCTTGATTTGCCCTGCAGACCAAAACTATTCCTTCCGGTAAATTTATCGATTTTTACGTTTACTGCTGACATCTTTTCTTGCCAAAGATCACAACTTTATCACAGATCCTAGCACCTTCTGTGAAGGTCTTGGTGAAGATGAAGTTGATCGCATGTGATTGTTTTCTCGAAACTCTCTCGATACCACTTGTTATAAAGCGATGGAGATAACGGATGCAAGAAATGTAAGCGAAGCAATCAAACATAAACAATCAAAGGAGATAATGAAACAAGAAGAACACATGATTTAACGTGGAAAACCTCTCGGTGGGAGAGGTAAAAACCACGGGCGTAAAAGAGATATTTTATTATGCAATTGAATTTTCTGATTTTAACACACTCGGATAATGAGACAACAATCTGATTTATAGGCACAAATCCCTAAACCCTAGCCGCTGAGGAATCTTTTATACGATCGCCATAAATACCCTTACACGTGTCCTCCTTTTAATGACACTGTATAGCTGTCACATAACAGAATTAACAGATGTGGGACCCTGCTGTATTCCAGTACTCAGCAGACTATCACCCTGCTGATAGTCACCCTGCTGACAGAAGCTCAGTAGACTCCACCCTACTGATGCACAGAAACGAATACACTTCTCAGCTGACCATCACTCAGCTGAGTCTTCAGATTGGTTCCACCAGATGTAGAGTTTAAGTCACTTTACTGACACTAATAACGTAGCCATTATGTTTAATGAGTTACTCAATTAACAACACCAGCAACTGCCCCGACAACATTAATTATGATCTTCGAGACGTACTACTCAAAATGTTTCCATGATGTGTACGGTAATGCTTACTGCATCGGTCCAGACGTAAGTGACTACCAGAATTGCCTTCAGGTTGCTTACAAGTTCCTCAAAGCTTGCAATCCAATGTCACTTTCTGGATCCTCGATACATGGTTCTTGTGGTATGGCCTTTTTACCGGCTTAATTTCCAGTATGTGTGTGTGTATCTTCCCATACATAGATACAAAAACCTGGAGTATTATTCGAATTCCAGGTTAAATATAAAGAGAAACACAAACACACGCACACTTTTTCTGGAAAATGAATCTGAACAATTTTATTGAAGCTTTTCCCCCTTTTTTTTGCTTGATTTACAATGATATGCTATGCTCTTTTTTATAGTACTGAAGAAAATCGATCTATGACTTTCTTATTTATCTCCTATTTTATTTTCCTAGAAATAATTTTTGGGATAAAGCCTTCTTCTTGGACAGATTCATTTGGGAGACTGGATAATCACCATGATTCGAAAACATGTAGCTTTCGACCTATTGTTTACTAAGCACATATCTGATTTCTGTTTTAAATTTGAAGTGATCCCTCCTTATCTCTCCATAATCCATCCTTATCTCTCCTTTGGATCACCGGTTCCCTTATTGTGGAGGACTCTGTATTAATTTCCAATTGATTTAATTTGTTTGTGCATTATCTGATTGTTTGCTGACTTCATTTGAATTTGAATCCAACGTTCTTGTGTCCCTCCTAGTAGTGTCTTCGTTATTACCCCCCCTCAAACTAGGCCTGGGGTGAAGGCCAAGTTTGTTACGAAGGGTTTGAAATGGAACCTTTGGCAGTGCCTTGGTGAAAATGTCTACCAATTGTGCAGAAGCAGGGACATGCTTAGTAACCAAGAGGTGTCTAGCAACTTGTTCTCGGACATAGTGATAATCCAGCTCGATATGTTTTCTTCGAGCGTGGAAAACTGGATTGATAGTCATGTGGAGAGCACTGAGATTGTCTGACAGGAGTACTGGTGTAGTTGTCAGGGTAATGTGCAATTCTTGTAGAAGATAAGTGAGCCATGTAAGTTCTGCTGCAGTATGGGCCATAGCTCGATACTCAGCTTCAGAGCTTGACCTGGAAACAGTAGCTTGTTTCTTGGCACACCATGAAATGAGATTTGTGCCAAGGAAGGTGCAGTATCCTGTTGTAGAGCGCCTTGTAAATTGGCAACCTGCCCAATCTGCATCAGAGAATGCCACTAGGTTGGGCCAGTCTGCATCTGAATGAGTGAAAGCTAACAAGCTGGTTGTAGGGGCCTTAGACAGCTTCAAGCCAAGATCCAGAGTGCCTTTTACATATCTGAGGATTCAAAAGACCAGTGTGAGGTGAGCATGAGTGGGCTGCTGCATGAATTGTGACACATAGTTAACACTGAATGAAATATCTGGCCGAGTAAATGTAAGATATTGGAGGGCCCCCACAAGACTTCTGTAGTAAGTGGGGTCTGGGAGGAGCTGTGATGCTGCTTCTTCCTTATATTTAGTTGCTAGAGGTGTCCTCATGGGCTTGCAATCAAGCATTTGTGCCTTGTCCAGGATGGTGGATGCATAGTGAGATGATCAAGATGTAGGCCTTCTGGTGTGTGGTGCACTTAGACTCCTAGGAAATGATGTATAAGCCCTAGATCCTTTCATAGAAAATTCCTGACTGCAGAGTTGAGTAAAGGATGCCAGCATGTCTTCATTGGATCCTGTAAGTAAGATATCATCCACATACAAAAAAAGGACTAGGGTCCCATGATTAGAATGGTAGTAAAATAAGGATGGTTCTGAAAGACTACAATGAAAGCCATAATAAAGCAGAAAAGTGCTAAACCTGTCAAACCAAGCCCTAGGGGCTTGTTTGAGCCCATAAATGATGACAGTTAAAATATACTCATTTATGTCATCAATTATAACCTTAAATCGGAGTTAATTATATATATTTCGTATTAAATCACTTGTTTATATGTATTATGTTAAGGGTGATTTTGTACGTTTTATAAGGATATATTTTATATCAATTTCCCCCATATGTGGATGTTTTTCATAGAAATCGAGCTTTATATTGAAGTATTGAGCAAATGAGTTTTAGAAGTATTAAAGTGCAGAATCGGGTTAATTATGTGATTTTATTGGATAAATATCTTTAGATGTAAGATGTTACATTTTGCATGTTTTTATCGTGATGTAGGTACGCTTGCAAGAGGTGAAAGGAGCTTAAAAGATGTTCAAGTGATGATTTGCATGGAAGGAAAGAGATAGAGATGAAGTTGGAATGAAGATCAAGATGAATTTGGAAGAAAAAGAGTCTGAACGGGCGTCCAAGTCCCGTCAGAGTGGGATCAAGGCCTGAATATTGGATCAAGCGCCCAGAGAGGAAATTTGATACAGAGAGTTTGGACGCTGAGTGGACGAGCGTCTGGAGCAGTCCAAATAAGTGAACTGGCGTCCAGAAGGTCTGGACGGGCGTCCAACACCGACATAGCAGCAGCCGACCTATTTTTCCTATAAATAGCAGCGCGATTTCAACCCTAAAACATATATTATTGAGACCTATTGATACACAATCATTAGGAGAAAACCCTAGGCAGCCCCAGCCCCCTTAGGGGAGGCTGGGGTTGCGATTTTTCTTGTTTCTTTTCCGTTTTCTATTTCGTTTTGCTGCTACTTTATGCTGAATGCTTGGGGCTGAACATGTTCAAACGATTTGAATCTTTTCCATCAGGTTTTTCTATTTCCAATCTGAGTTTATGTTGTGATTTTGATTCAAAGTTGTTATCTTTTCTTTGATTATTTGTTATGCAATCGAAATCGAAAGATGAATTGTTGTTGATGTTTACCGTATGACGAGAGTCGGTGTAAACCTTAGATCACCATAGGAAAGATGGGGTTTTTAACCTTGACATAACGAGAGTTGATAGGTTGAATATCTGGGTTGCTAGATTGAGAGATCTTACACCTTGTTTTGATAGAGTCAATCTTATATATCGAGAGATTAGAGATTGATAGGCGAATTATCTACGAGAGTAGGAATTCATACCTTTGATAGGTGAACCACATCTTTAATTAAATCATCACAAGATAGTTTAGAGAGGAAATCGATGGTTGCGGGATTGGTGGATTATTGTTTGTTCGTTGTTTAATCACCATGATCATCTTCTTGTTTACTGTTTATTTTTATTGTTTATAGTTTAGATTTTGTTTTCGCTTTTATCCTTCCTGGCTTTGGACTGACAATCCTCTGTTCAGTTTATTTTATCGTTTTTAGTTTCGTTTTAGTAGTAACAACCTTAGGAAAATTAATGAACTAGATACCCCGATTCCCTGTGACCGACTCCGGTATTAATCACTGTACTACGATCCCTACACTTGGGGAATACCGGATTTATAAATTTTATTACTTGTTTGTTTTGTTAGATAAAATCCGTGACATATTATTTAATGATAAGTGATTATTAATATGATAATTGGTATTTAGCTGTTTTTATTATAAAAGAGCAATTAATTGTGTGATGAATACTGATTTTGCAGATCATAACGAATCGGGAAGATAATTATCACGCAATCGAGAAATCTCAAGATAAAAGAGAAGAAAATCGGAGCATTGAAGAAAAGATTAATCGATCAATTCAAAAGCATGGAGTAGGGAACAAGTCAGACGAACCAAATTGAAAACGCAAAGAAAGAGGAGGCTCGGTCGACCGAGCCATGCCATCCGGTCGATCGAAAGCGTGTAGGTTCGGTCACCCGAGCCTAACTTGATAAATGCATGTCAATCTTCTGGATTCTCCCTATGTCGGCCACAACTCCTATATAAACAGCAGCTACGGAATTGAGAAAACACACCACTACAACACAAAACAATTCATACAATTTTAGCTTTTAAGTTTTTAGTTTTATTTTCTTTATGTTCGTTCATTGTGGATTCGTCGGATTCTCCGATTAGGGAGCGCATTAAAGAGTGGGAGTCACTCTCGTCTTCGAGGGTATGACTATTCAATTATGCGATCTTTATTTGTAGATCTGATATATTTTATTATGGAGTAGTTTTTCTTGTATTGATTACGTGATGTAGATTTATTTACGAACCCATGTGTTTAGGTTAGAAACGTTAAGAAGTAATCATGATTTGTACCAACACAAACCTGTGTTCGGTCGACCTAGACGTGTCACTCGGTCACCCGAGTGCTGTCGTTCGGTCGACCGAGTGTGGTAATGTGTAGGGCAATATTATGATCGGCTTCGACCACGCGTCGATTCTCGATTTGGAATTAAAACGAGTAATTAAACCTGATAAACTTAGTTATTCGTCATCATAATTTAACATGAAACCCAAAAAGTGATTGTTACTTAGGATATAGATTGAATCGGCATCTAAGAAGTACGCCTTACCCTAGGAATGTTGCTTAGATGAGGTTACGGTTTATACCGGCATCCTAGTTTTCGTAATTGTGTCGGGTTATATGAGATGGAGGCATTAAAAAGCGAAGTCACGTAATGGAGGCACGATGATTTAGAGGGCCTAACCGGAACTAAATCTACCTTAGGGGATGACTCCCGTAGTCATAATAATTAATCTTTAATGTTTGTTTTGTCTCGTTATCATCCTAATTCACATGGGGGAGTTATAATCTACTAGCGTAATCAATACTATTTGTTTAGATAATATCAACCGTATTATCCGTGTTTTAGTAGTCTTTAGTTTGTTTTCGTGGTCTTTTGTGTCTTGTGGTTGTCACTATTTTATTTACTGCATTTAGTTGGTCGTAGACCGCCCTTTCAATTTAGTTCTAATAGGATAAAGTTGTGTTTTATTTGTGCCGAGTCTCTGTGGGATCGACCTCGACTCTATCTAGCTATACTACAATTGAACCTAGTTCTCTTGCTAGTGTGTTAGTAGGCATCGAGTTAATAATTTAACTTGACCTCCATCAATAAAGAGCCCTATCCAACTTGCAGACATGGTCTGGAAATGAGGGGTCTACCATACCTGGAGGTTGTGTCATGTAGATGTCCTCTGTGATATGACCATGCAAGAAGGCATTTTTCACATCTAGTTGTTTGATAGGCCATGACTGATTAAGGGCAATACTTAGGACAACCCTAATTGTGCTTGGTTTGACAACTGGGGAGTATGTCTCTACATAGTCAATGCCATCTATTTGACTGTAGCCTTTGGCTACAAGTCTAGCCTTCAGTCTTTCTAAAGTTCCATCTGGATTAAGTTTGGTCTTAAAAACCCATTTTGAGCCTATGACATTCATTGTGGGGTTCCTAGGGACAAGATGCCATGTGTGATTGTGGGAGAGTGCATCTATTTCTTCTTGCATAGCTGCCCTCCACCCTTCATGTTTGAGGGCAGATTTAACAGTTTTTGGTTCTTTGGGAATGTAGGGTAGAACTGTGGTCAAGGCATATTTTGGGTTAGGTTTGAATATCCCATGTTGGCCTCTGGTTACAATCCTAGGGGTATCTGGTGATTCTGGAACTTCTTGAGTATCTGGAGATTCTGGAACTTCTTGGTCACTTGCAGAAGATAAGGGGGACTGAATAGATGCTGATTCTATATTGGGACTGGTAGGTGATTCTGGATTAATATCAGGCATGTCTAGAGAGGGAGAGTCTGTTGAGGGTACTTGCAGAGGATCAGACATAGTGGAGGAATGTGGTGGTATTGGAGTATCTAAGGCTGGGGAGATAGCTAATGATTCTATGTTAATTTGGTTATGATCAGATTCTGTGAAGCTCATAGAAGGTGTCCAGGTGTCAAATATGGTGTAGACAGAGTCTATGTTTGTGGAAATATTACAAAGATTACTTCAAATAGATCATTGAGTCTCTTGAAGTTCAAAGAGGTGCCCAGCTGACCTCGGGAATTCGTCTGAGATATTTTGTACACTTTATTTTATTGTAAAAGACATATTAATTGTGATACATATAAACAATTAATATGTCAAACTCTAGTTTACTTTATGTCATAGACACAATTAATATGTCATAGACATAGCTTTTACTTTTACTTTTGCATGCTTGCCGCCCACATCTACATACTCGAGTGGCCGCCCAAGCTAGTACTAGTCTCTCTCTCAATTGTATCTATTTATACACCTCTCATTTCAATGAATAAAATAAGTTGAAGTTTACTCTTGTGTTTATCACATTCTCAAACTCTCTTCATGGTATCGAGAGACTTCTTGAGTTCTAAAATCCATTTGCAAAACTCGATTCTTTATCGAAAAATGTCAACATTATCGAAGTTTCATCTTCTTCTTGAGAGACTCACATTTGCCTCGTGATGGGATAATCGAACACTCTTCTTTTACAAATCATAAACTTGATGGTAACAATTACTTGCTATGGTCAAGGTCTATGAAAATGTATATCTCCGGCCAGGGCAAGATGGGATATCCGTCTGGTTCCAAACTCGCCCTCACTAAACCGACCCCAAGTTTGAAGCATGGGACACAGAAAATAACCAAGTCATGACCATCCTCACGAGGTCTATGACAAAAGAGATCGATGAGAACTTCATGATGTATGACACTCGCTAAGGAAATGCGGGACAATGCCGTAGACCTTTACTCAAAAAGGACAATACATCCAAGTCTATGAACTCAAGCTCAGATTCAAAATTGCGAGACAAGGGGATATATCTCAGTAACTCAATATTTCAATCAACTATCTAAAGCATGGCAACACCTAGATATGTTGGAAACTCACACCTGGAATGATGTCAATGATGCTGCTCTATATAAAGACATCATAGAAAAGAAGAGAGTATTCAAGTTCCTCACTGGACTGAATCCTACTCTTGATGATGTTAGAGGTAGAATTCTAGCTACTAAACCTCTCCCAAATCTCAAATCCATGTTTGCTAAGGTCAAACATGAGGAAAGCAGGAGGAAAGTGATGCTACTGAACTCCCCCGCTGACAACCCTACTGAGAGTGCCACCGCTAACCGCCGGGAACCCCCTTGAAGCTTACGGGAAGCCTCTTGATAAAAGCGGGAAGGCGTTTCGTGACCACTGCAAACGCACAAATCATACCAAGGACACTTGCTGGAAACTACATGGCAAGCCTAACTCCTCCAAGACCTCAAGACCTGCCAAGGAAAGTCAGGGCAGACACATAAGTGAGGAAGAAGATGACAACAAAGTTGAATGCACGACTTTGTTGCATTCAAAGCCTTCCTAACTCAATAAAAGGAAGGTAGTCACTCTCTTGACATAGCCTCTCATGCCGATGAGGTAAATTCTACTCATCTATTAGTAATGAAACTGGATTGTTGACTCTGGGGCCTCATCCCATATGACTGGTAATAAAAATCTCATTACTCAACTTATGCCATGTCCCCAAATTCACAATATTAAGACTGCTGAGTGCTGAAGTTCAGCAGGGTGCCCAGCAGCCTCAGGAATTCGTACAGGATATTTTGTACACTTTATTTTATTGTAAAAGACATATTAATTGTGATACATATAAACAATTAATATGTCAAACTCTAGTTTACTTTATGTCATAGACACAATTAATATGTCATAGACATAGCTTTTACTTTTTACTTTTGCATGCTTGCCGCCCACATCTACATACTCGAGTGGCCGCCCAAGCTAGTACTAGTCTCTCTCTCAATTGTATCTATTTATACACCTCTCATTTCAATGAATAAAATAAGTTGAAGTTTACTCTTGTGTTTATCACATTCTCAAACTCTCTTCAATGTTAAATGAGGGTTTCATTTTGTAGGGCAACAATGTCTCATCAAAGGTGACATGTCTAGTCATGCAGAACTTTGTAGTAGGTGGGTGGAAGCATTTGTAGCCTTTGTACTGGGTGCTATATCCAACAAAGACACAGGGTGTTCAGGGTCAAATTGTATGATTTTTATAGATATATTTTATATCAATTTCCCCCGTATATGTATTATTTTCATAGAAGTAGGGCTTTATATCGAAATATTTAGTAAATGATGTTTTTAATAGTTAAATCTCAAAACGTAACGAATTATGTGCTTAAATGATGATTTTATGTTATTTTGGAAATACGTTACGCTTTGGTATGTTTTCCTATTGTTGTAGATACTCATTGATGATGGAAGAGAGGATTTTAGAGAGCCAAATTCGTGCTTGGAAAGGATCAATCAAAGTTATGGAAGATTGAAAGATATAAGGAAAGAAATCAAGCAAGATAAATGTCGGAAAATCAGGATTCCGAGTAGTGACGACCTTGCAACGCAGTTCTTGATATGATAACAACCTATTTGACTCTGGACCTCAAGAGAAGAGTTGTAGGGCTTGAAGAGAGAATTCTACAGGATTTTGAATCACTCCATTCCGACTTACGAGGCCCGAGATATGAGCGTTACAAGTTTGGATGCTGTTGCTGAAAATAGTGGACGGGCGTCCGGCACCGTTACTGTAGCAACCGCCTCTGATTTTCTATAAATACAGCAGCTCTCTTCGACCCTAATCATTATCAAATACGCCCCAGCTTCTCTTGAACCCTAAATTTCGAGCAGAGAGCAGCCCGGCCGGCCAAGCTCCATGCTTGGTCGGCCGGAGGTTAGTTAGATTAGGTAGTTAGTTCGTTTTTCTTTCTTCTTGTTCGAGTGATGATGAAGTTGAGCAGCCATGGATGAGCCTTGAAGCTCCCTCTTTCCAGCTGCAACTTTAATTCTTTTTCGATGGATGTTTTGTAAGTTTTAATTCGAATTGTTTCTTTTCTATGTTTATTTGTATCTTGCAATATAAATCGGAAGATGATTGCATGATTTGATGCTACCGTATGACGGAAGTCGGTGTAGTTTAGATCACCATAGGAAAGAGTAGATCTTTAATCTATACATAACGGAAGTTCGTAGGTTAAATATCTAGATTTACGAGAGGATCACAATTTGATTAATTCGATGCAAGATTATCTTAGATTGGAATTGAGGGATATCACCGTTACCGGAAAGATAGGATTTTTCATGTGTTTAATTCATTATGTTGTTCTTGTTCTCTTTCATGTTTTTATGCCGCATGTTAATCGAATTTAGATAACGGAAGTTAATTAGATTCGTTAGATTGCCGTGAGGGAGATTGACAATAATTATTCCAACAAACGGAAGTTGAGGGATAATGTTGTTAGATTAGGATTTCATCCATATCTTTGATTTGTATCGATATTAGTTAAGACCGAGAGGTAAACTAATTAATGGCGTGATAAATCGGAAGAGGAAACGCTTCTTTAGATAAGATAACAATCCAAGATAACTTGTGAATAAATGTTTGTCTGTCTTATTTCTTTCGGTGGGGTGATGGTTGTTGGAAATTGGTTGATCTTGGTTTGTTCATGTTTGTTCAATGATAGTTAGTTTTATTGCTTTCATAGATATAGTTTTATTTCTTTGTTTGTTCGCAATTATCTTTCTGGCTTTGGGTGACAATCCTCTGTCGATTACTTTTTCATTTTAGTTTAGGTTTAGGTTTAGTTAATAAAGAGGAATTAATGAAGTTAGATTCAATGACCCAATTCCACGAGGATCGATACCTGCATTACTTACCTACTTTACTAGCAACTACCCGGTATTCGGCCGGTTAGGAGGTAGTTTTGCATGGTAGTATAGGTTTTATAAATTTTCTTTTGTTTTAATGATGCAAAATCTCCCCAACACAGGGCACTATCTTGGGGTCAAATTTATGGTTTCTGGTGTCCCAAGTGTAGGGATAACATCTGCTGCCAAATACTCTAAGTGTGGAATAATCAGGATTAATGTTATGAAGTTGGAAATAAGGGGATTGCATTTTTAGCACAGATGTGGGTAGTCTATTTATTAAGTATACTGCTGTAGTAAAGGCTTCTACCCACAGAAATAAAGGTAATCGACTATGAAACAGCATAGTGAGCCCTAATTCCCTAATAGTTCTGTGTCTCCTCTCTACAATACCAGTCTGTTGTGGTGTGTGAGGGCAAGAGATTAAGTGAGTTATCCCATTTTTAAGGAAGTGACTGGACAATTTATTATTAATGAATTCACCCCCTCCATCAGAGTGAAATTGTTTTATGTGGCTGTTAAATTGTCTTAGGACATAGCTTTCAAAGATTTTATTTACTGCATTTAGTTGGTCGTAGACCGCCCTTTCAATTTAGTTCTAATAGGATAAAGTTGTGTTTTATTTGTGCCGAGTCTCTGTGGGATCGACCTCGACTCTATCTAGCTATACTACAATTGAACCTAGTTCTCTTGCTAGTGTGTTAGTAGGCATCGAGTTAATAATTTAACTTGACCTCCATCAATAAAGAGCCCTATCCAACTTAGGACATAGTGCGGAAATGAGAGGTCTACCATACCTGGAGGTTGTGTCATGTAGATGTCCTCTGTGATATGACCATGCAAGAAGGCATTTTTCACATCTAGTTGTTTGATAGGCCAGGACTGATTAAGGGCAATGCTTAGGACAACCCTAATTGTGCTTGGTTTGACAACTGGGGAGTATGTCTCTACATAGTCAATGCCATCTATTTGACTGTAGCCTTTGGCTACAAGTCTAGCCTTCAGTCTTTCTAAAGTTCCATCTGGATTAAGTTTGGTCTTAAAAACCCATTTTGAGCCTATGACATTCATTGTGGGGTTCCTAGGGACAAGATGCCATGTGTGATTGTGGAGAGTGCATCTATTTCTTCTTGCATAGCTGCCTCCACCCTTCATGTTTGAGGCGATTTAATAGCATTTTTGGTTCTTTGGGAATGTAGGGTAGAACTGTGGTCAAGGCATATTTTGGGTTAGGTTTGAATATCCCATGTTGGCCTCTGGTTACAATCCTAGGGGTATCTGGTGATTCTGGAACTTCTTGAGTATCTGGAGATTCTGGAACTTCTTGGTCACTTGTAGAAGATAAGGGGGACTGAATAGATGCTGATTCTATATTGGGACTGGTAGGTGATTCTGGATTAATATCAGGCATGTCTAGAGAGGGAGAGTCTGTTGAGGGTACTTGCAGAGGATCAGACATAGTGGAGGAATGTGGTGGTATTGGAGTATCTAAGGCTGGGGAGATAGCTAATGATTCTGTGTTAATTTGGTTATGATCAGATTCTGTGAAGCTCATAGAAGGTGTCCAGGTGTCAAATATGGTGTAGACAGAGTCTATGTTAAATGAGGGTTTCATTTTGTAGGGCAACAATGTCTCATCAAAGGTGACATGTCTACTCATGCAGAACTTTGTAGTAGGTGGGTGGAAGCATTTGTAGCCTTTGTACTGGGTGCTATATCCAACAAAGACACAGGGCACTATCTTGGGGTCAAATTTATGGTTTCTGGTGTCCCAAGTGTAGGGATAACATCTGCTGCCAAATACTCTAAGTGTGGAATAATCAGGATTAATGTTATGAAGTTGGAAATAAGGGGATTGCATTTTTAGCACAGATGTGGGTAGTCTATTTATTAAGTATACTGCTGTAGTAAAGGCTTCTACCCACAGAAATAAAGGTAATCAACTATGAAACAGCATAGTGAGCCCTAATTCCCTAATAGTTCTGTGTCTCCTCTCTACAATACCAGTCTGTTGTGGTGTGTGAGGGCAAGAGATTAAGTGAGTTATCCCATTTTTAAGGAAGTGACTGGACAATTTATTATTAATGAATTCACCCCCTCCATCAGAGTGAAATTGTTTTATATGGCTGTTAAATTGTCTTACGACATAGCTTTCAAAGTTAAAGAATGCATCAGTGAAATCAGACTTATGTTTAAGAGGAACCATCCACATATACTTAGAATAATCATCAACAAAAACAACATAATATTTAAATTTGCCAATTGACTCAACTGGGGCAGGGCCCTATAAATCACAGGGTACTAAACCAAACAAACTGGAACTGGAATGACTGGACTGACTAAAAGGGAGTTTGCTTAACTTGCCAAGTTGGCAACTTTCACACAAATGCTCATATTTATTGTGCCCTAGAACCTCTATGAGGCCTTTATTTTTAAGAACTTGTACTGTAGGAAATTGAACATGCCCTAGACGTTGGTGCCACTGATTCGGTGAATGCTCGACTTGAATCGTGGGAAAAGAAGACTTGTGGTGGGTGGATAAAATATAGCTAGCTCTTCTAAGAGCTCCTTCAAAATTACGACTGTCTTTTTGTCCTTCAAAACAAATCCAGTATTAGTAAATATACATTCAGCAGAATGTTGATCTGCTAACTGACATACAGATAATAGATTCTTTTTTAGATTAGGTACATAAAGCAAATTTATAACAGATATGGGTGAAGTATTTTTAGGTAGATGCAGTTCACCTATGCCTTGTATAGCAAGTTGTGTTCCATCTCCAATAAGGACATATTCAGACCCTAAATATGGGGATAAGTTATGCAATATACCTCTATTACCTGTCATGTGATTGGATGCACCTGTATCCACGATCCACTCTGTTTCAGCTATTGTGTTGTCCAATGTGAGGGCAGAAAGGGCTTGTGGAAGACCTTCATTCTGGTTTTTCTGTTTGTTATTCCACCAGCATATTTTGGCAACATGGCTTGTGATTCCACTACACTGACATGTTTCATTTCTATATTGTTCCTTCTCTGTTTTGGTCATTCTTTTGAACACCTGTCCTTCAGTCCTGCCTTGATTGTTTGATGTGGATGGTCTAGGAGATGCTTGCTGGGCCTGAAAGCCTCTTCCTGTAGAGTTGAACCTGGGATTGTTGGTGTTGATGTTGGTCTGCTGGGGTGCTTTCTGTCCATAGAAAGCCATATGAGACATATGATCTGACTCCTTATTCATGGTGAACCATGACCTTCTCTGATCCAGACTTTGTAGTTGTGAAACCAACTCAAAGTATGTAGGCCTTGGGGGTTTTAACATTGTAGTGGTAAAGGTTTCATACTCCGGTCTCAGGCTAGTAAGGAGGCAGTAAACTTTTTCTGGATCTGTGATTGGTTTGCCTATCGCAGCCAAACTATCACAGAGCCCTTTGAAGATGCGAACATGTTCATTTATGTTTTTATCTTCTGCTTTCCTCAAATATGTGATTTGCTGTCTCAGATTAAATTCCCTTTCCTGGGAATCTTGGGCATATGAACTTTTCAGGGCATCCCAGACAGCATATGCAGTGTCTAGTCCAATAATGAGTCCCAAAGACTCCTCAGATAATGATCCTATCAACCATCCTCTAAGCATTCTGTCAGACTTCTTCCATGAGACATAATCTGGATTCTGTTTTTGTGTTGGGCTGCTTGCTGTTCCTGGAGTTGACTCTGTGGTAGATTCTGCACCAGTTGCTGTGGCAATGAATTCTGGGGGTGCAGAATTGCTGTTTGTGAGGTGATCTGCTAAATCTTGGCTCTCAGCCAGAGCCAGAGCCTGTTCCCTCCACAGTGGATAGTTTTTGGAATTTAACTTTAGGCTAATAAAGTTTTCTACATTAATAGATAGTGTTGTCATGGTGTTTATTCACCAATGTCTCTGATACCATAAAGAAAAACACAAACACACGCACACTTTTTCTGGAAAATGAATCTGAACAATTTTATTGAAGCTTTTCCCCCTTTTTTTTGCTTGATTTACAATGATATGCTATGCTCTTTTTTATAGTAATGAAGAAAATCGATCTATGACTTTCTTATTTATCTCCTATTTTATTTTCCTAGAAATAATTTTTGGGATAAAGCCTTCTTCTTGGACAGATTCATTTGGGAGACTGGATAATCACCATGATTCGAAAACAGGTAGCTTTCGACCTCTTGTTTACTAAGCACATATCTAATTTGTGTTTTAAATTTGAAGTGATCCCTACTTATCTCTCCATAATCCATCCTTATCTCTCCTTTGGATCACCGGTTCCCTTATTGTGGAGGACTCTGTATTAATTTCCAATTGATTTAATTTGTTTGTGCATTATCTGATTGTTTGCTGACCTCATTTGAATTTGAATCCAACGTTCTTGAGTCCCTCCTAGCAGTGTCTTCGTTATTAAAATACACAATGCATATAAATACTATTAACATCGCAAAGTGTAATAATATTCAAATAAACATAAAATCAAAATTAAAACACCAAAATTAACCTATTTTGCGAATAACTCATTAAAAACCTCATTTACTCAATAATTCCATTAAACACTCGTTTCTTATGCAAATTATACAAATATGAGGGAAATTATCATAAAATATATCAATATAAATCGTATAAATTCACCCTTAACATTCCACCTTGAGAATAAGAGGCTAGGTTTGCAGTAGGGTTCAAGTGAGTACCAGTGACTGTCATTTGGGGATTAAAATGAGCCAACAGTCTTTCATGAGTCAGAAGTTGGGACTGAACTTTTGGCCAGGTGAGGGATCCAACCCTGGAGGTGACATTCACTATTACTGATTCATAATCTTTATCTAATCCCCCTAGAACATCTAGAATAAGCTCATACTTGGATATATGGTATCCAGCAGCAGATAAACTATCACTGTATGATTTCATTTGTGCAAGATAATCACTCATTGATTTGGAACCCTTTTCAGCTCTAGTTAATGCACTTTTAAACTCAAGCATTCTAGCTTCAGACTGATTGTTGAACAAAACTTCTAAAGTAGACCACACTTTATATGAAGTAGAACAACTCATTACCTCAATTAGAGCTTCCTCGGTCATTGAACTGAGTAGCAAACCCATCAAGAGCTGATCAGCCATATTCCACTCATCTAATGCCGGATTTGGTAGAGGACTGAATCTGCTAGTATCTGGGGGCCTTGGTATGGTTCCAAGAAGAAGATCTTCCATCTTATGACCCCGGACTATGGGTAAAATGGTGTATTTCCAAAGAAGATAGTTGTCTCTCTTGAACTTCACCGTGCATGTCTGATTCAGATGACCTTGAAAAGGTGAAGAGGTATGCACCTAAGAACTTGGGGATGGCGATCTGAAAGATGTTGTCATCATAGGGAAGGATGGTGGAACCATAGATCCACTGATCTGAGTGAACGGAATACCACCGGAAAATTCTGGAGAAGAGTAAAGAAACCCAAGATATGGGATTGATCCAAAGAGCGTGTGATGACTAGCATTTGGAGCTGCAGATGATGTTCCAGTTCTTGTTGAAGCTTGAGTACCAACAATCTCTGTAGTTGAAACTGTGATGGTGGTCACCGGCGGAGTGCAGGTAGCAGCTGTGACCGTAATCACCAGAGGAGCACTGGTCCCAGAACTCGATCCACTCATGACGCTTGTCTTCTATCTCTGATACCAAGTTTGATTATTCAAGCTTTCAGTCAAGTAGCCATGAAAGAAGAAGAAGAACTTGGAGCTAAGGTTTTCTTGATATTCAGATAATAAATCCAAAACATTACAAAAGAGAATATAGGATATATATGCCCGAATCTAATCCTGCACACACCCCAAGTTCTAACAAACAGGACACTTGTACACATATGACTCATCACATAATTAACCACAATTACCATTAATACCTTTTACATTTTCACACTCGTTGTGGCACAACCGTTGTGCCCGTATCATTACTCATATGGAAATTAGCCTAATGAAATAGTAAATTGATTATTTCATTTAGACTAGTCTTGTGCATTGTTGAGGAGAAGTTCCAAAAAGTTTGCGGATGTTTCAAGTTCGAAGTGCCACCACATTGAAAATGTAAGCCGTTGTTTCTTGGGAGACAATTGCTAGCACTATAAACACTATACCAGAACAAATTGTCTTAAAGACAGAGTGTTTGCACTAGCCACGATTTGAGTCCTTTATTTTCGCATTAATTTTGTACCTCTATCACACTATCCGTTGAATTGTGCTATAACATACAGGGAAGAGGGAGGAGTAGAGGCAATATGGAAGCACCCTTCATCATTATGGAGGGTGCAAACCATGTGTTATATTTTCTGTAATATATTTTTCATAATTCTTTGAATGAAGCTGATGCAACTACTTGATATAGCTCATCTACACTCAAAGATTGAAAGAAATGGAAAAAGAAAATTGCAATTGAAAGGCAAGTTATTTAACCACGAAACCTTTTGAAGACCGACAACAACTGAAGGCACAAAAGAATGGATGGGATGTTGATACTTCTGGAGAAAAGAGCTTCATACATTTACGAAGAACTTTGTCCATTATTTTTTCCACTGTAATCTTTTGTAATTTTTATAGGAGGAATAAAATTTTATGAAACGTAGAATGTTGTACTCTTTCCTATAAATGGACTTTCTCACATTGGGTTTGCCACTAAGAAGAATTTCAGGAGGCAAAGCTACGTTTCGTCAAAGTCTTTTAGTATAATGGAAGGACCATGATAATGCATTGTACAAACCCTTTTACAGTTCTTTTAATAAAAGGATTGGCTTATTAGAAGAAGAAAAAAAAGGCTTCGATATAAAGGTGGTTGTGCTAGCTTCTTAGTTAGGTAAAACAAGTTCTTGTTGGAAAATTTACTTTCTACACTGGCTTTTTCTCATTACTCAAATTGAACCGAGTAACCGCATGTTGGATGTGTATATGTAACGTTAACTTAGTGTCGGTCCACCTTTGTATGTGTCTTCTTAATATTCATCAATTCAACTAAGTAGTTGATATAAGTTGAAGAACTAAGAAGACAATCAACCAATTTGTCATTTCACGCTTAGAAGCGGGAGTCATAAAACATCAAAGATAGTTGTAAAAGGGGAGGTGAGATCGTTTTGAGCTCAATTTGAGCTCAAAGATTAACGAAATAGTTCGAACATAAAATTTAGTTTTTTTGAAGAGAAAAATTTAGTTTGTTTATAAAATAAACAAACTCCAACTCATCCGTGTATTAAATAAAAACAAATTCAAACATTTGATACTCGCACGGCTCCATTCTTTTACACATCTAGCTAGCATGCATAATCAATAATTTCAATGCTTCAGACTGATTAAGAAAGTTTTTAAAATTAATAGAAAAAAAAAAAAAAGAAACTGTCCAAATTGAATGTCCCCTTTTTCTCCGTAAAAAAAACAGACGTAGAAAACAAGGACATGCATCACAACCAACAGTATATATTTTTGCAAAAATCAACAATATATATTGATGACTAAAATCCAGAGAATTAGTCAAGCTGT
Organism: Gentiana macrophylla; assembly: GCA_026214975.1. Classification (NCBI taxonomy): domain Eukaryota; kingdom Viridiplantae; phylum Streptophyta; class Magnoliopsida; order Gentianales; family Gentianaceae; genus Gentiana; species Gentiana macrophylla. The sequence continues at coordinate 170,362,674 of CM047805.1, read as the reverse complement.
CAGGAGAAAAAATCAACCTAAAAGACATGGATGACGTAAGTAATTTAAATATATGATGTATTTCATCATATGTTTTACTTTGTTTTCAAGCTTTTATATATTGCATCATGATTTACTATTTCGACAGTAAATACTAATTACTCTATAAAATACAGTTATTTTGAAGGTTATTTTTTGGTCCTTTGGACCACTTTTTGCTTTTAGGGTACATACTCGGGATTTTAGAGGTTCATCATATCGATCCCCCGAGAATTAATTAAGATGAACTTATGATGAGAAAGACAACGAAAAAATCTTTACAGTGTTTCCGGCAGGACTCAGCGTCCGTCCAACATATTCCGCGGTCCCCCTAAATGACATCTTACATCTTGTGAACCTATATATCTTTTTCTTTAGGGTACGTAGATGCTTAAAGAATTTTTTACTAACTCATAAAAGACAAGGCATATATAGCCATCAGGCGGATTCATCAACTAATTGTAAACTGGTATTTAAGATTGAACTATTGAAGAACGATTTATTGATATGAATCGCAACAAAGCCAAGACTTTTCTGAGTTGTAATAACTATACATAAAAAGCAAGCTATAGAAAGAAAAAAAAAAAAAAAAATATCATGTTGGCCCATGTGATGTTTAGTGCAGTATTGATTGCTGAATTATTTCTTGGGGTGAAAAGTCAGGGGATGGACATCACACCAAGAGAACAAAATTGCAATTCAGTAACATCTTACGAAATCGCGTATGGGTATAACTTAGAGGAAGTTTTAACCGAGTTACTCACGGACACTCCTGACACCGAAAATTTTGATCTGGAAACCTACTCAAGTAATCTCCCTGTTGTAAGCGGTCATGCTTACTGCACCGATTTAAGCATAAACATCTGCGGGTTTTGCCTTCGATTTGCTTACAGTTTCCTATCGAATTGCGAGACTGCTATATCCGGGACATCACTGCTCGTATCTTGTGGTATGTCGTACAAATTGGAATCCGATGAGTTGGAGGGGCCATCACCATCATCTGATGAAGAAGAAGATTAATCTTGCATAGTTGTATTATGCAACATGCATGTTTACAATATTTTCGGTGTATGCTTTCATTTCCTTTCTATTATGTTTTATCTTTTTAGCGTGGCATCTTGTTGTGTTCTACTACTTGCATGTTGCTTCTTTTTTCTTTTTCCTTTTTTTCTTCAGCGTGAGTATGGTGGTGATTCCATGTTTTCTTTTTTTCTTTTTTCTATTATGTTTCCATGTTTGTATTTTCATGTTTAAATGGAATAAAGGTCAATGTGTTTCTTGATTCCTCTCCTGTTTATATTATAATTAAAATGATTTTTTTTTTAACAAACAAAGTAATTTATTAAGATCTAGCAATGTGCTAAAATAAAGTTACAAAAGTACAAAAGCATAGAAAGTAATCACTAACCACAAGCGCCAAGCAAAAACACCCCGGTGAACTAAGCCTAGAAGCTAAATTGGACTAATACAAAAAAAAAAAAAAATGTTGGACTTCCAAGAATCTCAATCCACGTTAACTTTATCATTTCTACCATTTATCCAAGTATAACTATGAATTCTAATATCCTCAAATATTTGGTCATTTGAAGCATTTTTAGAATTGAAGACAATCTTATTCCTCAAAGACCAAATAGACCATATCACCACCTTCTTAATGGCATCCCAAATCCTAAGACCATCCTATAAAGCCATTATTCTAATAACGTAGCCATTATGTTTAATGAGTTACTCAATTAACAACACCAGCAATTGCCCCGACAACATTAATTATGATCTTCGAGACGTACTACTCAAAATGTTTCCCTGATGTGTAGGTAATGCTTACTGCATCGGTCCAGACGTAAGTGACTACCAGAATTGCCTTCAGGTTGCTTACGAGTTCCTCAAATTAAGCTTGCAATCCAATGTCACTTTCTGGATCCTCGATACATGGTTCTTGTGGTATGGCCTTTTTACCGGCTTAATTTCCAGTGTGTGTGTGTGTCTTCCCATACATAGATACAATTAAAAACCTGGAGTATTATTCCAATACCAGGTTAAATACACAATGCATATAAATACCAAATAAGAACATAAACACTACTGCCAAATGTACACATAGGCCTACAAAAGAGGTCTTTAGGATTTTCACATTTGTGAGAACATCTAATCACAATGCACGAACATGTGTTTAACACAAGGCAAATATCTTTACAAACAAAAGTGTAAACACATGGGTGATGAATAAACGATGCAATTTAGTGTTGTTCTATTTTTTTTTATTTTGAATTCTCTTAATCCTCTTTAAAGGACTTTCAAGGATAGTTGGTGAATCTTGTTGACTATACATTAATGTGAGTAAAGAAAATCAGAACAATGCGAAAAATAATAGAAGACTAAACTGATATTTTATTGGATGAAATAAAATGATGGTTTACTTTATATATGAGATGAATGATATAAATCTTAATTTATAAAATAACAAACACAATAGAATATAAAGTATAAGAGATTCTAAAGATATAAAGGCAATCTATTTAAATCCTAACCTACAGTATTATGTTCACTTTACAATATAACAATTCTATATACATATATTTTTGGCATTTATCTGATCTGTTCAAAAAAATTCTTCTATTAGTGAGAAGCAGGTGGAGCAACATTTGTTTTTCCGTGCTCAACATGGTATGGTAGCACTTCACGTGAATTTTCAACTAGGGGGCCGAAACTTTGGTGTCTTTTTTATGGCCAAAAATTGATGACACATTCTTGTAGCATGAAGCCGTGGAAAGTGGGAGAGATGCAACACCACTAAATAGAAGGAGGCTAGCTCTTAAACATATGTATATATTTCACTTTGCTTTTATCGATGTTTACAAAGTGTTTGATGGATTGCATGTATAGAAGATGATTCGGCCGGATATCCTTCCATGCACTGTCTGATAATCTCAACTCCATTATCGGTCAAATTAATACCTCCCCTTTTCATCAAGACTCATCAAATGTGGAATACCCTTGACACTAAATAATTCATCCAATTGATCAAGCCCTATTTCCGGCGTTGTGCCGACTACTCCACGGACATAAAAGGAGATATATTATTTTGCACAAAGTTACAAGGTATTCATCACAAAGTGTAGAAAATGGTATGAATCATATGAATGAAGAAAGGATTGTCAAATAAGAGTTTATTCACTTTTTGGAAAAGTTGGTTCTTAGCTATTACACTTATTGGATATTTATACTTATTGGTGGCAAAATATCTAATGAGAATATTCCAAAGAATATTCTGGTCACCTGGGAATATTCCCAGAATATTCTCAGTCAATAACGGAATATTCTGTGAATATTCTATCCAATGACAACAATCAAACTTGTGCTGGAAGTTGTACTCTTTTCCTTCAAGCTTGTGCGATCATTTCAATTGCGTTGAATTGTTTGACTTGTCAGTGCATTGTATAGCTTGTATAGCTTTATCACCCCCCATAAAAGTGGACTTGGAGTAAATGGAGTATAAACCGAGATTTTGAGAGATTTGACTGAAGCGTGGACCATCAAGTGGCTTGGTGAATATATCTGCTAATTGGTGTTGAGTGGGGATAGACCGTGGTACGAGAAGGCCAGCTTGAAATTTATCTCGCACAAAATGACAATCCAGTTCTATGTGTTTTGTGCGTTCGTGGAACACGGGATTTTCAACGATGTAACATGCACTCTGATTGTCACAGAATAAGGGGATGGGCAGCTGTGGTTTAATGCCCAAATCAGACAAAATAAACACCAACCATTGCAGCTCGCAAGAAGTGGCGGCGAGTGCCTGATATTCCGCCTCCGCCGAACTCCTAGAGACCGTGCTTTGTTTCTTCGCTTTCCAGGAAATAAGAGAACGACCCAGAAAGATGCACCATCCGGTAATTGATCGTCGAGTGTCTAGGCATCCAGCCCAATTGGAATCGGAATAGGCAGCAACACTGAAGGAAGAGATCTGAGCTTGATCGGAGTTACCAGATCCGGTGGGATAGAGAAGTCCTTGATCTGGAGAATTCTTCAAGAACAGTAAAAGGCGTATGGCAGCTTGCTGGTGATTAACCGTCGGACAGCCAAGAAATTGGGATAGTTGCTGGACGGCGTAACTAATATCCGGTCGAGTGAAGGTCAGGTATATTAATTTCCCAATCAAACTTCGATATTGAGTATTATCTGCCAATAATTGGGAATCATTCTTGGCTAATTTGCTGCTTGTGATCATAGGGGTTGAGGCTGGTTTGCATGCAAGAAGACCATACTCGGAGAGGAGATCTAAAACATATTTGCGTTGAGATAAGGTAATGCCTTTAGCTTCATGCAACTTCGACCCCTAAGAAGTAATGGAGCCTAACCAGATCTTTAATTTTGAATCTTTGGTCTAGCTGTGTTTTGATGTCTTGAATTAGGGTGTAATTGGGCCCAGTCAATATGATGTCGTTCACATAAACAAGAAGAGCCACAAATTTGTCATGATGACCAGTAGTGAATAGGCTGTCATCGCTCTTTGATTGCTGAAATCCCAGTGAAATGAGGTAGGATGTTAACTTTACATTCCATTGACGCCCTGCCTGTTTGAGACCGTAGAGAGATTTTTTAAGCCTGCATACAGCATTAGGAACAATAGTATGATACCCTGGTGGAGTCTTCATGTAAACCTCCTCAGATAAGTCTCCATGTAGATATGCATTATTAATATCGAGTTGTTCTAGATGCCAATTGGATGTAGCAGCTACTGCCATTAAAACCCTCACTGTTGTAAGTTTAGCAACAGGTACATAGGTGTCATTATAATCAATTCCTAGTTGTTGAGTGTATCCTTTTGCAACTAGACGAGCCTTGTATCTTTCCACATGTCCATTTGGAAGGTACTTGATTCTGTAGACCCATCTACAGCCAATGGGTGTTTTCCTTTTGGGTAATGAAACAATTTCCCAAGTCTGCGTGTTTTGGAGAGCTTCAATCTCTGCATTCATGGCTTCTCTCCACTTAGAATCTTTCACAGCTTGCTGATAAGTGACTGCTTCACCTGCAACATCCACACTCAAAGCAAATGTTTTATAGTTAGGTGCAAGTTGATCATATGACATATAGTCTTGGATAGGATATTTAGGAGTGGTGGAGGTTTGGTTACAGACATAGTCTTGCAAGTATGTAGGTGGTTTGATACTTCTGGTGGATTTCCTGGTATGTATGAGTGGTTGAGTGATGGAAGATGGAGTTATTTCATGTGAAGAATGAGGTTCAGTAGATGCACTTTGAGAGTTAGGAGGACTAGGTGTGGATGTGTCTTGATGATTTGGTGGTGAAGCTGGTGAGATGAATGAATTTGATGAACCTGTTGAATCTGGTGATGATGTGCTGGTTGGTGTGCTTGTAGAGGAAAGGTCAAATGGAAGATTTGTGTGATTAGCAGGTAAAGGAAAAGAATAAGAAATAGGATGAGGTGGTTTGGATTGTGTGAGATGAAATGGGAATGTATCCTCATGAAATAGAACATTTCTGGAAATGAAGATACCCTTGGTCTCTAGGTTAAGAAGGAGGTATCCTTTTACATTAGGTGGGTACCCTATGAAGGCACATGGGATGCTTCTATTGTCAAATTTAGTTCTGTGGACATTAGGATTGGTTGCAAAGGCAAGGCATCCAAAAACCCTAAGGTTGGAGTATGATGGGGGTTTGAGATGTAACTTTTGGTAAGGTGTTTGATGCTGAATCTTTGGAGAAGGTGTCAGATTGATCAGGGTAGTAGCATGTTGGACACAAAACCCCCAGTAAACTAAAGGTATTGTGGACTGTATTTTTAGAGCCCTAGCAACATTGAGGATGTGTTGATGCTTTCTTTCAACTATCCCATTCTGTTCTGGGGTATGGACACATGATTTTTGATGAGTGATGCCATTTAGACCATAAAATTCGGCAACTTGAATTCTAGACCATTGTCGACCTTATGGTTCGACTTTTTGTCAAAGCGAGTTTCCACAAAGGCACAAAATTGCTTTATGATGGTAGGTACTTGAGATTTAGCCTTAAGAAGAAATATCCAAGTGTATCTTGTGTGATCATCTACAACAGTGAGGAAGTATGTTTCATTATATACAGTGGGTGTTCTATATGGCCCCCATATGTCTAAATGTATGAGGTCAAAAGCACAAACTACCATAGAATTACTCAATGGAAAAGAGAGTTTTCTTTGTTTGGCAAGGTAACAAACAGTCCATTTCCCTTGTTCAAAAGCACAAACACTGGGCTCTATAAGCCTTACATCATTGACCACTTTATTAGACATATGCCCTAACCTAAGATGCCATACATAAGCATCAGGCCTACCAGAAAACATGACAGATTTAACATGGTTTGATGTAGAGTTTGACTGAAGCTGAGAATGAGTGGAGTTCAAGTAGTAGAGGCCATGATAGTATCTAGCTGATCCAATCCTCTTCTTGGTCATAAGATCCTAAATGAAACAACAATTAGAAGTGAAGATAACAGATAAGTTGTTGCCATGAAATAGCTTACTAAGTGAAAGCAAATTGTGCTGGAATGAAGGTATGTACAAGACATCAAGTAAAGTAAGTTCAGGTGTAAGTTTTACCATTCCTTTATGTGTGGCATTGGTTTGGTTTCCATTAGGTAAGGTAACACTGATGTGAGGAATGGCAATATAAGAGACAAAAAGATTAAGAGAACATGTTATATGATCAGATGCACCTGAGTCTATAATCCACTGTTTTGACTTAGGTTGTGTAAGCTTACCAGAACACTCACCAGCAGCTGGACCTCCAAAATTAGCACTCAACACAGTGGATTGGTTGACCAAATGCTCTGTCTCCTCTTGAGCAGGTGTGTTAGGAGTAGCAGTATTGAGTAGATTTCTTAGCTCAGCCAACTGTTCTGGAGTAAAAAATGAAGTGACAGATTGATGTGTAGGCTCTGTCATTGGTGTGTCACCGGTATCAACTTGGTTAACTATCCTGCCACCATAACCTCTGCCTTGACCATTTCTACCTCTGCCCCTGCCACCTGGTGGAAATCCATGCTTTCTATAGCATCTGTCCTTTGTATGGACTTGAAGATGGCAATAGGTGCATTGAAAATTTCTGTTGCCATTCATAGGTCTCTTAGGATACTGAACACCACCACCAGGTACTGTGTTTTGATCAGACTGATTACCAGGTTGACCATAAGCATTGCTTCTCTGTGCTATCATAGCAGCATTGTCAATCTTGTCTGGATGTCCCAAACAGTAACTTAGTTGTCTTTCATGCTTGACTGCCATACCAAATACTTGATTGATTGGGGGTAAGGGATGCATTAGCATTACTTGTGCTTTCACAGGAGCAAAGCTATCAGTTAATCCTTTTAAAAATCTAATAGCACATTCTGATTCAAAATAGTCTCTATAGACTTTCATAGCACCACAGTCACACACAGGATTGCAAGTGCAAGTAGGATATGGTATGATTATTAATAGCTCTTCCCATAGAATCTTCAATTTAGTATAATAATCAGTAACAGACAGCTGATTTTGCTTTACAGAATTTACCTCTTCTAGTAAATCCGATAGCCTGAAATGATCACCATGAGAAAACCTATCTTGAAGATCTATCCATATTTCTCTTGCTGAATTGAGCCACATAACACTGTGTGCTATTAAGCCAGATATTGAGTTTAGAATCCAGGATACCACCATGCTATTACACTGCTGCCAGTCATGATGATCAGCATCATCTGCTTGAGGTACTTGTAGATTTCCATCAATGAATGTAAGTTTGTTTTTAGAAAGGAGAGCCATACGTATTGATCTTGCCCAGGCATGATAATTGTTGCCATTCAGAGGTGGTTGCACTAATACTAACGATGGATTTTCATTTGGATGCAGGTAATATGGACTGAGTTGAATAATCTGCTGTTGATTCTGCTGTGCCATGAATGCAATTGGATAAAAGAAAAGAAAGAGACCAGGATCGAACAACTAATGCTCTGATACCATGTAGAAAATGGTATGAATCATATGAATGAAGAAAGGATTGTCAAATAAGAGTTTATTCACTTTTTGGAAAAGTTGGTTCTTAGCTATTACACTTCTTGGATATTTATACTTATTGGTGGCAAAATATCTAATGAGAATATTCCAAAGAATATTCTGGTCACCTGGGAATATTCCCAGAATATTCTCAGTCAATAACGGAATATTCTGTGAATATTCTATCCAATGACGACAATCAAACTTGTGCTGCAAGTTGTACTCTTTTCCTTCAAGCTTGTGCGATCATTTCAATTGCGTTGAATTGTTTGACTTGTCAGTGCATTGTATAGCTTGTATAGCTTTATCACAAAGTGAAAGACACACTTTGCATTGATTACAACATTGGTATTTTATAGGCACAAATCCCAAACCCTAACCGCCAAAGATCTTTGTCGGAATTCTCATAAATACCCCAAATGTGGACCCCCAGCTCCAGCTGTTATCCACCAGACGAAACTCAGCTTCAAACTGACTTTCCAGACTTGTAATCAACGGCTTAGATGTAGAATCAACTATACTCAGCAAAACTCAGTGGACGGCGGCTGCGACTTGAAGAAACTTCGGTTGCACTTCATCAAAGCGACTTTCACGAGGTGAATATACTTAACTGAATTGACCATCATTCTCAGTCTCAGTTTTCTCAGATTAGTTTCACCAGATTATTTATCAGTTTAGAGATCAAGTCACCAAAACTGACAAATCTCCACCTTGACTTGAACTCTCATTTAACGTCACCAGATTGCATAATCAGATGTACTTGTACCAGATGCATTCGTCAATGCCATGATGTACAGTACCAGACTTCTCCTCAGAATCCTCTCAGTTGATCTGCCCTCAACTGAGTATCCAGAATTCAGTTTACAAGTTTTGAATATTCAGCAAGTCCAGACACAACTGAAACTTGCTCTGCTGAACTGGTTTAGTGAACATATCGGCAGGATTATCCTTGGTGCTGATCTTCTTCACTACAACTCTCTTCTCATTTCTCAGAAAAAGATACCTCATATCAATATGCTTGGTTCTCTCATGATGAACCTAATCTTTAGCTAGACAAATTGCACTCAAACTGTCACAATAAATCTCAGCTTGATCCTGATGTGGCCCCAAATCACTGACTAGTCCCTTCAACCATATACCCTCCTTGGCTGCTTCAGTAAGAACCATAAACTCAGCTTCAGTAGTTGATAAAGCCACTGTTGCCTGAAAAGTTGCTTTCTAGCTGACAACTGAATTCCCCAATGTGAAAACATAACCAGTCATAGATTTTCTGATGTCCACATCACCTGCATAATCAGCATCACAGTACCCTGTGATTAGTTTCTGAGCATCACCTCCATAAATGAGACCAACATCAGCTGTACCTCTAAGGTACCTGAACATTCTTTTCTGACTTTCGGTGTTCCTTTCCGAGGTTGAGCCATAAACCTGCGACAACCTTGATATCTGCGAGCAGATCGAGGCCTAGTGCACACCATGGCATACATCAGACTGCCAATTGCACTAGCATTGGGAACTCTTGACATGTATTCCTTCTACTCTACGATTGTGAATCATAAACTGACAAATGAACATTTGATGCCATAGGAGTATCTATTGGCTTAGTGTTTAGGGTCAAATTGTATGATTTTTATATATATATTTTATATCAATTTTCCCCATATTCTTATGATTTGTATAGAAATCGAGCCTTATATTGAAATATAGAGAGCAAAGGAGTTTTAAAGATAATAAATTGCAAAAGTGGCTGATTTATGTGTTTTTATCGTTGGTTTTATGTTTATTTGGATGTTGTTACACTTTGCAATATTTTGGATATCTTGTAGATGCATATCTTTGGTCTAAAAGAGGTGTTTAGAGGGTTAGAAGAAGATGCCACAAGTTTACGAGTTCAACGGAGCAAATTTTCCTAAGTACTTAAATCGTTACATATTTTCGACGGAGATTTGACCCAGCTTAGAGGCATTTTCATGGGAGGACTTCTTCATGAAAATTGTAGATCTTTGAAAGAGCTTTCCAACGCACTTTGAATTGCGTCAATCGGACTTCTACAACTCAAATGGTGGTCAAGTGGGTAATCAATTTGGGTAAGTGGAAAATCCCGAAAGCGACTAAATAATCTGACGGGCTAATCAAAAAGCGTTTTACGAAGAAGAGTCCTTAATGAAAGTTGTAGAGTTTTCCGAGAGCTTTTTTATGACATTGGATCATAATTTTGGAGGTCTACAACTCAAGATATGAATTTTAGAAGTTTCATTCCTAAATCTATATTATTTCAACCGACATACATCAAAACCCTAATTAAATAGGATTTAATTTCAGCATGACGCCTTATATTATCTATATATATCGCATGCATTATCCCCATAATTCATACAAAATAAACAGCCGCATAATGGGAGAGTAGCAGCGCGCGCATGCGGTTTCAAGGCGATCACCCGAGCCTTGTGCTCGGGTGATCGAGATTAGATAGGATGTCGTTTTCTTCCGTTTCGATTCATGGATTCAATCATGTACCAAACTACGTGAGTTTATTTATTTAATTTATTCAGTCCTTATTCATTTTTATGATCTTTAATTTATTTTGTATCGTTCTATGATTTTGATGCTATGATGTGAATTAGATCGAGAGATCAGTTTGCTATTGATACGTTTACAACATACGGAAGTTGCGTAGACTAGATCACCATAGAAAGATAGGATCTTTAATCATTAATGATGACAAATTATCGATTAATTATCTAGGTTGTTAGGTTCTAAAATCGAGAGTTAACTGAATCTACACGAGTTTTGTTTGGTAAATCGATCTCAACATTCGGAAGATGAGAGATTGATAAATTGGACTCACTAAGGAATTAGGAATCCATAGCTTGAGATTAAATTCACTAAGGAATTAGGGATTTGTATCTCGTGTAAAGGTGAAACCACAATTTGAATTAAAATCATGAGATGAACTAGGATTGAAATCACTTGGTTTGTGCCTTTGTTTGATCCCGTGTATCTTTAGTTTAGTTTAGGTTGTGTTATTTTATTTAAGTAGGTTAGATTTATTTTAATTGCTCTTTCGTTTATTTTATTTGTTCTTTCGTGTATTCGTTTTTCCTAAGTAACAATTGAAAGGAATTAGTGAAATTAGATTCAACATCCCGATTCCCTGTGGATCGACCCTGTACTTACCCTACTATGCTATCAACTACCCGATATTTGGCCGGTTAGGAGGTAGTTTTGCATGGTAGTATAGGTTTATAAATTTTCTTTTGTTTTAATGATGCAAAATCTCCCCAACACTTAGCAGATGACATGCCAAACTTTGACAAAATCTTCTGTATATATCCCTACTGAGATAAAAATAGTTTTTTTAGACTTCATCTCTCAGAGATCTCCATGCCTAAAATTTTCTTGTTGCTCCTAAATCTTTAATTTCAAACTCAGCACTGAGAAGGTCTTTCAGAGACTGAACATCAGACTTCTTCTTCCAGCTATCAGCATGTCATCCACATGTAACACAAGATAGATGTATGATATATCTTCCAACTGACTGTTGTAAACACAATGATCATAAGGACTCTGTTGTAACCCATTTGGATCATGTAATCATCAAACCTTTTATACCTTTGTCTAAGAGCCTTCTTCAGTCCATACAAGGACTTCTTCAACTTACACACAATATCTTCCTTACCAGGAACTTGGAAACCCTCTGGCTGAGTCATGTATATCTCTTTGTCTACCTCACCATGTAGAAAAGCTGTCTTCACATCTAACTGCTCAAGTTTTAAGTCCTGTTGTGCCACCATTGCTAGTAACACTCTGATTGAAGTATGTCTGACTACTGGTGAGAATATCTCATCAAAGTCCACCCCTTCTTTCTGACTGAACCCTCTTGCAACCAAACGTGCTTTATGCTTAACTCCTTCTGCCTCAATTATCCATTCCTTCTTCTTGAAAATCCATTTGCAAGTAACAACTTTCCTTTCAGCTGAATGTTTAACTAGATCCCAAGTCTGATTCTTCAGTAATGACTCTATTTCATCTCTCATGGCAGCAAGCCATTGAAATGCTTCAGAATATGTCACTGCTTTCCTGTAAGTAGAAGGTTCAAAACCATCCACTTCTTTTGCAACTTGAAGTGCGTATCCAACCATATCATCAAACTCATACCTTCTGGGGGGTACCCCAACATTGGATCTTCTAGCTCTGCTGATGATCCATATTCTCAGTTTGACGCTTAACTGACATTTGCTCAGCTGACTGGCTTGGATTCAGTTCTGGTTCAGTAACTAGACCAGATGAAAATTGACTTGGATCAGTTGATTGTTGCGTTTCAACTGACTCCACCTAAAGCTCCACCTTACTATCAGTTTTCTCTGTTTCAGCACTGGTTTCAGTTTCAGTTATCCTCCCCACTGATGAACTGAGCATAGAATTTTCATCGAAGAATGTATCTCTGCTGAGAATAACTCTGTTTTCTACTGATGATTAAATTCTATAACCCTTCACTCCATCACCATACCCCACAAACACTCCTTTCTTGGCCCTTGGTTCCAGTTTCCCTTCACTGACATGATAGTAAACTGTGCTTCCAAAAACCCTTAGAACTGAATAATCTGTAGGCTTGCCTAACCACATCTCAACTGATGTATTGAGACTGATCCCTGTGTGAGGACTCCTGTTGATTAAATAGCAAGCTGTGGTTACAGCCTCTGCCCAAAATCTCTTTGACAATCCAGCATGAGAAAGCATACATCTTGCACTCTCCAGAAGATTTTGATTCATTCATTCAGCTACACCATTTTGCTGAGGAGTAAACCTGACTGTATGATGTCTGGAAATACACTCAGTTTTGCACATGTATCAAACTCAGTCCAGTAGAATTACAAACCATTATATGTACGAAGCCTCTTGATCTTCTTCCCCAACTGATTTTCAATTAGAGCTTTCCATAGCATGAAGCTTTTGAATGCCTCACTTTTGTGTTTCATCAGCACCACCCAAGTCATTCTTAAATAGTCATCAATAAAGGACACAAAATATCTGTGACCACCCAATGACTCCACCTTTGATGGCCCCCAACAATCAGAATGATTGCAATCAAATGATGACTTTGTGTTGTGTACCCCTTTTGAAAACTTTCTCCTATGAAGCTTCCCAAACACAATGCTCACAAAAGTCTAGATTCTTGACCTTACACCCCCCAAGAAGATCTTTCTGAGAAAGAACCTGCATCCGCTTTTCGCCCATGTGACCCAGTCTCATGTGCCACAGTTTTGTACGCTGTGACTGATGAATCTCAGCAGATGCCACAGCAGCAGAACCAGCAACAATTGACCCTTGTAATATATACAGAGTCCCTTTCTTGATTCCCTTGAAACCTCAACCGAGTTTTTAGTTTTTATAGACACTCAGCACACCACTTTCCCCTTAAAACTGAATCATGTCCATAGAACTGAGAGATACCAAGTTTTTGGTCATTTGTGGAACATGTCTAACTTCACTCAGTTTACAGAATCTTTCATCATATGTCCTCAATTGAACTGAGCCAATCCCAACTACCTTGCAGACCTTGTTGTTTGCCATAGATATCTGTGAGGGCAAATATGGAAGGATGCCCCAGAGTCCAGAATTCACACATCAGTTTGATGTGCTGACTCTCCTGCCACTAGAACCATGTCCTCATCTGAATCATGCTCAGCTGCTACATCAGCTGTGCCAGAAATGTTCTTCTGTTGTTTCTTCCTTTTTGGACAATTAGACTTCCAATGTCCCTGCTCCTTACAGTAATTGCAAACATCTGTGGATTTACGGCCTTTGGACCTTGTCTTCTTGGAATTATTTCTTCCTAGACTGACCATGCTCTTTTCCACTGCTGCTACTGATTATCAGTCCTGCAGCCTGATTGTCTGCCCCAGCTGCCTTATGTCTCAGCTGCCTAGCATGTAAAACCGACCTTACATCCTCTAAAGCAACTGTATCCTTCCCAACTATGAAGGACTGTACAAAGTTCTCATAAGAAGCTGTTAATGACACCAGCAAAATCAAAGTAGCATCTTCATCCTCAATCTTCACATCAATATTCATGAGATCAAGTAATATTGTGTTGGTGATCAAGATGATATCTCATTGAGTCCCTCATGCATCCTCGGGTTGAATAGTCTCTGCTTGGCGACAACTTGTTGGTCAATGACTTAGTCATATCTGAGGATTTCAAGCTTTAGCCATAACTTGGCGGTGTCTTCCTCGACAACTTATATGATAACATGATCGAGACAAGCACAACATGATGGTTGAATGTGCTTTTCGCCTCTGGCGGCATAATCTTGAAGCGATATCCCTTATCAGATAAAGGAGTCCACAATCCTTGTTGCTTTAACAAGGCCCGCATCTTGATTTGCCACAAACTAAAAATGTTTCTCCCTGTAAATTTATCAATCTTCACGTTCATTGCTGACATCCTTCTAATTAAAGAACAGTTTTAGTTTGTGGCAAATCAAGATCTTGGTCTTGTTAAATTTATCAATCTTCACATTCATTCTTTGACATCCTTCTAATTAAAGAACAAACCTTTGATCACAAAATCCTAGCACGGTCACGGTCTTGGTGAAGATCAACTATGTTCAACTTTGCACTCCTGAATCTTGAACGACACTGCGATACAGTTTGTTGAAACACAGATGAGAAACTTACAGTTTAAGAAAGATAAATGACAGATAGCAATGCAAACATAAAGTATGGTGAAATTGATAAAAACACACAAACAAAGAGAACACAGTGATTTAACGTGGTTTCCGGCGTTGTGCCGACTACTCCACGGACATAAAAGGAGATATATTATTTTGCACAAAGTTACAAGGTATTCCTCACAAAGTGAAAGACACACTCTTGAAAGACACACTTTGCATTGATTACAACATTGTTATTTATAGGCACAAATCCCAAACCCTAACCACCAAAGATCTTTACCGGAATTCTCATAAATACCCCAGATGTGGACCCCAGCTCCAGCTGTTATCCACCAGACGAAACTCAGCTTCAAACTAACTTTCCAGACTTGTAATCAACTGCTCAGATGTAGAACTCAGCTATACACAGTAAAACTCAGCAGACCGAAACTGGCTGCTAACTTCAGAAGAAACTCAGTTGCACTTCATCAAACTGACTTTCACATAACTGAATATACTTAACTGAACTGACCATCATTCTCAGACTCAGTTTTCTCAGATTACTTCCACCAGATTATTTATCAGTTTAGAGAACAAGTCACAAAAACTGACAAAAACTCCAAACAAAACTCTAACGAAAACAAACACAAGCTAAGAGTTATTTCACCGACAAAACAAAACTAATAGAGAGGACCAAAAGTGTCAAATTAAACCCCTCAATTTATCATGCTCATGATTCTCCGAAAGTACGACCAAGCTCTGTTTGGATATATATATATATATATCTTACATAATAAAAGTGCGATGAGGTGTTTAAAAATGTTTCACTACTACTCGTGTTTTTATAAAATTTGTTTTTCTACCCTTAGTGTTTCCCCCACTTTTTATTTATTATATATTATTATTATTATATTTTATATATATACACGGTAGAACACTATTCTAAACCTAATCCTATAAAAAGGTAGAAGAGTATTCTAAAATATATATATATATATATATATTTTGAGAGGAAGAGTATTCTAATCCTAATCCTATATTATTAGCACGTTAATGGATAAAGTTGTAACGTGAAATACAAATTTGAATCTCAATCTCAATAAATAGGTAAATACAAGTTCATCAACATAAGTAAGTTTTTTTATTTATTTAACTTTTCTTTTGAAGGGGTTTAGTTTTTTTATTTTAATAAGTACAATAAGATGAAGTGTTTGTCGACACAGCTAATATTTGCTCCTACCGTGGATAGATGGTGAACACAAAAACATTATTATTTCAGCTATACAAAACATTATTACCATGATCATTTAAGAAATAACAAATATTATAATTTATAAATTTAAAAAGTAAATAGTGAGGAAAAAAATAATACATTATACTCTAAATCGTAAAGTTTTCCCCTTCTTTTTGTACTTACCGGCGTGCGTACATGTATATGGAAGCACGCTTCTTCATCATTTCAACTAAATATGTGCGTAGCACGTTCATTTTTTAATACATTATACTCTAAACCTATAAAATGCGTGGTAGGATGTGGGCCTTCATTTGGGTAAAAAATGACCTTATTGCGCCAAAACCAAATAAAATATAAATATAAATTATAATAAAAAAACCATAGAAAATATGCTGGAGAAATGTTAGCGAAATGTTTTGGCTATAAAGACAAGAAGAAGCATAAATGGTTCCTCGAAATAAACGCAAACCGAGAGGAAAAAAAATCAAAATTTGGCCTTATATGATTCATTGAAAGAGGCAATTGTCTCCTTTATGGGCAGAGTTTGATGAAATGCTCCTCAGTTATCGGGCTTATCTGATGCATACGAAATAATGCCTCAATTGGAGGATAAAATGATTTGAATTCCGTGAGATGGGCTAGCAGACATCAATCAAGTCAAAAACAGTTAAGATATTGCCTATTAGTTTAGGCCATGTCGCTAGGTTGCAGACCTAGCCTGCGATCTATGTCCCAACTCAAGTCTGTGGACTTTTGACATGAGTAAGACCGGAGTCGTACACGTGTCACTCACAAATGAGTTATTGGACCATTCTCATAATTGGACTTACATTGGACCTAGCCTAGATTTTTAGTCCGCAACATACGACCTGACTGGTCTCTCTTAGGTTCGGTACAATCTACATTTGACTGCATTTTGCTGACCTGACACATGGCTATCCGGAACACTCTGTTCACCTCGGAATGAGGTGTGTGAGATCTCAGACAGCATGAACTCTCGATCAATGGGCCTTCTGGACATATTGCATGACCTTACTCCGCGATTGTAAGAGCTCTCTTAATGACTCCAAGATTATTGACCTATTAAGGCAAGGGTAATAACTGCTACACGATCCCCTCCTCAATCATAGGTCACATTCCCTTCATGTATAACGCCTATAAAAGGATCTTCATCCTCATAAACCAGAAGTATTTTAATTGGCTTGATCACATACAAACTGGTACATGGCAGTCTCTACGACACAGCCGTAAATGATAAACAAAATCTTCAGTTTTCCAATTGGTATTCTCCCAAAAGAATCCGATTATCCGTTAATCAAATGTTGAACTACCATCTTTCCCAAAAGCTTAAGTTGATGGGGAGGTTGATAATTAACATCTTATTCATTCTCAAGTGTGGGCAATCTCTCCCAACACTTGCAGTCTTGCACAATCTTCAACACGCCCTCTCAAGTGTGGGCTATCTCTCCCAAACACTTGCACATCTTGGTGATGGGAGGTTGATAATTAACATCTTATAAATTCTCAGGTGTGGGCAATCTCTCCCAACACTTGCACAATCTTCAACACGCCCCACCAGGGTTCGATCTCATGACCCATGGCTCTGATACCATATTTAACTAACATCTCTCCCAAAAGCTTAAGCTGGTTTGGAGGTAGATAATTAATTCTCAAGTGTGGGCAATCTTTCTCAACACTTACACAATCTTCAACATCAAACCATACAATTTCTAAACATCATCAATATGTAACTTAAGCATATTTCATCTTTATCAAATTTATCATTATCCATATATAATAAATGCAACACATTTTGCATTTTTTCTATATATTTTATATTAAATTACACCTTACATTCGTAATTTACATTCTTACTATCAATATATGTTTATTGTATTCAATTCAACTCAAATTTATTCTATCATTTTAACTTTGGTATCCGGTTTTGGTAGAAGAAAAACCGGCTAATCATACTAATAGATGATATAATACATCAAGAATGTCTTTTGAAAATAATTTTTTCTTTCCTTCATCGTAAAAAAATATGAGAGATTCATATTCAATCTTTTTAATTAGTTAAATTGTATATTTTTTCCATCTGATGTCATTCAATAATATGACTAACAAATTATTATACTATCAAAAAGTACAAAGTAACGATGTCACTTTCACAACTTTCACATAAGCATCTATAAGGCAAATTTACGAGAACAACGATGAACCTTTATAAACCGACTTGAAAAATCAAAGATGGCAGAGACTTCTAACATCTCAAACCCATTACAGGAATAACAAAGAAAAAATAACAAAAATGGAGGTGATACTCTGAATAATGTATTGGTTGAGGACAATGACCCGGTTGATTGGGGTAAGAGGGTGGAGAATATTGAGGAATCTTATGTGGATAAC
Organism: Gentiana macrophylla; assembly: GCA_026214975.1. Lineage (NCBI taxonomy): Eukaryota > Viridiplantae > Streptophyta > Magnoliopsida > Gentianales > Gentianaceae > Gentiana > Gentiana macrophylla. Next base: position 170,344,328 of record CM047805.1, on the reverse strand, counting down.
TTCATTTTTTATGAGAACATGTGTGATTATTAAAGATTGGCAGAGGAATTACATCATGAGGATCCCCTTAAGGATGTCGGGCCACAACAGTATATGATCACGTGGCATGTGAAAGATAAGATGAATGGTGAGAATCGCCTTAATTTGTGCCCGTCATCCTGAGATGATTTTAACTTTATCCCAGAGGTCACTTAGCTAACATCAATAGACCATTTTTGCCACAAACTTTGTCTTTTGAAGATAAAATAAATTCTAAAATCACTTTATTGACTAAGGATATTGAAGACACTGAAGATGAGGAGGATGATGTGAGTGAAGAAAAAAGGTTGTCCGTTTATAGGGAATTAGAGCTGAAGCCGAGTTTGGTGTGGACATACATGGGCAACTTACACCACAACTTAATATTGTAGATACTTAGACGAGTCTTACATTTCGCATAATGATCCAGGAGATCAAAAAATAAAAGTGATTCCTGTGGGTTGAAACAAAAAACAACAAGTTCACTTCGAGAATTCAGCTTAGTGTCTTTCAGTGGGAGGTTTTTTTTCTTTATTTTGACTTAGCAATGAACAAAGGTATTGTTTCCTCTTAGTACATTTTTCCTTTTGGGTTTTTCTGCTATGAGGTTTTAATGAGGCAGGGTTAGGTGTTGAAATAGTGTCCTAAGCCCAATCGGGTTGGACCATTTCTACTATTTCTTTATGATTATACATATATTAAATGGCTTTTACTTGTTCTTTCAAAGAACCAATTATGAATTGTTATATGATAACGTCCTTGGTATTAAACTATGATAGAGAAACCATGATAGACAATTATGGTTGATGAGATCTCTAATCACTTTAATAAGTTTGATACTTAAATGTCTCTAGGCTTATGTACGAACAGGCTAGCACGTATTAGATGTCTTCTGTATTTAAGGGCAGGGATAGATCTCGTCTATCGAAGTGTAGAGACACTTAGACTGTACATGGATGTGTATTAGAGAATGCGTATGTTAGACTGACCCACTTACATTGGTAAGTGTCACACTATGTGGCGGTTGTGTAATTATCCTTAGGACCGGAGTCTACATGGCATCACGGGGTGGATTGTCATGCTTTGATACTATTGAGGTTTCCCCTAGCCACTGGGCGATCATGCCGTAGTGACTGGGTGGGATACTGAAGCATGCGGAGTATACATGTTTGGTCGTCCGAAAATCACGTACCCTATTAGTAGGGGTGAATATCCGAAAGGGCCTTCTTATAAGGAATGTCTTACTCTCGTGAATCTTTGCAAAGTGAGAGTAAATGAATTACTTCGAGAGAGCATGATATCCAGATTATAAGATACGATTCGTTGATGTTTGGCACTCGGCGTCACGACCGTATGGATATTATTATAGTGATAGGATTCTATTTACCTTTATGAATTGTTTCACATGAAGGTAGTAGTCATTACATTTGACTCTTCCGATGATTGGGGGTCATGGTGTGTTGCTAGACTCTATCCCGTGATCGTTGGGCATGAAGGGCATTTTAAGTAATTTGCACTTTATGTCTACGGACAACATATTCGGAAGCCTATCAGGTCACACACATATGAACATCAAGTCGGATTAAAATATGGTTACAGTTGATAACCAAATAAGGAAAGAATTTGTCTCATACGATAAAGGTTATAGTGGTAAATTAATATAGCGGTATTGATGACGTAGATCAAGTGATAATAAAACACTTGACCACCATAAACCAATACAAGCAAGAGGACTAGGTCCATCGTAGTACAGCTATAGCGAATCAAGGTCGATCTCATAGGGAACCAATTATGGATCATTTATATACAAAAAATTAATCATTCATGCCGAGCACATAAAGGTGGTCTACGACCAACAAAAGACAAGAAAAGATAAATGACACGACTCGACACAACACATAAACAACGTAATTAACCTCCCCAATTATTATGTTATCGTTTGGATCTAGAGATTCTATATAATTAAGCTAGACTCGACAACTACTAATCCGATTCATATTTCTTTTATATTGGCTACGGGAGTCATCCCCTAAACTAGATCTAGCTCCGTGTAGGCCATCTAGATGACTATGCTACATTACGTGACTTCGCTTTTTAGGCCTCCATCTCATATAACTCGCACGCTTACAAAACTAGGGATGCCGATATTAACCGTATTCCTCACCTAGGCAACATTCCTGTGGTTAGGCGTACTTCTAAGCGATCGCATCGATCTATGTCCCATTAACAATCACTGCACGGTCTCATGTTAATCTACGATTTCACGTATAACTAGGTGTCGACAATTCCCAAATACAGAACATATCTAGATCTCATTTGAAAGTCCCGGAAGATCAATTCATGAGCCGACCTAGGAGCCCTATATTGGTATTTCCTAATCATACGCTAATTAAAGCAGACGAGCAGCGTAGCGTAGCCATACTACTAAGATAAGAAATTCTAGGTGGGCAATCACACCGTAAAGACGTGGCTAGATTAACGCGACGAACAACTAAATCTTAGCGTTTCTATATACTTAACGGATAAAATAGAGATTCATAAAGCAATTATATAGATCTACTAAAAACACGGTTGTCGATCATACCAAAGTCATCTATAGGTCACCGGATAATGAGATGCAGGCGTGTGGATCCTTATAGGCGAGATCCCCATTGCCTCGCGTCGTAATCCTAGATCTACATCATTTAACTAAGAAACTAAAAATCTCAAGCGATAAATAATAATTGGGGAATTAATTATAAAAACTAAGAGCAAATAAATACAAGAACTTACATTATTGCAGAACTTGCATAAAAACTGCTCTGAGAAAAACTGAGGATTTTATTATGAATTGTGTAAAAGATGTGTAAAGTGTATTTTTGCTAATGAACTAGTACAAATATATATAGGAGTAAAAATTCGCATGGGATAAGCCTGAACCGATCTAAAATAGGTTTCCTAAATCCTAAAGGAGTCTAAAAACGCGTCGAGATAACTCCAAGCTAATCCGAAGGAAAAATGAGTTCGCCCCCAGCGAACAGGAGGCTTGCTGCTAGCGAGTCCTCCAAATTGGATGGGTTCGCTGGCTCTTGTATTCCGTACTTCTCTTTTCGTGCTGCTTCGATAATTATCCTTAATTTAATCCGATTCCACTTCGATTTGTCTTGATATTTATCTTCTTCTTTGGTAGAAAAATCTCCAATTTATCTTTATGTACAAAATAAACATTTATTGCACAGTAAATTGTATTTAAATGATAAAAAACGGATACATACCAATTTATATTTTATAAATCACATAACATTAAATAATCATTATAAACATGTGATTTAATATAAAATATATATTATTAGGCTCGATTTAAGGATAATGTTGATGACTCTTACGGGTATATTTTGACCGTCATCAACTACCCCCCACTTAGACTTTGATCGTCCCGAACAAAGCATCAATAAGTCATTCCCCAAGAAAACATGCTCCATGGTCAAATCATACTTACACAAGAAACTCGAGTCAACTCATGCCATTCATGCTCATAAGGTATCCATTATTCACTACTCGCTATGAATCGAAGTGATGTGTGCATGTGCATTCGGTTTTATATAATCGTGGCAAGATTAGAGTTTATGCTAACCTCGCAATCTCAACCTACCAACATCAGTATTCCCACTTCTTCAGCCTAGCAAATGGTAAAGTCATGGTGCAATAAGCAGGAGCGTTATCTAGAAGGTTTTTGGACTTGGAGACCGAGAAAAATACTCGAAGCCTCTTAAAAGTTGAATTTTTTTTTTCACATTTTTATATTTTCAAGCATTAACACATCTCAAGAAAGAAATTTGCTTTAAAAGTAAATTATGCATTGCAAGAATCCTCCTCTCACGGATTAGTCAATAACATTTAATATTACCACAAGCGCGATGCTACTTTGGTAATGTTTGATGACGGTCAAATTATACCCGTGAAAGTCATCAACGTTGACCTTAAATCGAGATTAATAATATATATTTCATATTAAATCACATGTTTATATTTATTATTTAATGTTAAGTGATTATTAATATGATATTTGGTATTTAGCCGTTTTCATTATTAAAAGCCGATTTATTGTGCGATAAATGCTGATTTTGTAGATCACGACAAATCGAGAGGATAAATGTCATTCAATCAATGGATCTCAAGATAATAAGGAAGAAAATCGGAGCATTAATCAAGAGATAAATTAGAGAAATCAGATCAACACGCAAGCGTGGAGTGGGGAGCAAGATAGACGAGAAAAACGATTAACGTGTGCAAATGTTAGGTTCGGTCGACCGAGTGTCAGCTCTCGGTTGACCGAGTGTCAGCTTCGGGGCGGTTTCCGGCTTATATCGTGCTTACCTTCTAGAATCACCCTAAGTCGGCAAAAACCTCTATATAAGCAAGCAGCTACGAAATTGTAAAGACACACCAAAATATACCTTAGAATATCATTCAATAAAATCACTCTATTCATATCTTGATTCAATGTAGTTTATTGAGGGTGTTTCCCGGCAATTTAAAATTTGCATTATATAAGCCTTTATTTTCTGTTTCTTTTCTTTTAAGTAATTAATTCCCCCAATTATGCTTTATTGTTTGAGTTAGTTAATTCATAGCTAGATGATGTAGATCTAGGCTATGACGTTAGGGATGTGGCGACACCTTGTCTATGAGGATCCCATAACCTCGTCATACACTTAGTATTTATTCATGAATGCATTGTTTAATTAATGTGTATCTAAGTTAGTTTATATGAATGCTTTACAATTCTTGTTTAATCCGTTGTGTATGATGAAGCATTTGAGAGATACGTTCAGGGGATGTAACTGGGGAAAAAGACCATTCGGTCGACCGAGCCCGACTATTCGGTCGACCGAGCCCTCTGTTCATCCGTTAGATAGCCATGTCTTTATGGTTAGGTTAACTTAATAGAATTTATTATCTCATTAGGTATGGCTACGGACTCGTTGCTCGCTTAGTTTAATTAAAGCGTGTGAAAAGGAAATACCAATATAAAACTCTTAGGTAGGCTTATGAATTGCTCTTCACGGACGTTCGGCGTTATCTAGGTAGGTTTATATTTGGGAATTGCTAGCACACGATTATCGTACATCGTAAACTAGCATGAGACTATACTTGGTAATTGTTAGTTGGACGAGGGCTTGGCGATCGTTTAGGAAATACGCCTAACCATAGGAATGTTGCCTAAGCGAGGTGTACGATTAATATCGGCATCCTTAGTGTCGTAGCGTGTGAGTTATATGAGATGGAGGCCTTAAAAAGCGAAGTCACGTAACAATAACACACGGTGATCTAGTAACCTAACGGTGCTAAGTCAAGTTCCGTAGCCAATCTAAGATAGATACAAAGCGGATTGTGATTAATAAGTTCGATTTATTATATAAATTATCTAGGTCCAAGCGATAGAGACTATAATTGGGAGGTTAATTACGTTGTGTCGAGTCGTGTCTTTACTTTTCTTGTCTTATGTTGGTCGTAGACCGCCTCTATGTCCTTGACATGTTTAATTAATTGTTTGTATATAAGATGATCCACAATTGGTTCCCTGTGGGATCGACCTTGATTCACTTATAGCTATACTACGATGGGCCTAGTCCTCTTGCTAGTATTGGTTTATGGTGGTCAAGTATATTATAACCTGATTGACCACGTCATCAATGTTACTACAAGCCCAATGTTTAAAGCATTGTCAAAACACAGATAAATCTCAAGCTTATTACTCCGCTTTAATGGCCAGAAGATAGGAATACATCAGCAGATAAATATCGACAGTAAGTCTACATAACCAATCATCTATGCATGTACACATAATTCTTCTAGTTCTTATAATTCGTGCGATAATAATCGATTCATAATTGAGCAATCGAATAATAAATAACTACTTGCAACAATCGGCATGAATATCCTTAAATTTACATTCACATAAGTATAAAATGATCACGTACTCATGCAACTTGGTTCCTTTCCTATCAATTCAATGTTTTATGAACTCACAATTCTAAGGGTACGAGATAAATAATATGGCATTTATTCAATTTTTCTTAAATTTTCCACCATACCGTTTCTTTTAATTTTTAATTATAGCACATCATAGCTAAGTCTCCTAGCCCCCACTTAAACATGTCATTGTCCCCAATGACAAAGAAAAAATGAGAATTTAAGAAAAAGACTTAGCTCTGGAAACGGCTCTCAAGTAAGAAGCAGAATATCGGAGTAGTCCAAGCACGTCGAGGAACGTCTAGGAGTATAAGCAAACCGGAGATCAAACACGAAGTTTTATCGCTGCAAAATAAGTCTAAAGCTCGAAACTCGTTACAGCGTTAGCTCATAAAAAATAATAATCGAAAAAAAAGGGACAGTAAAAGGAACAAAATAGACCTTAAACATTTTTAAGTCCGTAAAACGATTACATGGGAAAATTAAAACTACTAATCCAGACAACATTTAGCATCCCGTTATTATTCAAGAAACAGACTTTAGACAAACTCGACTTAACCTAGACTCAAAGCCAAGGAAAACATACTAATATCGAAATGCATGAATCACGATCAATCCCTCCATCAAAAGATCTTTCAAAACCCGGAGGATAACGAGATGTAGAAGGCTCAAATCCCTCAAAACCAGGTGGGGGTGTAGGTTGACGTTCACGTCGGGACCGAGGAACGTCATCTCCATCCAAATTTCGCACAATCCTCCCGACCATGTGATGCGTCTCAGCCACCGTCCGCTCCATTCCATTGATACGAGCAAAAAGTTGCTCTAAGTCACGCTCGACGGCGGCATTTCCTTCACCGACATTCCTCGCTTGTCGGGTCGAGGTGGTGTGGTCTTTGATGTGGGTTGGCATTGGTGAGTGCGGGCGGTTGTTCTTGACAAAGGGCTTACGGGTCAACATAGATATCTCGCTTCAACAACGAAAGCGACCACCGCTAGTGCAAGATGTGAAATCGCAGAACCGTGAGGCGAGCGGTCCTTTTCTTCCTGGCTACATCGGTCATGTTTCCCCGTATGAGTGTGCCCAAGTCTACCGGCCGCTCTAACCATAACCAATACATCAAGGCAGCCTGAAAATCATAAACTGTGGATGTATGGCCGGTTGGAAGTAAATCGGAACAAATAAACCGGTGTAACAACTTGTTTTCCCAAGTGGACAATGTGGCCTCCTGAACATTTCGAGCATACCGACCAACATACCACTCGATGTCAAAGTAATTACCGATTTCTGCTAGCAATTCGTCAGAATGGTCATACACATTAGCAAACTCCTCAGGGTGATCCACTAAACCTTCTAGATTGAAATAATTATTGACAGTGGTGGGCGATATAGCAAACATGCAGCCTCTAACCGTGGCAGTGTGGGAATGGGGATGCACCGCTAAATAGGCATAAAACTCTCTTACCAGGGACCCGTTAAATCGAGTAGGCATGCGACCACGTACTCCTAATTGTGATAAGCGATAAAGTCTGTAACGAGCTCCCCGCAATCCTCAAGATCGATGCCCCTTCCTCGATGCACCGTTGCATTGCTCCAATGGGTACGAAATACCTCGTAGACCGCAGGGCTAACAAATTGTTGCACCCCGTCACTCACCGGTATTGCGTCTCCATTGAGAACAAATTACGCTCCAGCCCGATGAATCTGTGGCTGATTCCTTCTACTCCGATTGTTCCGATTCATCCTGCTACGCTAGAAAACACCCCAACTTAGATTCGGCCTAAAAAAACGGGCTCGCTGGGAGCGGGCTAGGGTCTCGCTGGGGGCGAGTTACCCAGTCCTGGCTCGGCTCATTTTGTTTTGCTACCCGTCACCTTGATCGATTTGAAAGTGTATTTTCCAGAAATTTAAGAGCCAAATTGAATGAGAAATGAACTCATTGCAATTTATAAAATTTGGAAAAAGGTAGAAAGTGATTAAATTTGAGTAAAAATTGGTATAGATTGCTAAAGATAGCGCCACAACAATTTTTCTACATAAATTAGGTGTTTGGGGAAAAATGGAGATGTAGAATGTGATGGGTTTAGAAAAATGATAGAAAAAGAATGAGAAAAGTGGAGTGGTGTGAGAAAAATGTGGGTAAAAGAAGGGTTTAAATAGGGAGGAGAATGAAAATGAGAGAGATGGTGATTGGTGGGTTTAGAAAAGTGAGGATTGATCAGGTGGAAAGTGATAAAGGTAAAAGATGGAAGATTGGGATATGTAGAAAAAGTGTTGACCACTTTTTACTTTTTGACCCTCAAAAATTTAAATTTTGAAAATAAGAGGGCAAACCAAAATTTTCTAACTTTCCCATTTTACCAAAAATATTTCTTTAAAAATAATCCGGGTATTGCCTAGTGAAAGTGTAGTTTTGCATGGACGAAACAACATTTCACCGGGCAGTCTGACCAAACTGTCTCCGATTAAATCCATTCTGCCTCCAGTCAATTTCACTCTAAAGCTCATGCTTTGCCTCTGTCTTCTTCTCGATTTGATTGTATACTTTTTATTCCTTAATTAGGATACTATCCTCGACACACCTACGGAACTCTATTTCACATGGCCTAAATTGAGTAAAAAAGTTTTGCACATCCTTAGCCTAATGGCCATCGGAACACGGCAAAATAAAAAACCTCAACATATGTCACGTTACTCTTATTGGACTCAAAGAAAACAAAACCTAAAATCCTAAAAAAGAAATCCTAAGGGTTTTAAAGAAGTAGTTCTGAGTTTAAAGTCCTCAGCTCGACTTTTAAAAAATTATCCTTGTCAGTTATCCTTCTTGGATGCTTGGATGTTGACCCCTTGAGCACTACATGAGGTGGGCTCGCCGCTTTATGCGGATTCATATCCTTCCCTTGGTTGTGAGACCTAGGAAACGACATTCATCCATACCATTTATACAAAGCTCTTACCTCGGCTCACGTTTTAGGAACTAGTGAATTTTAGGGAGATTTAGTCCTAGGGACTTATTTTAATAACATCCTATATAATGTTGCTTCATTATGCTCTCTCAAAACTCAACGTCTTCTTTAGATTGTGAATGCTTAAAACTACACAAAGTGTTGCTCCCATGGTTGATAGAAGCAATCTCATGCATAGGATAGACAATGAGATTTGTGAACTACGAGGAACTCTTTATTCACTGCTTCCTTTGGCTACTACATGTTTCCTTACACCCTCTAAATGAGACAGATTTGGGGCAGAACCTTCCACACTAATAAAATTAATCTTACAAACCAACTCTGGGCTAAGATTCATACTCAGGTTCATGTATAGGCTAACTTATGCTCAAAAGACCAAAAGATAGTAAATCATAAGCAGAAAAGGTAGTACCTTGCCTTCAACATTGTACCACGAATAATTCGAACCTTTTAATATTTATTTTCTCGGAGCCATCTTGGTGCTTTAAAGGTACGGTGTTACCTCCATCACTTTTCGCATCGTAGATTCGTAGCTCCACATGTTGCTGGGTTATTTTCTCAGCGCCTGAAAAAAAATTGCGACTCGGATTATTGCTTCCTGGTTTTACGCAAGCGGAAGAAAAACAAAGCGGACCATAGATCGATTTTAACATGGTTTCCCGTCTTGCTTATCGACTCTACGGATTAACCATACGGAGATAAAGCAGACACGCGAAGTCCCATAAAGCGAACCAGGCTCATTTGGCGCGAAAGCGATGTCGGCTGGGGCGAAGCCGGTATTCAGAGATTCTGGAATTTTACTTGAGAGAGACAACCAGAGAGGACTCAAAAGCGTAAAAGCAGACTCTAAAACAAAAAACTCGACATGAATAAAAATTATTTATATATAAAATTGTGATTGGCTCCCGGCAACGGCGCCAAAAACTTGATGGCGTAGATCAAGTGATAATAAAATACTTGACCACCATAAACCAATACTAGCAAGAGGACTAGGTCCATCGTAGTACAAATTATAAGCGAATCAAGGCCGATCCCGAGGAACCAATTGTGGATCATTTATATACAAACAATTAATCATTCATGCCGAGCACATAAAGGCGGTCTACGACCAACAAAAGACAAGAAAAGATAAATGACACGACTCGACACAACACATAAACAGCGTAATTAACCTCCCCAATTATTATATTATCGTTTGGATCTAGAGATTCTATATAATTAAGCTAGACTCGACAACTACTAATCCGATTCGTATTTCTTTTATATTGGCTACGGGAGTCATCCCCTAAACTAGATCTAGCTCCGGGTAGGCCATCTAGATCACTATGCTACATTACGTGACTTCGCTTTTTAGGCCTCCATCTCATATAACTCATGACGCTTACAAAACTAGGGATGCCGATATTAACCGTATTCCTCACCTAGAGCAACATTCCCGTGGTTAGGCGTACTTCTAAGCGATCGCATCGATCTATGTCCCATTAACAATCACTCAGACGGTCTCGTGTTAATCTACGATTTACGTATAACTAGTGTCGACAATTCCCAAATACGTAAGCAGATCTAGATCTCATTGAAAGTCCCGGAAGATCAATTCATGAGCCGACCTAGGAGCCTATATTGGTATTTCCTAATCATACGCTAATTAAAACAGACGAGCAACGTAGCCGTAGCCATACCTACTAAGATAAGAAATTCTAGGTGGGCAATCACACCATAAAGACGTGGCTAGATTGACGCGATGAACAACTAAATCTTAGCGTTTCTATATACGTAACGGATAAAAAAGAGATTCATAAAGCAATTATATAGATCTACTAAAAACACGGTTGTCGATCATACCAAAGTCATCTATAGGTCACCGGATAACAAATCTGGGCGTGTGGATCCTTATAGACGAGATCCCCACTGCCTCACGTCGTAATCCTAGATCTACATCATTTAACTAAGAAACTAACAATCTCAAACGATAAATAATAATTGGGGAATTAATTATAAAAACTAAGAGCAAATAAATACAAGAACTTACATTATTGCAGAACTTGCATAAAAACTGCTCTGAGAAAAACTGAGGATTTTATTATGAATTGTGTAAAATTAAAGTTGTGTAAAGTGTATTTTTGCTAATGAACTAGTACAAGTATATACAGGAGTAAAAATTCGCATGGGATAAGCCTGAACCGATCTAAAATAGTTTTCGTAAATCCTAAAGGAGTCTAAAAACGCGTCGAGATAACTCCAAGCTAATCCGAAGGAAAAATGAGTTCGCCCCCAGCGAACAGGAGGCTTGCTGCCAGCGAGTCCTCCAAAATTGGATGGGCTCGCTGGCTCTTGTATTCCGTACTTCTCTTTTCGTGCTGCTTCGATATTTATCCTTAATTTAATCCGATTCCACTTCGATGTCTTGATATTTATCTTCTTCTTTGGTAGAAAAATCTCTAATTTATCTTTATCTACAAAATAAACATTTATTGCACAGTAAATTGTATTTAAATGATAAAAAATGGATACATACCAATTTATATTTTATAAATCACAAAACATTAAATAATCATTATAAACATGTGATTTAATATAAAATATATATTATTAGGCTCGATTTAAGGATAATGTTGATGACTCTTACGGGTATATTTTGACCGTCATCAACTACCCCCCACTTAGACTTTAATCGTCCCGAACAAAGCATCAATAAGTCATTCCCCAAAAAAACATGCTCCATGGTCAAATCATACTTACACAAGAAACTCGAGTCAACTCATGCCATTCATGCTCATAAGGTATCCATTATTCACTACTCGCTATGAATCAAGTGATGTGTGCATGTGCATTCAGATTTTATATAATCGTGGCAAGATTAGAGTTTATGCTAACCTCGCAATCTCAACCTACCAACATCAGTATTCCCACTTCTTCAGCCTCACAAATGGTAAAGTCATGGTGCAATAAGCAGGAGCGTTATCTAGAAGGTTTTTGGACTTGGAGACCGAGAAAAATACTCGAAGCCTCTTAAAAGTTGAAACTTTTTTTCACATTTTCATATTTTCAAACATCAACACATCTCAAGAAAGAAACTTGCTTTAAAAGTAAATTATGCATTGCGAATCGAGAGCCAGCGCTTGTAGAAAAACCATGGGGATACGAATATTACCAAGGCCGCCCATGCTATAAGCGCGAAAGCGGCTTAAGGCTGATTATTTGGGGTAGAAGTTTACGTATTCGCAAAAAAAAAAAAAAAATCGTATAGATCCAATCCAATCTAACATAATAGAATGTGTTAATAAAGGCCAAAAAAAAATTTATTTGGCCTAAAAAAATCTTTACTTCAGTTGATAAATGCCCAAAAAATTTATAATGTCTAAATTTTAGACATACATCACATATGTATACATTTTTTTTTTATTTTTTTTTATTGGAGTAGACATCACATCACATATGTATACATTTTTGTTTATTGGAGTGATTTCGGCATAAATGATCTGCATGAAGCGATCTTGAATTAAGTAATATGTAAGTATGTTTTGTGTATATGTATGAATTTCGTTTTTTTTTTAAATATCTTTGAAAGCAGATGTTGAATTTTCCTGCTTTATTGTCGTATGTTTTAAAGCCATCAATTAATTGAATTGTGTATCTACTTATGTTAAAAGCGCGATATGAAGTAATATTTTGTAATTATGTTTTTGGGAAAAAAAAAACTATTTCAACTAAAAGCTCAATTCGGCACATAGTGAAGCGCTAACATTTTCAAGGGCGGCCCTGAATATTACTTCATGTTTTCTTTTGTTCCAATAATATATATTACTACCCAAAAAAAAGGTTTAAAGAAGCCCTGCATATATATTTGTTCATGTGCAGCTTATGGAAAACTGCTTGTTAGTTACAAGCTCTTTAAGCTTGTAATCTGCTTGGTTTAGGTTCTGTTTATGAGTCAAGAACCTGCTCATAGGATGAGTGCTTCTCTAAGTTGAAGATTTATCCGATTTTGCAGTAGGTAGCTCTCTTTATATCATTTTGATTGACTTCACGCTCTGTTCTGGCTACTATTTTAAAGCCATTATCATATTCTTTCTTACCGTTAAACATCAAGGACCATGTTTTGAAACATTATTATCAAGATTTGGACTTAGAAACACCAACCAATCATGTTCTTATTTGGTGTTTTCCGTACTTTATGTATTGATCCGGATTTTGCAGGACCAAATGCGTGTTCTCTGCATGATCGAAAGTGATCTTTAACTTACTCTCTTTTTTTGGTGTTAAAGCTTCAAACAAATAGTATCGGTGTGCTCAAAAGGCATGAGACTACAAACCTTATGCGACAAAAGTGTTCCCTTGGTACAAGGTTTTATCACATCGATCCCTTTCTTCTCGGTTCTGTTTGGAGATTTTCTTTGATGCTAAAACTATTGAAAATTACATATCTCACCGGGGCAAGTTTTTATCAGCAGTAAATTTGTCAATTATTATGTGGCTAAACTCCAATCAAGTTGAGAAATTCCAGAATCAAATACTTTACTCATTATCTTTCATTTACTTGTTCACTGATTCCACTAAGAGGGGGCGGGGGAGGAGGGGGGGAGGGGAGAGGGGACAGAGAGAGTTTCATATTTTGACTATAAGAAGCTTTAATTTTGTTAAAATCACTACTTGTTTCTATGTAAATATGTAGCTTGAAGAAGCCTGATGTTGGTAAATTTAGTACAGGGCTAGTATTTTATTAACTCTAATCCTTCTTAGGGCAAGTCCTGTTATCATTAACAACTTTCAAAGATAAAGGATTGTTTAATGCTTGAGTTTCAGGCTATTGTATGTGTCGTGTTTTCTGCAGTTTAAATCTGTTATTTTTCCTCAATGGAAGTGAATTTCGATTCTGATAGTATTTTGGATAGTGGATACATGATGCCTAAGTTGGACAAGTGCACACAACACAATTTTTGTATCAATTATTCCAATTTGAGAAGCATACATGCATTTTCTTTTAAACTTGTGTGTACAGTTGAAGCATGTGATCGTTTTCTATGCAAATTGATTATTCCACCTTTCTTTTGGAAGGGGTTCTAATAAATTAGTTTATCTTTTGTAGGTTTCTTACATTTCAATGAATTTTGGTTCCGGGAATACATTCTTGTATTATGTCTATAATATTGATATATAGTGAACCTTGTTACTTTCCTCATTTCCTTTTAATGGAGATTTTGTATGTATAAGATATTTTCACTTCTTACTCTTTATCCTAAATGCTGAGATTACTTTTTTAGTCATCTGGGCTTAATCTATTTGACATTCTTTAAAGAAAAGCTTGAGTCTTTCTTTTAAATGTTTGATCACTTAGTGTGATCGTCATTTTTCAATCTTGGTTTTTGGTATGATAAAAGTATCTACTTCTGTATGTCTACCTGTCTGCATTAATTAGTGTCCTGCTCAATATTATGAGTTGTATGCATCTGTCCAACTGAGTTTCTGGTCTGAGTTTTACTGACCTGCTTGTCCATATTTAGCCTTGATTTGGAGTTTAAGTTTCAGTCCAAGTTCATGAGCAACTTTTTAGCTTAAGTGCTGTGTTAATTAGTGAGATCTTAGTTTAATTGCTAAATATGCGCGCTATGTTTATGTCTGCAGTCTATCTGACCAGGTCTTATGTGTTAATGAGTGAGATCTTAGTTGAGCATGATCGAGTTTGCTTCAACATTTTTCGATGTGTGGTCGTATAAACTTATAGTTTCTGGGAGTTGTATATTTCTGTTCTTTTAACTCATTATTTTTTTGGAATGGCAGGCAAGTTTGAAATGGGAGAAGCGACAAACGGAAGCCTCGGTAAGAACTCATTTGAGTGTCAAACTTTCTTTGTGTGTCCTTTTACTTTCTTGATTTTTGTCAAACTGCTGCAACATTTTTTTTTTTTACTCTTATAGTCTGGAATATAAAATGGTCCAGTTAGGTAGGGGTGTAACAGACGGAAGTTACAAAATGTTGCTGTCTCATGACACTTGTATCAGACGGAATTATGTTAGCTTCTCTAGATTGTAATAAATACTTTTAATGGAAGCAACGAACGAAAAGTTGATTCATCGTGTTGGGATATATTTACTTCTTTTCTTTTTTCTTTTTTCTTTTTTCTTTTTTTGGAAAATCTTGGTTTCACAGTCCTACTGGTGAAGCATTGGGCAAAATTCTGAGAGTCCTTTTCTTTTGTTATGCTCTGGGAGATTTGGAAATGTCAAAATATCCTTATCTACCTATCTAATAGAAAGCCAAAGGTTAACCTTGTTTTGACAAGTGTTTTTTTTTATTGGTCCCTGTGTTACTGTTCATATCCTCTCCAGTCCAGCCCAGCAACTAACATTATGTGCATTTTGTACTGTTCATCTCCCCTACATGGCCTAGCCCAGTAAACTAACATGAAGGTATTTTCTAATCTAATGTGTAGCCAAACAAAAATTTATATACATCCTGCTATATTTCTACAAAGGTATTTTTTTAAAAATACTGACTATATTTATTCAAAAAAAAAAAGGTACATAAGAAGGAAAGATATATATATATATATATATATATATATATATATATATATATATATATATATATATCTAAAAATAGAAACAAAGGAGATCAATGGAAAAAATAAAAGCCTTCCAGCCCACAATTATAACCTGCTTATTTATTTTTCCCCGGCCCATGTTAATGATTCAGAGACTACATTACCTTTTTTATTTACTTTTATTACTTTAAATTATAGATATATATATCAAACATTGCTATTTTCTTAATTCTATCTTTTATAATTATATACACAAAAGAGGTGCCGGTTCCTTCTCCTTCTCCCGATAAGAAAACCCTCCCCTGTCGGTGCTTCCTTCTCTCTGGATACTTCTTCACCTTCAATTGAAGGTTTTTTTGGGTTTACCAACACAGATCAACTGGCTATGTTGGTAGACTATCATTGCATGTTGTACGATGCAGACAAAGAAAGCTGGCGGGGGCTTATAAAGTCTTCAAGATTCAGAATTGATTGGAATGTTTCTTCCACCGACGAAAGATTTTTTTACCCTAGCCGTTAGATTTAAGCCTCAATATTTGTAAGGTTAGATGTTAACACAGCTGTTATACTTAATGTTCATCTACTAAATCCTACTGCTTATTTAGCTGTCAATCGGATGATTCACGGTGATTTTATCCTCTATTTAACTGCTTCTCTATTTCTAACATTATTTCCACCTAAACATCAGAATTTGTCGAGCGAAATAAATGCAGGAGAAGTTGGTGCAATAACTGAAGTGCTGTTGTTGCCTGATAATACCAAAGGTATATATATTCTTATTGTTTACCATGATATGCTATTAATTCTTCAATTTTGTATCTACGTGATCTGCTATATTTGTTATGTTTATATATTTTCTACATGTTATTCTCAGATTTGTTTTTAGTTAATGCCTGTAAAACAAAATCAGTGTCTTTTCATCAGCTTATAACAGTATGAGTCCTTTTTCAGTAAAAACATATGCTATTTCTATTTAAATCCAGAACATCAGTAGAGTTACACAAATACCAGTTAAAATCTTAAAGAGAGGAATCAACCAGCTACTATTTATATTGAATTTCTATTGTATCCTTTCATTGCTGTTATTCTGTGAATGTAATTTTCGGGTTCTTGATTCATGTTCTTCAATACTAACCAATAAACTAAATCTACAGCTACCAATATAAACTAATGGCATATATAACAATAGTAGGCTTGTTATATACTGATGTTTAAATGATATTAAGTTTTAAGAAGTAAAAGTTGATCTGCCTTTTGCTATGGCTTGTCTTCCATTATAAAAATTCTTTTTACCTGTTGTACACCGATTTTTTATCAAACCATTTGTTCTGTGTAGCTATGTTAAGCTTCTTTAATATAATGCCTTTTGCTATAGCTTGACTTCTATTATAAAAATTATGTTTAGCTGTTGTGCACCGATTTTTTATCAAACCATTTGTTTTGTGTAGCTATGTTAACCTTCTTTAATATACCATTTCATCTTAATGAGATCACTTTCTTTATCAAACATTTTTCAATCTCTTATGCCTATATACCTTCCTCATCACTTAAATTGTACTCTGTCATAACTCCCATTATCATTATGTTCATATGCAAAACACTTACATCATACTGTCTTTAAATACTTTAAATACCTGTTACATATATACCCTTATTGTGTGTTTCATCTTTTTAAGTTCAGCTGTACTAACCAAATATTTTTTACCCTACAGCTCTGTTGTGGAACTATTGGAACCTTGAAAAGTAAAAGTGTTGCGCCTTTTTCAAGTAAGGTACTTTCCTGTTGCTTTCATACATGTTCTATAGCTATTAATGTTCTCATTTTAACTTTCTGCTTTTCCCACTACTTTGCAAACAATTTTTCTTAAGCTTTGTATTTGTTTGGGTTCTGTTTAGAATTCCACTTCTCTGTTTCTCTGTTCTTTGCTCTTCGCTTTTTTTTACAAAATGCGTTCTAAAAAACCCGACAAAGTGCATACTTTTTTTTATTAAGTGATAGTTATTTACAGGATGATGAAATTATTATGCCTTTAGATAATCAAATAGAAAATGTTGTTTCCCTTCCTAGCCATGTCGGCCTAGGCAACTTTGTTGCTCTACTGACCACTTCAACAAATCTTGCAATTACCCATTCAATTTGTGCGGTTAAGCGTGATACATTACTAGGACTTCCCAATTCGACTTTACCTTGTCACCATACCTTTCTCACAAAAAAAAACAAAACAGCCTACAGGCAAGAAGCTATATTAAATTGGAAAAAAAAAACAAACATCATGTGGTTCTTAATAATTCAACCTTGACAAAACAAAAGTCTAATACTGGTTTGCAATTGTTAAGCAACATTGCTACTGGTATTATTGAGCTTAAACATCAAAATGATTGCCCGTATTGTGGAGCAAAAAAATTTCAACATAAAACAACAAACTTTTGTTGCTCCGACGGAGATATAACACTAAAATGTAATGATATTCCTGATGTGTTGAAGTCTTTGTTGACAGAAACTGTGGTTGATGCTAAGTTGTTTAGAGCTTCAATACTGACGTATAATAATCACCTAGCTTTTACCTCTATAGGTGTAAGATATGATAAAGATTTATAAAAAAGAAAGCAGAGGTGTGTACACTTTTAGGGTGCAGGGCAAAAAGTCTACCATTTCTTAAATGATTTGATTCTGGTGTAGGCAATAAACAAAATTTGCGACTTTATTTCTACGATACCGCTTATGAGGTAGCAAATAGAATAGAGTCATTCAAGGTTATACGAAAGTGTACTCCAAATATTACTAGAAGTTATTGAACAAAATCCATGCACACTTTTTCCGTAGCTTAAGACATGTTCCTAACATAGAAACTAAGTATATCTTCTTACATTCCAATCCGCCTCTAACCAAAAGGTATATAACAAACCCTTTGTTGAGCAAGTTAGTGCAATACTAAATGAATCCATGAATGATGAAACATCTTGTAAAAGAAATATCAGGGTTTACACCCAAAGTGGAACCTCAAAATCCATAAACTATTAATTTGCATGTTACGACCCATTGCAATATCCTTTACTTTTTCCATATGGAGAAATGGGTTGGCATCAAGACATAAAAAAATGGTCTTAAACTTCAAAAAAGAAGCATAAAAGAAATAATCAAAACACAAATATTAATCCTTTGGTTGTAGAAACTGCTGATGAACTCTTAGGAAATGAACAAACAGGTGAATTCCTATTTCTTAAGCGTTTAACCTGTCCATACCTTATAAATTTATCCAATTAGTTCATACACTAATGCTTACTTTACTTTTTGATTATGATCGAATTTGTAGAGGATAATGACTTTGTGTCGGGTGAGGAGTATTATTCTACAAATTCCAAATAAGGGATAATGATGAGTCATACATCTTACGTTTTGGTCGGTTTATTCTGACAATTCATTTGTCGACATGTAACGTTAAACTAGAGACCCAACGTTTAGACTTTTATAGAGCACAACAAAAAGAAATAAGACAAGAATATTTACAAGGGATTGCTGAAGCGATTGAATCTGGGGAAACAGATTCAGGGCAAATAGGCCAGCGCATTATACTGCCAGCAAGCTTTACTAATGGTCCTAAACATATGAGGCGAAAATACATGGATGCCATGGCATTGGTACAAAAATATGGTAAACCAGATTTGTTTTTAACAATAACTTGCAACACTAATTGGCCGGAGATAAAACAACACATGCTTAGTTCAGAAGAAACACAAAATAGACCCGACCTTATTGTGCGAGTTTTTTATGCTAAACTAGAAGAAATAAAGTCTGAAATGTTTAAAAAACATTGTTTCGGTGAGGTTGCAGCATATACATATGTGATTGAATATCAAAAAAGTGGATTACCACATGCACATTTTCTGCTTATATTAAAACCTAAATTTAAACTTTATAGACCTGATGATTATGATAAACTTGTTTCAGCAGAAATACCTGATAAGAATCTACAACCTTACCTTTATGCATTGGTGGTTAACCATCTGATGCATGGTCCATGTGGAGACCTTAATCCATCCAATGTATGTATGAAAACAAAAACTGGTTGTAGAAGCTCATATCCTAAAGAATTTTGTGAAGAAACAACACAATCAAATGATGCTTATCCTAAATATAGGCGTCAAAATGATGGAAAGCTAGCCAAGGTTAGGGGCATTTATCTTGATAATAGATGGGTGGTTGTTTATCCACCTTATTTAGTTGCCAAATATGACTGCCATATCAATCTAGAAATCTGTTCAACCATTAAAGCAGTCAAATACATATACAAATACATATGTAAAGGTAACGACAAAATCCTTTATAGGGTGTCCGGAGAATGTAACAGTGAAACAATAGATGAGATCGAGCATTTCGTTTCAGGGTGTTGGGTTTCTGCGCCTGAAGCATTATGGAGAATTTTTAGGTTTCCAACAAGTGACATGAAACCTGCTATTGTTAGACTTCCTCTACATTTAGAAAATTATCAACCTCTTGTATTCAAAAGAAAACAAAAATTAACAGATGTATTAAACAATCCAATACAACGTAAAACAATAATAACAGAGTTTTTTATATGAATAAAACATCATTGAATGCAAAAAAATTAAACTGTACTTATGCTGAATTTCCTGATCACTTTGTTTGGTTATCAAATGAGAAACGGTGGAAACTTAGGGAAAAAGGTGAATCAATAGGAAGGATAGTTAGTGCACATCCTTCCGAAGGAGAAAGATACTATATGAGAATGTTACTAAACAACATAAGATGCCCACAGTCATATGACCACTTGCTGATTTATAATGAAATTAAAAGTAATTCTTTTAGGGGAATTTGCATTAAATCGTGGTTTATTACAAGATGATAATAGTCAAGAAATTTGCTTAGAAGAAGCTTCTCTTTTAACATGCCATATGAATTAAGACGCCTTTTTGCTAACATTCTTGTATATTCATGCCCAAATGTTCCTAGAAAAGCGTAGCTCTGATTTGAAAACAACTTATCTCAAGATTACAAATGTGAAATAGTGAACTTACTTCACACACAATTGTGTATCAAGGTTTTGGAGCAAATTAATCAATTTCTTGAATCAATGAGTAAACATATAAGAAATTATGGCATAATAGATGAAACATTACTTTATGACAAGTCTAATGATTTAACTAAAGAACTCTTAACAGAGACAAATATACAGGTGTCCCACAATGATTTACTATCGATACATAAATTAAATAAAAAGCAGAAAGCAATTTTCAGCCTAATAATTCAAAGAATATATAATGGTGGGAATGGGGCCTTCTTTGTTGACGGCCCTGGTGGTACCGGGAAAACCTTTCTGTACAGAGCACTCTTGGCAGAAATACGATCCAAAGGTTATATAGCCTTAGCTACTGCTACCTCTGGGATTGCAGCTTCAATCCTACCAGGTGGTCGAACCGCACATTCACGGTTCAAAATTCCCTTAGATTACAAAGAAGGATCAACATGTAAAGTCAGTAAACAAAGTGCCCTTGCTCATCTATTAAAGGAATGCAAACTAATTATTTGGGATGAAGCCCCATGGCTATGCGTCATGCTGTTGAAGCCTTAGATGATTTATTACAAGATCTAATGGAAACAACAAAAATATTTGGTGGAAAAATAGTTGTTTTAGGAGGAGATTTTAGGCAAACATTACCTGTGGTTAAACAAGCAACAATGAATGAAACTATCATTTCTTCAATTATCAGTTCAAGGTTGTGGTCAAAACTGGAAAAATTTCAACTTACTGAGAATATGAGGGCTTTGCATGATCCTCAGTTCGCAGACTATTTACTCCAGATTGGTAATGGAACACTTCAAGATAAATATAGTGCAGATGTCAGGCTCCCTATGTCAATAATCCTTGATATCCAAAATGAAGATAATGCTCTCGAAGAATTAATTAATGTGGTTTACCCCAACCTTAATACATGTTCAACAAATATATCTCAAAACATAAACAGGGCTTTGCTAACAACAAAAAATCTGTTTGTAGATGAAATAAACGAAGTTATAATACACAAATTCCAAGGCATAGAAACTGAATATTTAAGCTTTGACAATACATTAAATATTAATGATCAAGGACAATATGAAGACATTATTAACAGTTTGACGCCAAACGGTTTGTCTCCTCATAAACTTGTTCTAAAAGTAAATGCACCAATAATCCTTTTAAGAAACCTAGATCCAACTGAAGGTTTATGCAACGGAACACGCCTGATTTGTAAAGCATTAAAAAAAACATAATACATGCCGAAATTGTAGTGGGAGACTTTGCAGGGAAACAAGTCTTTATTAATATAATTCCTTTACAACCTCCACATGATGATCATTACCCAGTCCCATTTAAACGAACTCAATTTCCTATACGGTTGTGCTTTGCAATGACGATAAACAAGGCTCAAGGCCAAACACTAGATTTTGTAGGCATATATCTAAAAGAACCTGTGTTTTCACATGGTCAATTATATGTTGCGTTATCACGAGCCAAAACATCTGCTTGTGTTAAAGTTGTTATTAAGGATTCATGCTTTCAGTTTTTACCTGCAGGCCAAACAAAAAATGGTGTGTGCAAACATGTATTGTCAAGCTACTGAATTGTTAAAATATTGTTAAACACTTTATGTAGTCAAAAATATAATCCTAAAAGTTTCTACAACTACAACTATTGATAGTAAAATATTGTTAATAAACAATATATGAAATAACAGTTCTGACTGTGTTTCATAGGCCGTTATGTATTTCAGCATTCTTGTTTTGATACTTATATATTATTTTTAACATTTTCTTAGAAGCTTATAAAATTTTAACTTTGCCTTGTGTTTCTTAACCCAAATAATATGATTTCCTTAACAATGACCAGCTATGTCAAGACAATACTATGATGCTGCGGAAATAATTCCAGAAAGCAAAAAATGGACAGTCATTGTTCAGGTTCTTGAAAGACATCCGGTGCTTTACAAGAAGCTTGACTACTACCCCTTCCAAAAAAGATTTAGGCACTATGTCTTAACTGATATGAAGGTATGTTGTCTATTTTATATTTTAGCGAATTTCCTTTTACCCACACTGAAGAGAGTTTGAGAATGTGATAAACACAAGAGTAAACTTCAACTTAGTTTATTCATTGAGTAAAAAGATGTATAAATAGATACAATTGAGATAGAGAGACTAGCTAGCTAGCTTGGGCGGCCACTTGAGTATGTAGATGTGGGCGGCAAGCATGCAAAAGTAAAAAGTAAAAGTTATGTCTATGACATAAAGTAAACTAGAGTTTGACATATTAATTGTTTATATGACTCACAATTAATATGTCTTTTACAATTAATTTTACAATTAAATAAGGTGTACAAAATATTATGCACGAAATCCTAAGGCTCAGCAATCTGCTGAGCACCCTGCTGAAGCCTCAGCAGACTGAGTCTGCTGAGTAATATTTCCACACCCCCCCTCAAACTGGGCTGTATATGTTGATGCAGCCAAGTTTGCTACTTAGTCTGCTGAACATAAGAGGTGGAATAGCCTTGGTAAGAATATCGACGATTCGATCTGCTTTGAGGAACATCTTTGGAGTTGAATAATCTTGGCATCAATCTCTCCTTCGAAAGTAATCATCAATGTCCACATGCTTGGTTTTATCATGATGGATTTGGATCTTCCGCCATGCATAAGGTGAATTATTATCACAACAGAGTGTGATAGGTTCTTCGATCTGATTCTTTGAAGTTCGCCAGTAGACTTTTTAGCCATAGAGCTTCACAAATGCCAAGTACAAGTGCCCTTAGTTCGAACCAAGATCGCTTTGACACGATGAGGTTGTTTCTTGCTCCTCCAAGTAACCAGGTTCCCCATATATATGAGCAATAGCCTGTGGTAGACCTCTGTCAATGTGACATCCGGCCCAATCAACATCGGTGTAGACCTTGATTGATCTATCGGTAGACTTGGTGAAGTGCCAGGCCTTGGCGAGTGGATTTTAAATACCTCGAGTATCCTATTCATCGCATCCCAATGTTGCTCAAGTAGGGCAATGCATGAATTGAGTGACCAGATCGACCCATATGCAATATCAGGTCTTGTGTGAGAAAGGTATATGAGTTTGCCTACAAGCCTTTGATATTGTTCTTTCTCGACAAACAATGTCACCATGCAAGAAGGTATGGACCTGGGGTCTACACGGAGATACAACGAGTTTGCATCCCGGCATGCCGCTTTCCTTGATGAGGTCCAGGACATATACTCCTTTGGGAGACCGAAATGCCATTGGTGTTTCTAGCTACTTCCATACCAAGAAAGTACTTGAGGTAGCCCGGATCTTTAACTTGGAACACCTTTGCAGTAGAGTCTTCAAGTTACGGATCTCGGTGAGAGTCTTCCCGAGTAAGGATGATATCATCCACATATACAATTAGAATGGACCTCCTACGGTTGGTTGTCTTGACAAACATGGTGTGATCAGAGTTGCATTGATGATATCCAAGCGGCTTTAACCCACGGTAGTGAGTTTTCCAAACCAGGCTCTTGGGGATTGCTTGAGGCCATATAGAGATTTCACGAGTTTGCATACCTTGCCCCGAGTGTGGGGATTGACAAAACCGGGAGGTACATTCATATAGACTTCCTCGGTGAGATCACCATTGAGAAAAGCATTTTTGATATCCAATTGGTGTAGAGGCCGATCCAGTTGGACACTAGAGAGATCGAGACCACGAGCGGTGTTGAGTTTTGCCCTTTGGTGCAAAAGTTTCCTTATAGTCAATACCATAAGTTTGAGTGAATCCCCTTGCTACCAATCGGCTTTGTACTTGTCAATTGTACCATCAACATTGTATTTGATAGTGAATAACCATCTCAGCCTAATTGTCTTCTTGCCTTTGGGAAGAGTTGTGAGGTCCCAAGTATGATTATCCAGGAGAAGCGATCATCTCGATTTTAACGGCGGTCTTCCACTTATCATTTTGAAGAAGGCCTCACCGAATATTTCTAGGGATAGAGTGAGAGTCCAGTCTGTGTAAACATGGCAAAGGCAGAGACAAGCGATCATAAGATAAATAAGTATGAATAGAATGATCGGTGCATGATCTTTTCCCTATCCTTAGAGCAATAGAGTGCATCATCAATGTCGATGAGCTGCGAGAGATCTGCAGATTCTTTGAGTGTCGATGGGCTCGGGATCGCAGGCTCGAGTCAGGTTGGTTCTTTGAGGATCGATGAGGTGCTGTGAGTCGGTAGAAGATTGGGGTTCGATCTGCCCGAGGATCGATGAGTTCTTGCCGAGGTTAAGAGTTTCTTTGAAGGAAGGGGTTTAGGTCAATTTCTATCGAGTTTCCATCGGTGATTGCCTCAGTGGACTTCTTTGTAGTAGGAGTCCTTTCAAAAATTTTACATCCATAGAATTGTAAAATCTCTTTTGAATGAGAGTAGCACTTGTAACCTTTCTGTCCTTTTGCATATCTAGGAAAATGCACTTGTGAGCTTTGGGATCAAGTTTGCTTCCGTGTTGGGCATGGATATAGACAAACACTGAGACAACCAAAGATTTTTGGAGGTAATCGGGAAATAAGATGGGGCAGGAGTGTGTGTCAGTGGGGTTTTGATAGGAGTTTTGAAGCCTAGTACCCTTTGGGAAGTCATTGATTAAGTATGTGGAAGTCAATATGGCTTCACCCCACATATATTTTGGAACATTTGTGGTAAACATAATAGACCTAGCCATTTCAAGCGGATGCTGTTTTTTCTCTCAAACCCCATTTTCTTTGAGGGGTTTCAACACAACTACTTGATATGGACAATCCTTTATCCATCAAGAAATTGCGAGATGAGACTCATAATATTCAAGAGCATTGTCTGGGTCTTCAAGATTTTGATCTTAGTGTCAAACCGAGTGGAGACCATGTTGTAAAATTCTTGAAAGATGGGTCCAACTTGGACTTATCCTTCATTAAAAATAACCAAGTGGTTACGGTGTGGTCATCTATGAAGGTAACAAACCACCTCTTTCTGTTATGCTTTTTTTACTCTTGAGGTCCCCATACGTCACTTTGTGAATTAAGGTGAATGGTGTGGATGGTAAGTAAGGTAATTTTGCATACATGATTTGGTGAGTTTAGCAAGCCCGACAAATATCACATTGAAGATCATTCAAATTACAACCTTTAAACAATTCGGGATCTATAGACTTTAAATAACTAAAAGCGGGATGTCCTAGTCTATAATGCCATAACATGATATTGTCTAGGTTTTGAGTGCAGTTCTTGAGGCGATTCAGTCTTGATCTTACATCTTGGCGAGGTTGACCACAAACAGACTGAGCAAGGTTTATGAGTCCAATCACTTGTCTTTGAGGAATGATCTGGAATGTGCAATCGATTCTCATTAAAAACTTGATCCAGTTCAAATCTTTAGTAAGTTTCTTGTGAGATATGAGATTGCAATCTAATTTTGGAACAAATAGGACATTCTGCAGCATATCTTATTAGTAAGTTGCACTTTTTGACCAAAACCTTTTGCACTAGAGATAGATCCATCAATGAGTCTTAATATTGTGAATTTGGGGACATGGCTTAAGTTGAGTAATGAGATTTTTATTACAGATCATATGGGATGAGGCCCCGAGTCAACAATCCAGGTTTCATTACTAATAGATGAGTAGAATTTACTGTCTTGGCATGAGAGGCTATGTCATTAGAGTGACTACCTCCCTTTTGTTGAGTTAGGAAGGCTTTGAATGCGCGCAAAGTGAGCATTCAACTGTTGTCATCTTCTTCCTCACTTATGTGTGCCTTACGACTTTCCTTGGCAGGTGTCCGGAGGTCTTGGAGGAGTTAGGCTTGCCATGTAGCTTCCAAAGAAGTGTCCTTGGTGTGATTAGTGCGTTTGCGGTGGTCACGAGCAGCTTCCCGATTTTATCAAGCCAGGCTTCTGTAAGCCTCATTAGCCTCAGCAGAGGTTCTAACGATCATGCAGGTGGCACTTTTCGGTAGGGTTGTCGGCGAGGGGTTCAAATGACATCACTTTCTCTCTGCTTTCCTCATGTTTGACCTCGGCAAACATGGATTTGAGATTTGGGAGAGGTTTAGTAGCAAGAATTCTACCTCGACATCATCAAGAGTAGGATTCGATCCGATAAGGAATTTGAATACTCTCTTTTCTCGATAATGTCTTTAAAGAGTGCGGCATCTTTAACATCATTCCGGTGAGTTTCCAACATATCTAGGTGTTGCCATGCCTTAGATAGTTGATTAAAGTATTGAGTTCTGAGACATATCCCCTTGTCTCGCAATTTTGAATCTGAGCTTGAGTTCATAGACTTGGATGTATTGTCCTTTTTGAGTAAAGGTCTCGGCATTGTCCCAGATTTCCTTAGCGTGTCATACATCATGAAGTTCTCATCGATCTCTTTTGTCATAGACCTCGTGAGGATGGTCATGACTTGGTTATTTTTACGTGTCCCATGCTTCAAACTTGGGGTCGGGCCGGAAGGCGAGGTTTGGAAACTGACGAGATATCCCATCTTGCCCTGGCCGGAGATATACATTTTCATAGACCTTGACCATAGCAAGTAATTGTTACCATCAAGTTTATGATTTGTAAAGAAGAGTGTTCGATTATCCCGATCACTTTGAGGCAAATTTGTGAGTCTATGAAGAAGATGAAACTTCGGATAATGTTGACATTTTTTACGAAAAAGAACCGAGTTTTGCTTGGTGGATTTTAGAACTCGGTAAGGCTCGATACCATGAAGAGAGTTTGAGAATGTGATAAACACAAGAGTAAACTTCAACTTAGTTTATTCATTGAGTAAAAGATGTATAAATAGATACAATTGAGATAGAGACTAGCTAGCTAGCTTGGCGGCCACTTGAGTATGTAGATGTGGGCGGCAAGCATGCAAAAGTAAAAGTAAAAGTTATGTCTATGACATAAAGTAAACTAGAGTTTGACATATTAATTGTTTATATGACTCACAATTAATATGTCTTTTACAATTAATTTTACAATTAAATAAGGTGTACAAAATATTATGCACGAAATCTAAGGCTCGGCAATCTGCTTTGAGCACCTGTGAAGCCTCGGTGATCGAGTCTATTGAGTAATATTTCTGAGTAATATTTCCACACACACTTATATTAACCTTATGAACGAATCATCTTTATCTGATGCACTAAAATCAGGGAACAAAATTCACTGCTGTACTGTATGATAAAGATGTTGAATTATTTGAACGGTCCCTGCAACCCTTCAAAAGATATTCAATATCTAACGCTCTTGTATCTGTTGCTCCTGAAAAATACCGCATTGAAGGCTTCAAATACTCATGGACAATCACTTACAAAACACCAGTTGACCTAATTGTTGACAATCAACCTCATGCGCTTCCATGCCAATACAATGTGTGCCCATTTTCAGAACTTTACAAGTTCGCAGGATCTGATGCCAATATTGGTAATTTCCATCTTTTTACACTGTACACAATGGTATAAAAAACTAAATCATAAACATTCTGTTCATGAATGATTAAGGCCAAATTATGGTCTATTTACGCAACTTTTTTTTCTCTTTAAGATTTTACTTTTCTATTTGTAGCTGTAACATCAAATTTATTTGTCTTGCTCTTAGCTATTAAAGCTTTGGTCGTTCATCGCTTTCCAATAATGGACATTGGAGTTACAAAGTGTGCTAAGGATTATATGGTGGTGAATGAAGAGTAAGTAGCTTATGTACTTCAATCTTTAAACAGTTTCTATGATACAGTCTTATACTCACATATTTTCTGTTTCCTTTTCCTGCAAATATAGAGGAATACCTATGGTGTTGAGACTTTGGAAAGACTTGTTGGCAGATTACGACCCTAATGTTGATAACCTTGATAAAGGCCCAGTCACAATCATTGCCACAAATCTAGAAGTTAATACATTTCATGATAAATTTACCGTATATTCTTACAACATGCTAAATAACAATATATACATCTTACTTTAATACCTATACCTCAGGATTGGCTTTAGCTTCAAGGTTCGATACTTACTTGCTACATGATCCACCATTGTCCCCAAATATGTGCTTAAAAAAGTGGTATGTAATTTTTATTCACTTGTGCAACCATAAAATAGTTCCTCACCCTATATATTCGCTTTTTAGTTCCAGCATCCAAAAATAACGATTTCAATGTCCAAGGTATGAGGATAATAAAGCAAAAATAATCAATTGGGTGAAAACAAAAGCTTACAAGGATGCTGGAAAGTTTTTTTATCCATCCTGAACCAGAACAGATATTGGACATCAACACTGCTATGTCCACCATTAACACTGTAATATCTCGACCTTTCTTTTTAGATTTAATGCCTGTTACACTTTCCCAGTTCTTTACTTACTTTTTATCAATTGTGCAGACAAAAACAGCGTGGGTGAAGGCTAAAGTCAAATTCAATTACACACTTAATGCTCTGTACACTGTGTCGTGTTCTAATTGCTCAAAAATAACAGAAGCAAACAATGAATGGAATTTAACATGTACGGGCTGCAACAAGCGCTCTCCAATGGATATCAGGTAATTCATAAGCATATACATTACATTTTTGCCCCTGCTTACTTTTGAACAAAACATGTTGTTCAGCTAAATTGTAACACATTTATTCTTTTCTACAGCATTAAACTTCCAGTTATTTTGTTTGATGAATCAAACAAATTCAACACCGTTATAAACTCACCTGATGCAGAAAAAATTTGTCCGTTTACCGCTGCCCAGCTACAACAAATATACGAAGAGGTATAATACTATCTTGCTAAAATACATTTGATTATATATCCAATACTTATTTCAGACAGAACTTACAACATCCATGAACATCAAAATAACTAAATCTTTTTCTTTAATACTTTCATAATGTTGTTTTTTGTTTACCTGTAGTTGTACAGGAATTTGAAATTTGTCCAATTCCTACATAATTAACTTAACCTTCATCCACTTTTATTAATTAGGTCGCTTTTATTTCTCACCAATACTCTACGTCTTACGTTCGCATTTTGTAGCTTCATAATAACCGATTTCCTTATTAGTGTCTTTTGTAATCAAGTCTGCTCTTACCATTTAACAATGAAATAAAATGACATAATCTGTCTATATTATTTCTCTTTTGTACTTATATCATTAATTTTATCAATTCCTGTGTTTCAAAATATTGTTACCTGTCTTGCTGCCCGATATTCTTCCTCCATATTTTTTGTCTATTGAAGGATTTATAAAAAATTCAGAACTTCCTTCAATTTATGTGGACACACATTACTCACTGCACACCATAACAATTTAACATCTTAAACTTGTTAACTGATATTGCAGGGTCAAAAAGTCTTGGACCAGATTTCATTTGCAATGGACAACACAGATGTTATCTGCTTCATTAAGTGGTATGACAAAAAAATGGTGAACTTGTCAGAAGGTATCTGATTCAAAATGTATCTGAGGCGAATCGAACACTTTGGTGAGAAAAACATAAAGGTCTCTCTGAACATGTTGATGTTTTGCCAGAACCATCTGGACAGAAAAATGTTCTTGCTACTCAACAAACAAAAGAAGCTGTTGATCTACAAATGTTCACTCCAACCACGAAGAACGTCATTCAAGAAATTGCAATACAGACTGGCATTGGAGAAAACAGACAGCTTGCATCTGCAAAGCGAACAATTAATTTTGGAAGCGTTACTAATGAGGACCTTGAAGGGCTACACTAGGTTCCAGTTGCAGTTGAAGTTGAAGATATGTTGAAAAGTCCATCCAAGAAGGCTAAAGGCAAGGACAAAGTTGTTTAAGTTGCCTTCTTTTTATCCTTAAGAATTATCGTTTTGTTTATGTAATATACCTTAGCTGAAGGCTTAGCTACTACTTATTTTGAATTTTGCTTTTGAAGCCATCACAGTCTTTACTAAAAGAAGTTGATGGAGTTTCGATAGCTTGTTCAACTTGTTATCGATCCTCAGTTGCTATTTCAAGACTTTTATGAACTTTTATGTACAATAAATAATTCTAATGTCTTACCAAAAACTTTGCCCCATTTTCCTTCATTATATGGTTCTTTAACTATTTGCAAATCTGGTTCAATTGAAACTTAGGCAGTCGCATGTATTTTTACAAAACCATTTGTTTAAAGCCTGATATTCTTTTCTGCTTTTTTTAGCTGTTTATTGGCTATATGACTGCTATTCTGCTTATGTTTAGCTACTGTGAGCATGTTGGAGCTAAGTTTACCTTCTCCTTTTATTTTTTACCTGCTTTCCTCATTTTTAGCTGTTGAGCCTTGATCATCATACACTTGTTATTAAAGCTGGTTTATTTACCTCCTCATGAACACTCAGTCAGGTTTTAACCTTACATTTGTGATGAAACTTATATTTCTTTTGTTTCCACCTATGAAACCCCTCCTTAGCTGTTTCTGGATCCTAAAAATTCTACAAATTGTTTCAAATATCATTATTCAAAGGACCTTGCGTTGCAAGGCTAAACCCCACTAGTACTACTATATAAGAAAGGAAAAAGTGTCAAATGGTGACACTTGTTTTTTTTATTGGTTTCCCCTTTTTTACTGTTCATCGGCCCAAAAATCCGGCCCAATCTTTTTTTCTTATTTTAACTTTTTACTGTTCATTGGGCGGCCCAGCCCAGAAAAAAGTGTTTTTTTGTTTTTTTTTGTTTTTTTTTTGTTTTTTGTTTTTTTTTTTGATGTGAAGGGTTTGAGTTAAATTGTTCCATTTTAGAGGACTCAATTGTATTTTTAATCTACACATTAGCTTTAATTTATTCTTAATCTTATTATGTGTGTTGTGCTTAAGATGTATCCGATTCCAATTTAATTACATATTATTTTGCTTTCCATCGAGATCTCTTTTTTTTTTTTTTGGTCTTATCCTAATACGATCGACTACGCATGATATTTCAATATACTATAGTTTGTTTGTGTGTGTGTTCTTTTCTTTTTTGCGTATATATATTTTACATTGTGTGTTATGCCGGTTTTTTAGGGGCATCGTTTTTAAAAGTGCTACGTATTGATTATTTTTTTCCGTCTTCGTTTTTTACTTCTATATATTGTGTGTGTCGGTTATTTTCTTTGGTCAATGGTTTAGTAGTGTCGAATGGTGTCGATTTTGTGTTGTGGAGTGTTGATAGTGTGTTAGATTTTAATTAATATTCATTTGATCAACCGACAACCGTTGGATATGGCGTCGGGGTGTATCGAAGCGTGTCGTGTCGTGTTTTGGGTAGAACACGTGTTGTTGCAGATAATGTCGAAGATAGCTTCATTTTTTCGGTTAAAATTGATTTAAGTAGAAATTGGAAAAAAAATTATTCGGTAGTGTCGAAAAGTATCCATACAATGTCGGGAGATGTGTCGGATATTCATTTCATACGCGCTTATATTATTCTTCTATGAACATGTTTTGATGCCACCCTAAAAGGTGTGAGGGGTGGGTTGGGTTAGGGTGGTGGGTGATGGGAGTCAACTTTACGTGATTCCGGTGCAATTTCCACCCCCGTTTATCCCACTTTTAGCACATTCTCGGTGTTTTTAGACCGTTTTCGGGTAATATCGTGATTTTATAGCACGGGGAGTAAATCCGTCGCTTTGATGGTTTACTACCTCTTTTTAGTGATATTAACCCATTCCCGAGCACTTTTACCCTCCGGAATCGTTTGTGTGTCTTGTTCGTTCATGAGATTGTAGGGTCTAGGTGTCACGAGAACCCGGAAGGCGAAGATCTATGATGAGAAGTATGATCAAGGTGCAAGAATGAGCCAAGGAAGAAGAAAAATGAAGAAAAGGAAGAAAAATAGTTGGTATCTTCATGCTCTGTTCTGTTCAGCAGCATTTTGACCAATTATGGAGGCATTTTATGGTCATGGTATCTTCATGAAAGTTGTAGATAATTGAAAGAGATTTCCAACGCACTTTGAATCACTCGAATCGGAGTTCTACACGCGAAGATATCATGGTTTTACTGCAGCAGAAAACTGCATCATCTCAAACGCGCGTTTGGAGCTTTCAAACGCGCGTTTCGGACGTTTTTTTCATGTACAGAGTGCTGGGAGCTGAAACGCGCGTTTGGGAACCTCCAAACGCGCGTTTGGGGTCATTTTCTGCAGATTTTGGCCCCTACAAATACCCATTTCCATCGAATTTCATGAGCTTCTTCTCCCCTCTCTTAGCAAAAACTATACCCACTCTTTGCTCGAAATTTGTAATAGATTAGAACACTTTCTCTTAGCATAAATTAGCATAAACATAGCTTAATTGTTCCATTTCCAAGCTCAAATTCTCATTCCAACTTCAAAGCATCCACCTTTTAATTAGTTCTTTATTTTGTACTTTTGGATCTCAAACTCGAATTTCTTCAAATTAATGGTAAATTTCTCTTCCCTTTTACTTATTATGGCTTTCATTTCCTATTTTGTGTATGTTTTGATTAGTATAATGAGTAGCTAATCCCTTTTCATATTCGAATCATGTGAAATTTGGTGAAATCACCCTTTGGGTGATGAAATTGGGAGTGGGTAGTGCTTTTTATTGTTTAATCTTGCTTGTTTCATGTCTTAGAACTTGTTATAACGGATTTGGGCTAGATTGATCACCTAGGTCAAAAATCACACACATCACTCTTGAGAGTTGTTCGAGAGAGGGGGTGTGGGAAAAGGGTTCTAGGATCGCATTGTAGTGCGAGGTTACTCGTTTTTAACGTTTAAACGGCTCTCGTGCATGATTGTCTTGTGAATGAATCTTTCTTAGGGAAGGTTAGTTGACTAGGCATAAGGTGTTGGGAAGAGTTGTTCGAGAACCTAGCACCGGGATTAGGAGTTCGTGCCCGTGAAATTGAATGTAAGAGTTCATCGTTATTGCACACTCCCGGTTTTGTCACTCCTTGGGGTGAAACTAGCTATTTTGATCATGGTTCGGCTATGTCTCTTTAACTATCTTTAAAAACTAGTAGTTTAATATTCTTTCTTTCTTTTTATCTTTAGACTCGTTAGTTGGAATCACTTAGTGTCGTTGTAGTAACAAAACCTTTTCAACCATCGATTTTCCTAGACTAAGCATTACGTTCACTTTGGTACTTGCAAGCACGATTCCTTTGGGTTCGACCTCGTACTCCTGTAGCTATGCTAGCAATCGACCCGGTACACTGCCGGTTAGAGAGTTAGTTTACCCACGGTTTCGAGTCTTTACAAATTGTTTTTGAAGGGGTAGATTAAGTGCTAATCAAAATGGCGCCGTTGCCGGGGAATTGTGTGCTATTTGTGATATCTTGCAAGTGAACCAAAGGCTTGGGCCTAGGTTTTATTTTACTATTTTCTTGTTGTTTGCTTTTTGTAGTGCATGACCCGGAGATCTCAAACACCACTCGAACCATACATAGACGGAATTGAAGCTTACGCAAGGCGAGAAATAGTCAAAGAAGAAGAGGTTATCAAGTAGAGGAGTCGATTCCGGTCTTTGAAGAGAATAGTTTGGGTGAGTTGGAAGAAGGATCCGGTATGGCACAAAACGGTGAACACGGATTGGAAGGAAATTTGGGGAACAATAATGGAGTCCCAAATCAAAACCCGCCTTTTGTCAACAACAATGCACAAGGAGGTGGGAATGGACATGAAAATAACTTTGGGAATGTGAATGAGCAAATGCCACATAATGGTCAACATGGGGCCCAAGGAAATCAAATGGATCCCCTTGTTATGCAACAGTTCAATGCATGGATGTTGAACCAATTTCTACAGAACCAAAATCAAGCTCACAATCAAGGTGTAAACGCGATGCCTAATTGGTTTAACGGTCAGCAAGAGCAAAATCAAGGCGGTTTAACTTGTAGGGACTTCGTGATGGCACCCACGGCGACCATGGGGCATAGTCCAATTCGAATGCCACCGGTGGGCGCCAATAATTTGGAATTGAATAGAAATATCATACATTTTTGGGAGATAATGCTATATTTAGAGGACCACCATGAAAATCCTCATATGTTCATTGATCATTTCTACAAATTGTGTACATTACCAAGATAAATGGAGTCGGTGAAGAAGCGCTTAAACTTATGCTATTTCCCTCGCCTTGAAGGAACAAGCCAAGACATGGTATGACTCATTGGCTCATGATTCTTTGCACACTTGGGAGGATGTGGTTATGACATTTCTATTCAAGTATTACCCACCATCAAAGACATTGGACATGAAAGAGGCTATTATCTTGTTTAATGCCTATGAAGGAGAAGAATTGTATGAGTCTGGGATAGATTTAAAGCGTTATTGAGAGAGTGCCGGGGCACGGCAGAGACCTTTTGAGGTAGTTCATGCATTTTTCCGAGGGTTGGAGCCGGTGCACCAAGGGACCTTGCATGCTTCGTGTAATGGGGATATTATGAGGATGGTACCGGAGATGGCTATAAATCAAATCGAGAAAATTGCCGAGACCTCAAAGCAATATGTGTCTTCAAGTAGAAAAGGGCCAAGGAGTAAAAAGCCGGGATTGGTTGAAGTGAAGGAAGTGGAGACAAATGAGCAATGTCAAGCTAAGATGCAAACGATGGAGAAAAGGTTGGAGAACCTTGAAAGAGAAAATGAAAAGGCAAGGCTTTGCCAAATATGTGGAGGCCAACATTCGGCTAAGGATTGTGTGATGACACACAAATCTCAAAATATGTCATATCCACGATCCTCAATGCAAGGACAAGCTAGTTTTTCGTCACAAGATAGTCCAACCAATCTAGCCAAGAAAATGATGAACATGTATGCCATGGGGCAACTGAGTGCGGGGCACTTGGGCTACAATCCGGTTACGAATCAATTTCAAAGCGCCGAACAAGGCCAACAAAACGAGCAATCGGTTGTGGATAATTCTCAATGTTATGAGGTGAATTATGTGGGACAAAGTCAAGATGGTAATTATGATCAACAAAGTGATGGTTCTTGGAGAAATAATAATCAAGGTTGGGGTCAAAACCATCAAGGGCAGAATTGGAACCGGTATTTTGACCAAGGCCAAAACCAAGCTTATAGGCAAAATCAAAGTTCATTTTATCAAGCGCCTAACCAACAAGCCCAATACTATCCTCAACAATCTCAACATCAACAACAAGGGGGTACTTACCAAGCAACTCCTCCACCACTTGCTCCCATTCCTCAAAAGAGTGCAACCGATGTCATATTGGAGCAAATGAACAAAAACTTTGCGGAGATAAAAAAGGACATGGTTGAGATGAACTTCAAACATGGGTCCGCCATTCGGAATCTCGAAACACACATGGGGCAAATCACCGATAATGGCATGGTGAACTTGAAAGGAGGCTTACCGAGCGACATGGAAAATAATCCCCAAAATGTGAAGGCCCTATTTTTGAGAAGTGGTAAAGAGGTGGGTGTTGATAATGCTCGAGGAGGAAGGACTCAAAATCATCAAAAGAGAAGGGGTATTGATGAAGATGATGATTTCCATAGGCCGGTTGAGGAAGAAGACTTGGAAAAAGGAAATATTGAGACAGAGTTGGAAGCAATGAGAAGAGAATTGGAAGCCGTAAAGGAAGAGTTGGCAATTACAAAGAAAGAGAAAGTGACAGACAAGGAGAAGGAATTTGTGGCAATTGACATTGAAGATGGGGAACCGAGTAAAGCAATGGAAAGGAAAGAGCCAATGAAAGAGCCGT
This sequence comes from Gentiana macrophylla, assembly GCA_026214975.1. Lineage (NCBI taxonomy): Eukaryota > Viridiplantae > Streptophyta > Magnoliopsida > Gentianales > Gentianaceae > Gentiana > Gentiana macrophylla. The sequence goes on along the minus strand of CM047805.1, from coordinate 170,308,143 downwards.
CTTCCCCATGCGCCAAAGGTAAGAAAGGTATAGTCCCTCCTCCTCCTAAAGATTTTGATTTGAGCACTCTTCCCTATCCCCCAAAGAACCATAGGCAAAGTTGCTTGAATAAAGCACAAAACCGGTTCATTGAAATATTGCGAAAAATTGACTTGACCATTCCTTTTCTTGAAGCACTTGCAAACATGCCCTCTTATTGTAAGTGTTTGAAAGGCTTGTTAAATGATAAGAGTAAAATGGAAGGTTTGGTATGTTTGAATGAAGAGTGTTCGGCGATTTTTGATAGTAAGATACCCCCGAAAATGAGAGATCGAGGTGGGTTCACCATCCCTATTACTATTGGCGATACTGTGATTGAAAATGTGTTGTGTGACCAAGGAGCTTCTGTGAGCTTAATGCCTAGGGCCTTGTATGAAAAGTTAGGGTTGGGTGAGCTAGAACCCACGGGGATGACCTTACAAATGGCGGATAGGTTGGTTAGGACACCTATGGGGGTAGCGGAGGATGTTCTTGTGCAAATAGATAAATTTACCTTTCCTGTAGATTTTGTCGTCTTAGACATGGCGATGGATTCTAAGACTTCGGTTTTGCTTGGTCGTCCTTTCTTGACTACGAGTGATGCTAGCATAGATGTGAAGAGTGGTGATATTACTTTTCATGTGGGTAAGGAGGCGTGACATTGAATGTTTATAAGTCTAAATCTCTTGCTTGTCATTCGTCGAATCTACTTTCGCTTGTGTTGTTGCTACCACTAACCCACAAAGTTGATAAGGAGCTAATCAGAGAAGACAAGGTGGGCGCACAAAAGGTCGTTGATGGAGTGAAGATCAAGACCAAGGATAAACCAGATTGCCCGTCTCACCATCATTGTCTCATCCGGACCATAAGCCACTCGTCATAGACCGGGAATTGGATTTAGAGTCAAGTTGAAGAAAAAGGAACCCTAAGCAATGTGCACCTTAAAGAGAGAAACCGGAGCGGGAACCGAGAAAGAAAATATTGAGTGTTTGGCAAGAGGTAACTTAACGAGCTAGAAGAGGTACCCATGTGTTAACTCTACCCCTTTAAAACCCCCTCGCGGTGTCTCTCATGAATATACTTATAATTGATATGCTATGTGTTTGGTTGCTTTGTGATGCTTTGTGGTTCCGGTCGTTGTTTTGAGTCTTTTGTGGTATGAGTCCGTTTAGTGCCACTACGTCGATGCTAACGACGTTAAACAAAGCACTTCTACCTTTTCTCGCCTGTGCCAATAGTATAACTTTGGAAAAATTGGCACCGTATAAGTCATCTTGTCGAGCCAACGACGTAAAACAAAGGCGCTTGGGGGACGCAACCCACCCTTTTTGGTAGTAATAATGTGTTGGGAGTGGTCTTTGGGTGCAAGAGGGGAGAGTTTGGCTTAAAAGAGAGGTTGGGGTGAGAATTTCTTTTTGGTTCCGGCTATTGTACGTAGATGGGGATATTTTTATGTGAGCCTCTGTGGCTTTATTTTATGCATGGATGCTCTGTGTTTCTTTTGATTATCTTTACATCCAGTGCGATTCCCGTCTAGTATGGTTGATATGCTTTGATACATTGTTTGTGGCATGGCTTCTATTTTTATATATCTCGTATCTATCACCATCTTTTGGCACGTGGACTTTTCCCGTGCATGTGTTTGCCTTGGTTTTTGTTTCTATGGTTTTAGATACTCGAGATGGAGCTTACTAAAAGATGTCACGTGGGCTACTAGTGCGCCTTTCTACCGGGTTTTGGTCAAACAGCTAAGTCTTTTACTCTTTTTATCTCTCACACACTGAGGACAGTGTTTCGTTTAAGTGTGGGGTGGGAGACTTATCTGTTTTCTTGTTTTCATTGTTAAATGTGCTTGATTTGTGGTATGCTTAGCCTATGACCGGGCTCGAGTCGATTTTTGGGTAATTTTTAAAATTTTTCAAGGGTTTTTAACACCGTGTTGTGTGTGTTATTTTCACATTCGATTGGTGGCCACCTTAGTAGGGCCCCGAACGTGTACACTGCGGTTTGATATTATCTTGAGAATGGAGTTTATTATTTTCACGCAAGCTACACTTTGTGCACAATTTGATTACTACCACATCTCATACCACTGGTCTCGAGACGAAATAGAAAGGTTTACCTAAGTAGGACACGGGATGACGGTCATGGCGTCTCTTTGATCAACCATAGCCAAATAAGCCTTATCCCTAGACCTTCGTAGCCCCTCTCAGCCTTGATAGAATGGTCTGACCACCATTCATTTTATAGCCGTTTTGTTACTTAGTCAGAAACCTACCTTGAGCTTTATTTATGGTCACATTCCCTTCATTCATACCCTACGAGTGGACTTAGTCTTTTGTTAGGCCACACTTGCTAAGGCAAGTGTGGGGTGGGGGAAATGATGTCTTGTGATGGGTTGGTGTTTTCTCGGTTTGGAGCTATAAGGAGAAAATGAGCTCATTTGGGCCTAGTGTTTGGGTCTTGCCCAAAAAGAAAAGAAAAATCTGTGAATTGTCTTCTTCCTTAATTTCTTTCAAAAAAAAAAAAAAAAAAAAAAAAAACAGAGAGATCAATCAAAGTTCAAAATAAATTAGCTCTCTTTGCAATAAAAGTTTGGAGTATATAGAAATAAAGGGTTGGAATCAAAGTAATGAGCTCAAAAGTTATACTTATGATGTTGGAGTTGGGATAGTGAGATAGGTGCTAATGTATTCGATCTCACCTCATAACACTTGAAATATAGTTGAGTGAGGCAATGAGTTCGGGTATGTTAATATCCTATGGTTCCCAAGTGCTTAAAATAATCAAAAGGAGTTTGGATGGTTTGTATGGTAGAGATAAGGTGGTACACTTGTTGATTAGGTTCACTCGTACTCCTTTTTCTCCAGTTCCCAAAATATCCTTTTCGATTAACCGGAATTACCCTAGCCTAACGTTATAACCCTTCAAGTCCTACCCGATCGTGTCCAAACTTAGTGACCTTGATTAGTGGAGAGGCTAGTGGGTATGAAACGGTTGGTAGACTTTTGGTCGGGATTCAAGCCCCGACAATCATTTTGAGCACTTGGTTTTTAGCTTGGCACCACACACACACCACTTTCTTGATAATGTTATAACCGGTGTGTATATGTTCGTGTTTCATACTTTGTGGTTACCTCGAGGGTGTGAATAGTAGCACCTACATCACAACGTTGAATCCCTTGGTTGGTTTAAAACGCCTAATTTACTCGAGGGCGAGCAAAGGCTAAGTGTGGGGTGGTTGATGGGAGTCAACTTTACGTGATTCCGGTGCAATTTCCACCCCCGTTTATCCCACTTTTAGCACATTCTCGGTGTTTTTAGACCGTTTTCGGGTAATATCGTGATTTTATAGCACGGGGAGTAAATCCGTCGCTTTGATGGTTTACTACCTCTTTTTAGTGATATTAACCCATTCCCGAGCACTTTTACCCTCCGGAATCGTTTGTGTGTCTTGTTCGTTCATGAGATTGTAGGGTCTAGGTGTCACGAGAACCCGGAAGGCTAAGATCTATGATGAGAAGTATGATCAAGGTGCAAGAATGAGCCAAGGAAGAAGAAAAATGAAGAAAAGGAAGAAAAATAGTTGGTATCTTCATGCTCTGTTCTATTCAGCAGCATTTTGACCAATTATGGAGGCATTTTATGGTCATGGTATCTTCATGAAAGTTGTAGATAATTGAAAGAGATTTCCAACGCACTTTGAATCACTCGAATCGGAGTTCTACACGCGAAGATATCATGGTTTTACTGCAGCGTGAAAATCTGCATCATCTCAAACGCGCGTTTGGAGCTTTCAAACGCGCGTTTCGGACGTTTTTTCATGTACAGAGTGCTTTGAGCTGAAACGCGCGTTTGGGAACCTCCAAACGCGCGTTTGGGTCATTTTCTACAGATTTTGGCCCCTACAAATACCCATTTCCATCGAATTTCATGAGCTTCTTCTCCCCTCTCTTAGCAAAAACTATACCCACTCTTTGCTCGAAATTTGTAATAGATTAGAACACTTTCTCTTAGCATAAATTAGCATAAACATAGCTTAATTGTTCCATTTCCAAGCTCAAATTCTCATTCCAACTTCAAAGCATCCACCTTTTAATTAGTTCTTTATTTTGTACTTTTGGATCTCAAACTCGAATTTCTTCAAATTAATGGTAAATTTCTCTTCCCTTTTACTTATTATGGCTTTCATTTCCTATTTTGTGTATGTTTTGATTAGTATAATGAGTAGCTAATCCCTTTTCATAGTCGAATCATGTGAAATTTGGTGAAATCACCCTTTGGGTGATGAAATTGGGAGTGGGTAGTGTTTTTTATTGTTTAATCTTGCTTGTTTCATGTCTTAGAACTTGTTATAATGGATTTGGGCTAGATTGATCACCTAGGTCAAAAATCACACACATCACTCTTGAGAGTTGTTCAGAGAGAGGGGTGTGGGAAAAGGGTTCTAGGATCGCATTGTAGTGCGAGGTTACTCGTTTTTAACGTTTAAACGGCTCTCGTGCATGATTGTCTTGTGAATGAATCTTTCTTAGGGAAGGTTAGTTGACTAGGCATAAGGTGTTGGGGAAGAGTTGTTCAGAACCTAGCACCGGGATTAGGAGTTCGTGCCCGTGAAATTGAATGTAAGAGTTCATCGTTATTGCACACTCCCGGTTTTGTCACTCCTTGGGGTGAAACTAGCTATTTTGATCATGGTTCGGCTATGTCTCTTTAACTATCTTTAAAAACTAGTAGTTTAATATTCTTTCTTTCTTTTTATCTTTAGACTCGTTAGTTGGAATCACTTAGTGTCGTTGTAGTAACAAAACCTTTTCAACCATCGATTTTCCTAGACTAAGCATTACGTTCACTTTGGTACTTGCAAGCACGATTCCTTTGGGTTCGACCTCCACTCACTGTAGCTATGCTAGCAATCGACCAGTACTGCTTGCCGGTTAGAGAGTTAGTTTACCCACGGTTTCGAGTCTTTACAAATTGTTTTTGAAGGGGTAGATTAAGTGCTAATCAGTGGGAAGGGTAGGGTATAGTAAGATGGGTGGTGGGAAGGGTAGGGTATAGTAAGATGGGTGGTGGGCACGGTAGGGTAGGGAGTTGTAGGGTAGAGTAGGATGGGGTGGTAGGTAGGGTAAGGTAGGGTGGGATGAGATAAAATAGGGTGTAATAGGCTTAGCTAGGATAGTGAATTAATATGTAGGTTGGGAGGTAGGTTAAGGTTTGTAGGTCGGTAGAGAGGTAGAGTGTGCTAATGTAGGTGAGGCGAGGTATGAGATGTAATGCGGTGATGTATGGTAGGGTAGGATGGTATGGTTGGATGATGTGGCGTAAGTTAAGTAAAGTTTGGTAGGTTGAATAAAATACGTAATATAGGGTAGTGTGATAAGATAATATGTGGTAAGATAATGTGGTGTAGGGCATGGTGAGGTAGGATTGGATAGGTGAGTGTTAAAAAATGTTGGGATAGGGTGCGGTTGGGTGATTGATAAGGGTAGAGTTGTGTGGTAGGTTGTGGTATCCGAAAGAAGATCGACGTAAAATGTTTTATTTTTCATTGTTGTGCTTAAAAATTGCGTTCTGAACGGTTCGTTACATGCTACATTTCTTCGTATTTAATATCGTCAAATAAGTTAAAACTTATAGAATGGGCACTCCGTGCGTTGCACGGAGTCCCATTTTTTACTAGTGGTAATATATGGGGACTCCACTTTCTCATTGCAGGTGGCTATTCAAAATGTCAATCAAAATATTCAATATGCATTTTGTCTGATTTGCTTCGTTTCATTTAGTGTGGTTTGGTGCGGTGGTGTGTTGGGGTGGTAGTGTGGCGGTGGGCGGTGGGGATGGGGTAATGCGTTATATTATGATATTTTAATAATTAATTTAATTTTATTATTATTACGATTATTAGTGACAAAGTGCTTGTCACTATTAGGTATTATGAAGCAAAAGTGTAGAAAGTGGTTTATAAATGGTTTGTTATGGTGACGAATAGTCTGATACGTCACCAAGAACGCCGACAAATTTATTTCATCGCGGATTCCTATACTGACAAAGACGACTACATTCCTGACGAAAATATCATTTTTGTTTGTGTGGATATATATATATATATATATATATATATATATATATATATATATATATATATAATAATAATAATAATAATAATAATAATAATAATAATAAAGAAGCATATATAATTAATAGAGAAGTAGAAAAAAACACATTTTGGAATATTTAAAAAATAATACGACACTCAAATAATTTTTAGGGTTTATTGTTAAAAATATTTATTTGAATATAGAAATATGTAAAGAGGACAGTGAAATTTTTTCCGGGTAGAAAGGACATGTCCTTATTTCACTGTGATTTAAATTCTCTTGTATTCAACTACCAAAACGAATATATCTTTGGATCTGATTGTCGAAAGAAGGTAATTCTTTCATCATATTTTTTCCTTTTTCGGCCTCTTTATTTAGACATCTTATTTGAAATTTTTTCAATGTTATTTTCGAGGTCATTTTTGTAAAAAAAACATATAAACAGTGGAATAGTGAAACATTGGATTTGAACCCAGTTCCACTACAGCAAACAGTGGAATTGGTGTTATGAACAGTTGATTTGTCCTTATCACCAAATTTATATTTTCATTGTCACGATTTTATATTTTTCCTCTTTTTGTCTTTTTAAATCACTTCCCCTAATTTTTATAGGGAGAAGGACCAAAAAAAAAAAAAAAAAAAAAAAAAAAAACTGACGCCTGATGCTTTTCTTTTTCGTTTTTTTTTCCTCTTTCCACCTATATTTTCAAACACGCATATCTTTTGATGTAGATTTTCAATCGTGCTGAAAATTTTTACCGAATTTTTAATTTTTTCATTCTCTTTTTTTTGAGATTTGGTTCGATATCATTACATCGTTTTTCGTGAGATTCACTGTCGAAATTCACTAAGTGAATCTTGTCAGTGAATCCCAAAAAACAGTGAATTTCGAATAATAATAAATTTCGACTGTGGATTTTCGAAAATTACGTCGGAATATAGTGAATTGAACTCAAATTAAAGAGCATGAAAAAATAAAAATTTTGGTGAAAGAATTTTCAAGTTTGGAGTTCTAGATTGAAAGATATAATTGGTTAAAAATAATAGATGGGAGAAAAGAAGTGTTGCGTTGTGTTGTTTTTTTCTTTCTGGAAGGTGTCCATCACTTTTTTTACAAGGAGAATTATGGATAAAGACAGTTTTTGGAATATTTTTGAGTAACAGGACAACCACATAGTTTTATAGGGAGAATGACAGCTTTTATATTTTTTATAGCCTGAAAGACAAAACCAAAAAAAAATAATAATAAGAAAAATAGGCGCGCTGCTGCTGGAGTGCTGGTTTTATTATTATTATTATTATTATTATTATTATTATTTTATTTTATTTTATTTTTTTCTCTTTCCTCCCTGATTTTCAAATGCTTATAACTTTTGATCTAGATCACCAAACATGATGAAATTGCACTGATTTTTTATATTTTTTGATGCTCTTCGTTTTGAGACTTGGTTCGACATAATTACATTGTTTTTCGTAAAATTCACTGTCGAAATTCACTCAGTGAATCTCGAAAATCAGTGAATATCGACAGTGAATTCGAACAATAATGAATTTCGACAGCGGATTTTCTGAAACCACCTCGGAATATGTTGAATGCGGTCTCAAGATAAAGAGCATGAAAAAATAAAAAATTTGGTGAAAAGAATTTTCAAATTTGGAGTTGCAGATTGAAAGATATGATTGTTTAAAAAAAATGGATGAGAGAGAATGTGAGTTGGTTTTTTTATTTTTTTATTTAGGAAATGATGCCAGAAAATATAAAAAAAATTAAAAATTAATTTTGTCAACCATGTCCACGACAAAATAGACACACTAGAAAGATAAGCGCATCTTTAGTTATTGATTACAATATAAGATGAGTGATGATGAATATCTCATAATAATAAAGAGTATAAGATATGTTGTATTAATTTTATCGTGGACATAACAACAACTTCTAAATAAGAACCAACCTAAAAGACATAGAAACGGATCTCCTTTATTTATTATTATTAAATATTATTATAATTTTTTTTTGGTAGTGGGGGATCGATGGAGATATCTGTTTTTAGATACGAAAGATTTTATCGAAAAAGAAGACAAGTGAAGCAAATCCGAAATTGGTAGCATGGGAATCATCGGTGGACTCAGAAAATCCAACTTCCAGAGTGTCCATTAAACTACATTCTTAATAGTTAAACATATAAAATAATAGTAATAGTATTATCCAAAGAAACTAGTAAATCACTTGCCTGGCAACAAATGATGATAATGGAGAGACGAATAGAGAGAATTACTTTGAATAAAGTAGGGAAGTTTTAAACTTGAAACTTGAATTGTTTAGTTTAAGAAAATTTTGAAAGACCTCTTGGCTAAACGTTATTCACGACACTGCAGACGTATGACCCGAACCAAATTCTGGATTAGTCAGGTCAGTTAGTCCCACATGCCGGAAGCATTAAGTAAAAATAAATAAGTAAATAAATAAATAAAAATTGAAACCAGATATGTTTATTATACACAAAATTTGAACAATGTGGGAGTCTAAATTAGGTTGCGTCCTCCATTAAAGTTCAAATATGTATTAGCAAGATACTTCTACTATTTAATTATTTTGGACTTTATTTAGTATTTTATAAAAGCTTAAGCAGAGCTAATCTAAATTCTGGGCATGTTTTGAAGAGCATTTTTAAGCATAAACACAACTTTAACGACCAGATCCCAAACTCGATTAAGATCTGGATGGATCGATTCGATCATCAGGCGGGAGCCCGGGATTTTAGTTTTGGGAGGCTAGAATAATTTTTTTGCAATGTTGTGTTACATAGCAAAAAACAAAAAGGCGGCTTTTCGGCATCATGAAATTGCTCACGGCACCACGATTACTCTTGGCACCCTATAAATCACCTTTGGCACCACATTAAATACTTTTATTATTTTGTACAGCATAACGTCGGTGATGCTGACGCTCGTATTGTATTACGCGCGTCAGTGATACTGACGTTGGTTGCCAATCACAATGTCCGTGACGTCGATTTTGCACTTATAAATGTATCAATGTTGAAAATATTGGACCCACTGACGTTGTGAGTGAAATGAACATCACTGGCCCTGACGCATGTAACGTGGTGTCAAAAAGTGATTTGACGGTGTGATTGAGTAAATGAAAAGAAAAAAGGGTGTAAGTATTAATTTCGTGGTGCCAATAGAAGCCGCCAAAAAAAATTGAAATCTTGAATTGAGGGAAAAAAAGATCACTTTGAGTCTATACAACAAAAACACCCAAAATATATTTATTTCATTCAAAGAGTTAATAGAAAGAGACATTAAATTTAAATAATAAAAAACCTAAAAGAAATAAAGAGACTAATTAACATGTTTGTTTAGAAGATCACTACAGTCTAGTGTTCACCTAGTTAGACACATGTGTTGTCGACAAAATGACGATAAAACAGGAATAACGAAAATGACCATAAAATGTGTAATTGAATCAATTGATTAACGTTTTTATGAAAAAGAAAAGATTAAATTAAAGTAAAAGAAAATAAAAATACATCTGTAGATATATGCTTATCTAAGAAAAACTTAACATTTTTGTGAAAAGAAAAAAGATTGAATAGAGTAAATAATATTAAAACACATATCGCATTATTAAGTTATATGCTTGTTTAAGAAAATGAAAACAGAAAAAAAAAAAAAAAAAATAAGGTGCCAATGTTTACTACTATTATTATTTTTTATTTGATAACAAAAGGTAAGTTGCTTATATGAGAAGAAATTTTGAAAGAAGAAAAGGGTTTGTTGGGTGGGCTGATGGATAATGGTGGGCTGATCTGGGTTTTTTAGCTGGGCTGGTCTGGAATATCTTGCTATCTACTTTAAAAAAATTAAAAAAAAATTAAAAAAATTAAAAACTGGGTGGGCTTATCCCACCTCTGCCCATACACACCTCCCCCCTTGTCGATCATGACCCGAGAAAGTCATTAAGTTTATCTCGAATCACAAAACCTCGTATAGCGTACTAAATCATCAAATGTGGAAGTTGGACCTGAAAAGACTCCGAGTACTACAACCACAAATTACATCACGAACAACTGGGTTAACTCCATATCCTCGTAGAAGATCATGACCATAATACTGCATCCGTCCAAAAATGTAAATCAGTTTAGATATTTTTACACATATTAAGAAAAGTTGATTAAATTGATTATGTGTCATTAATTTGATTAAAAGCCTCAAATGACCTTTGACCGTTATTAACGCAAAGTTTTGGAATGTGAATGAATATATAATAAATGAGAGGTAAAAGGAGAAAAATCTAATAAATTCTTAATTGGTTTGCTAAACGAACTTACATCATGACACAAAATCAAAAAGCTAAATTAACTTATATTTTGTGACGGAAGTAATAGTATTATACTCAAAAGTGGACATTAATAAAATTGTCAGGCCAATTAATATCATTTGGAACATATAATGCCCTGCAACTCATCTGGATGAAAAGTAAAGGGTGAGCTATGTCGTTCAATAAGAAAACGTCGCATCAAAATGAACTAAACCACTTATTGGGGTCATTGTAAAGTTGCCAATTATTCTTTCACAAATATGAACTGCGTGAGTAACAGTAACAAAAATATGATATATCAAAGTACTGAACTACCATACTACATTACATGTTTACAAAAAACAATTAAAACATACAACATACATGGAATAAAAGTATTGAACTGACATTAGATATTTTTTTTCATAAATAAATGTTTTGATTATCGTTTGCATACTGAGTTGCCGTCACGAATTAATTTTATCGCAACGAAACGGGGTTCATGAAGGTATATGCATCATCAGTTCATGAAGGTATATGCATTTTCGAATCCATGCTCCTTTTCCGATTCTGAATTTCGAACTGGCACCTCTGCATGCGAATGGTGATAACCTTTACCCTTTCATGTAGGAACACCTCAGTTCGAATCGGGCTTCCTTCACCTATAAAAGGCATATATGCATACGAATTTTACACAAGTTTGAAAGCACCATCGGACCAAAAACTTGAGTGTCCTCGGTTTGATTCAAACAAGTCAACTGTTTGAATCAAACACCTCCATTTTATCGTGAGAGAGATTTTCGTTTGATCCTAAGTGACATTGGAGAGGATGAAACATCTCTAAAAGATAACACTTTGCGTGCCTTGGAGTCTTCTACAATTTCTGTCAAATTCTTATTCATCAAAATTTTCCAACAGTTTTAAGAGATGTCTTCGTTTAAGGATTTGACACTGAATTACTCTGTGGCACCATCGATCCAAGTCATGAATCAGGATTTGGTTTGGCTTGATCGATTTGATGGGCACAACTTCACTCGGTGGCAAGAAAAAAATTCTATTTTTCTTGACAGCAATCAAACTATCATACATTCTGAGTGATGAACTTGCACCTATTCCTGATGAGAATGAGGATGATCCTGATGAACAGAAGAGGGAGTTGCAGGAACAAAGACAGAAGCAAAAGGATGATGACTTCCTGTGCAGGGGACACATTCTGAATGCGTTGTCAGACTCAGTTTACAATGGACACAGGACAATCGAGACAACAAAAGATTTATGGGTGGCGCTGGACAACAAGTATTGCATTGTAGAGGCAAGCACTCAGAAATTTTTGATTGGTAACTATTTCGACTTCAAAATGACTGATGATAAGTCTGTTCTTACCCAAGTTCATGAATTACAATCCATTGTTGCTAATCAGCAAAATGCTAAGATTAACTTGCCTGAACCATTCCAAGTTGGAGAAATTATTGCTAAATTACCAACATCTTGGAATGGTTATAAAAAGAAACTAAAACATGATGAAACCAAGCATACCCTGGAATCCCTCATGCGTCACATACGCATTGAGGAAGACTCTAGAAAGAGGGAATATTCTGAACATGAGGCAGAAAAAGCCAACATGGTTCATGGCCGCCAATCAGGAAACAATAAGCACAAAAACTCTGAACCTAAGAAGGATCATGCAGAATCCTCCAAGAAAAAGTTCAAGGGTGATTGCTTTTATTGCAAAAAACTGGTCATACTGCCCGAGAATGCCGAGTTCGAATAAGGGACGAGAAGGCGAAGAATGGAAAAGCAAACAAAGACCATGTGAATGTTGCAGATGGTAACAATGATCACAACTTTGTTGCTTTTGTGGAAGAAGCCAACTCGATTGGAGTTGAAAAAGGATGGTGGCTGGATACCGGGGCTACAATCCATGTGAGCAATAACAGATCTGAATTCAAAACTTACATGGAATGCATCGATGGACGAGAGGTCAAAATGGCAAATGATGTTCGTGCCAAAGTTGTTGGGAATGGAACGGTGGAACTAAAATTCACTTCTAGAAAAAATCTTACTTTGGCAGAAGTCCTTCATGTGCCTGAGATGGCAAAGAATCTTATTTCTTGAGATCGCCTCAACAAGGCAGGGTTCAAGCTTGTGTATGAATCTGATAATTTAGTTGTATCTAAAAACAATATTTTTATTGGTAAAGTCTACTCTTGTAACGGGATGATTAAGATGAATGTAATAAAAAAATAACTTTGCTTATATTGTTGATTCCTTATCTTTATGGCATGCTAGATTTGGACACGTAAATTACAAATCTGTGAAAAACATGCACAACCTAGGCATTATCACGAAACACACATATGATAATGTTGACAAATGTGTTAAAGGAAATAAAGTTGCACCTTTACTAACACCAATTGGTTTTAGTACAACGGTAAGCGCTTGATCCTAATATGGTATCAGAGCAGGAGGTCATGGGATCAATCCTTGCTACCAACATTGTTTCCACCCTTTATTGTGCAAGTGTTGGGCCTATTTGTTGGCCTTGTGTGCCCGGCCCACACTTGAGGGGGCGTGTTAAAGTGTCCCACATTGGAAACTTGTGGTTGTTTCACCCATCATATTAAGAGATGGACTTCCCTCACCTCATAACCTAGGTTTTGGGGATGAGGCCCCTCATCTTATATGGGTTTGGGCCTATGTTTTCTAATATGGTATCAGAGCAGGAGGTCATGGGATCAAACCCTGGCTCCCTCAGTTTATTGTGCAAGTGTTGGGCCTCTTTGTCTTGTTGGCCTAGTTTGGCCTTGTCTTTGTGTGCCTAGATGGCACGACTTTTATTAGAGGCCCACACTTGAGAGGGGCGTGTTAAAGGAAATAAAGTTGCGCTTTACTAACACCAATTGGTTTTAGTACAACGGTAAGCAAATAAAGTTGCGCCTTTACTAACACCAATTGGTTTTAGTACAACGGTAAGCGCTTGATCCTAATATGTTAAAGGAAATAAAGTTGCGCCTTTACTAACACCAATTGGTGTTAGTAAAGGCGCAAATTTATTTCCTTTAACAAAATGTGATACATGCGTACAAGGAAAAATGACATGTAAACTACATAAATCTGTAGAACACATATCTGAATTACTTGGTCTTATACACTCAGATGTTTTTTATTTGCATCGCAAAGTTTCACGAGGAGGACATAAGTATTTTGTGACATTTATAGATGATTTCTCAAAATATGCTTATGTTTATTTGCTTAAAAGTAAAGATCAAGTGTTAAGTAAATTTCTAATGTTTAAAGCTGAAGTTGAAAATCAATTGAACCGGAAAATTAAGGTTTTACGTTCTGGTAGAGGTGGAGAATACCAAGTAACATAATTAATAAAAATTTGTGAAGAAAATGGTATTGTGCATGAGTTTACTCCCCCGTATTCACCAAAATCAAATGGAGTGGCTGAACGGAAAAACCGAACCTTAATAGATATGGTAAATTGCATGTTAATTAGTTATGGTTTGCCTGATCAATGGTGGGGTAAAGCACTTTTTAAGTGCATGTTATATTCTCAATAGAATTCCCAAAGAATAAGATTGGTAAAATACCTTATGAGTTGTGGTTTGATAGGAAACCTAATATTAATTGTTTAAAGGTTTTGGGATGTCTTGCATACGTAAGAAAACCAAAACCTGAGATTACTATGTTAGGAAGTAAAACTTATAAATGTGTTTTTGTCGGTTATGCAAAAAATAGTACGGCTTATAGATTTCTAAAATTAGAATCTTTCGAAATTATCGAATCAAATGATGCAGAATTTTTTAAACATTTATATAAGTCGTCTTACACAGGCTAAATGGAAATAATGGTAACATTTCCAAGAGAGTTCATGATGAATCACTTGATGATACATCAACACAACCACAACTGATTTGGAACCAAGGAGAAGTAAAAGACAAAGGACAGAAAATCCTTTGGACCTGAATTTGTGACATATTTACTTGAAGGTGATGTAGATAACATTACACACCAAACCAAGTTAATGATGAATGATGATAGTGATCCGTCATATATTCAGAAGTCATTTCATCACGTGATGCTATTTTTTTGGAAAGAAGCAATTAATGATGAAATGAGATCGATCATATCAAATCAGACATGGAAATTAGTAGATTTACCTCGTGGTTTTAAACTAATCCGTTGTAAATGGATTTTCAAGAAGAAGTTAAATGCAGATGGATCCATTAAAAAATACATAGCTCACCTTGTGGCTAAAGGCTTTAAACAACATCATGGCATAGATTATTTTGATACATATGCCCCTGTAGCACGGATATCATCTATCCGTGCGTTGCTATCTCTTGCCTCGATTCACAATTAGTTGTCCACTAAATGGATGTGAAAACGGCTTTTCTAAATGGTGATTTTTAGGAAGAAGTATATATGGAACAACCTAAGGGATTTGTTTTACCGGGACAAGAAAAAAGGCTTGCAAATTGGTATAATCTCTTTATGGTCTCAAGCAAGCCCCTATGCAATGGCATGAAAAGTTTAATAAAGTAATGCTCGAAAAGGGATTCAGAGTCAATGAAGCTGATAAATGTATCTACTCTACATATAGGAATGGTGCATGCATCATTGTTTGTCTATACGTGGATGATATGCTCATCTTTGGTTTGAATTTGGAATCTACAAAGGAGACCAGCAATTAGTGGAAGCTAACTTTGATATGAAGGATTTGGGGGAAGCGAATGTGATCTTAGGAATCAATAATGAGAAAATATGGATGTATATCAATTAATCAATCTCATTATATTGAAAATATTCTTAAAAGGTATGGTCATATGGACCATAAGCCTGCATCTACACCCATGGATCCTAGTATCAAGTTAATGAAATATACCGGTAAATGCTATGATCAGTTACAATATGCAAGTGTGATAGGAAGTCTTATGTATGCTATGCATTGCACAAGAGACCTAATATTGCATATGTAGTTGGTATATTTTGTCGTTTTACCAGTAATCCAGGAAAAGAGCATTGGAATGCAATTTCTAGACTTTTGAGATACTTGAAAGGAACAATTGATTACGGATTACAATATTGTGGGTTTCCTGCTGTACTTGAAGGGTACAGTGATGCAAGTTGGAATAACATATAATCGAATTCTAAATCCACCACTGAATAGATTTTTACCTTAGGAGGTGCAACTGTATCTTGGTATTTGAAGAAACAAACTTGTGTTTCAGATTCGACTATGTTAGCAGAATTTATTGCATTAGCAGATGCAAGTAAAGAAGCGGAATGGCTAAGAAATTTATTCATTGATATTCCTTTATAGGAAAGCCATCTCCAGCAGTAATGATACATTGTGATAATAAAGCAACTTTGTATTTAGTTGCAAGTAAGACTTACAATGGTAAGCATCTACCCTTAAGTCTGAGACATCAATCTCTTCGTGAATTGCTTAAACAAGGAGTAATCTATGTAGAGTCAAAGAATAACCTAGTGATTCTTTGACAAAAAGGATCAAGCTAGAGAAATGATTGCAAAAACAATGAGAGGAATGGAATAAGGTCTATGAAACATTAGTTAGCCTTGCAAGGGAACCCTAATTATGTATTGAAATATAAGCAAAGTTCAAAGGGTACAAACAAGTTAATGTCTAACTAAAGGAGCCACGGAGTATTTAATAAATCTCTAATGTGAGTAAATACCGCATGGTAATGGTTGAATATAGTTCTTAATAAGTCGTATATAAGTGACACGCGGTATCTCTTTTAACGGACTTACCTATGTGAGTGTGAAAGTCAGGCCGCTTTCTATGAGATAAAGACCATCTCTGGAGCACTCATGAATATCGGGATATAATGCATGGCCATTAATGCGTTGGAATAAAGAGACACTCTTTTATCGGAATATATGTGTGATAACTCCGGTTACATCACGATGGGGTCCTTGGTTCAAGATGCGTTCACCATAGCACCCTGATGAAACTTTGAGTTATTTACACTAAGTGGAAGTTCAAAGTCAAAAACTACTTTCATGTATGTACGATTTTCTACGATGATGCTTAGTCCGTGTCTGCATGAACTACGATGACTTGATCCCCAAAAGGGTACATAGGCAATCACATTAAGTGATGCAGCCGCTTCATTCATTTGGCTTTTGACACATAAAATGTTTTCTGAAAAAATAGGGGGAAATTGTTAGATATTTTTTCATAAATAAATATTTTGATTATCGTTTGCATACGAGTTGCCGTACGAATTAATGTTATAGCAACGGAAACTCGTAGGGATTCGGGGGCAACACCCCCGAAACCTAAACCAATACATGCATCAGTTCACGAAGGGATATGCATTTTCGAATCCATGCTCCTTTTCAGATTCTGAATTTCGAACTGATGCACCTCTGCATGCGAATGATGATAACCCTTACCCATTCATGTAGGAATGCCTCAGTTCGAATTGGGCTTCCTTCAGCCTATAAAAAGGCATAGTATGCATACGAATTTTACACAAGTTTGAAAGCATCATCAGACCAAAAACTTGAGTGTCCTCGGGTTTAATTCAAACAAGTCACTGTTTGAATCAAACACCTCCATTGTATCCTGAGAGAGATTTTTGTTTGATCCCTAAGTGACATTCGAGAGGGACGAAACATCTCTTAAAAGAGAACGCTTTTCGTGCCTTGGAGTCTTCTACAATTTCTGTCAAATTCTTATTCATCAAAATTTTCCAACAACTTACATCAAATAATTTACTTAAATTTTACATATAAAAATGTTTATGGACACTGCTTTGGGAAAAAATTATCCTAAAAGGTTTATGGACCATGGAACAAAAATCCTGCGTCCACCCTGAGTATAACCTAGAACATGATCATTCAACATTTAAGAACATAAATTCCTTGCATAATAATGGTTCCACAACATGAACATATGAATTTATCAACAAGCTAGATCATAATTAGCGTTCATATAATGTCATTTTGTGCTTAATTACTTTTAATCATTTCACATTCAGGTTTAGCCCTTTAAACACGATTACAATATTAGACATTATAAATTCCAGATCGTATCGCCATTTTTTTAAACTGCAACCATTTATTAAAGTGACTTATCTATCATGTATCGCCATTTTACGGCAAGGTAGAAGCCAGAGCTACCATCGCTGCACGGCGAAGAAGGAACTACATTACAAGGATCACCACCTCAACAACCACCTGAATATCCAGAAACTTGCCATTATACAACACCGACAGGGCTGGCCCACCCATTAGACCTGCCAGACGGCCACCGAAGGCCCACCGTCAAGGCGGGCCCTCTGATTCATGTTTTCTTAAAAAAAAAACGTGTAGGTCCAATCTAACCAACCTAATATAATGTGTTAAAAAATTACATGAATTGATAAATGCTCAATTACTGAGAGGCCACGAAGGCCCACCGTCATGACGACTGCAATTACATGTTTTGCTTTAAAAAAATCGTGTAGTTCCAATCCTAACAAACCTAATATACTGTGCTAAAAAAATTACATGAATTGATAAAGGCTTAAATTATAGCCTCACTAATATATGTGTTCAAAAAATTACTTGAATTGATAAAAGCCAAAATTATAGGCTCAGATTTATAATAACTGAGATACATCAATTCAAATTCATAGGTGCATCCGTTCAGTTAGGGTGTTTATCTTTCAGGAGCGCTTCCCCGAGCTCCCACGAGTTGGTGTTGCCCTCTCGACCCTTGCGAAGGGGCGTTGCCCCCTCGATCCACCGCGACGACTGACCGGGCAGGTCGAACCCTGTCAAAGCCATCAAAAATTCTTGAAATCCGACTCATTTGACACTAAAGGAATAACAATCACTAAGTATAACTCGTTCCACATGAATACAAAACATTGAAGCTAACTTAACCACCTCTACTTTAAAACAAAACATGAATGATAAGGGTAGAAAAGTTAGCTTACAACCGGAAAAGGTGCGAAATACGATCATGTGGCATCCGTAAATGTCCTCCCAGGGTACCTGTACTAATATCGACAAGAAACACAACATCCAAGAATACACATGTATGGAGATATCAAAATGAAACGGATCGCCACAATTCATCAAAAACAAAAACACCACACTAGCCCCCAATACACACTTCTTCGGGTTATATTACAACAAAACTTACCCAAAGTATCTTAATACACACTAAAGAAACACAGTGAAACAAGAGGGGAAAGAAAAGCAATAAAAGCACATTCTGAGTTTGAATTCCTCAGCTCGACTTTCTACCCTGAACTATGTCAAGGATAGTTATACCAAAGAAGAGAAACCGTTGCTTTTCCCTACCAAAATCGTAGGAATTGAGCACCCCCTAAAAATGAAATATAAGAAACATGAGGCTCAATCCCCACCACCATGATTGGTTCGATGAATCCATTGCACAGAACAATGAATTCACTTTCCCCGAACTAAAACATATCCCCACTAACAATGACTCACACACCAAGTATGAACATTTAGGCTCAACATCAACAACAAACTCAATAGGGTGCAACCCCATAGGTATATGATGAGGCTCGGCGAAAAAGGAATAGATGATTCAATAATAACAAGATCCATACCCTCTTGTAGCATTCCTCGGAGGTGACTTCAATTATACTTTCTCGTTCTATCCTTTCAACCTCCTCTAACAGTTGTTGCACTTGATGTTCTGAAATCCGTATGGCTGTTTGCATTGTTGCGAAGCCATTACGAAAATCTTTACCTTGTTGTTCAACTATTCGTTCAAGTGCCGTACGTTGCTCCGTTAGGATCTCAGATTCCGGAGGTGGAGAAGTATCGAGTTGTTGATTGGAGTAACTTGGGGCATTCTCCCACTCATTTTCGTATGATGTGGTGTATGGGTTGAACTGATAAAATGGTTGTGTATGGTAAAACCCATAGCACCGTAATTGTAATATCCGAATGAGTAAGGATAGGAGTCGTAATTGTAGTATGGATTCATCATCTGCAAATCAGGGAAACAACATGAACACAATCACAATATCTAGTCACTACCACTACCGAAGTAAATGGTGTGACACTTCAACAACAACAAATAAAACAAACTATACATAGAAAACAAATAAGAAAAATGACCTAATCCTAAAACTCAACTAACTTACAAGATATCAACCGGATTACCCAGCAACGACGCCAGAAAACTTGATGGCCGTTTTATAGTATACCAACTTTGACTGGCAGAGTACCGAGTCGGTTGTAGTATAAAACTAGCGAGCAAGGTCGTAATCCCACAGGGAATCTAGTTAAGTACCAAAGCTAGCGTCAACTCTAGTTCAGATCAACAAGATTTTTGGAAAGGTTATTAAACTACAACGTGCTATTTTTACAATGACTAACTTAAAACGAGGGTTTTAAATGATTAAAAGCAATTTCCGAGCTATGATCAAATCAACTACTTACTAAACCCTAGCTAAGTCCAGAGGTATTCTTCATTCACCTAAACGTCTCGATGTCATACGTATGGTGTCGTCTCCTATTTCCGAGAATAGACATTATTTCAATAATCTACCCTCCTATGTAAGGTTCAACAGTCCGCTGACCGGATTTAACTGACGTAACACGGTCTATGGTCAATGAAACGCTATACAAGTCGATATAAACCTCACACACGAAACCGAATCTGAACAACTCAGTCGATTTTACAGGGTGATCCTCGAACCCCGGTTCCCGTATCCTCTCGCAAAATACATTTATAAAGACGATACGTGTAATACGATTATCAAATGGCCAATTTAACAAACATGATTAAGTATAAGTTCTAGGACTACAAACACATCAAGAATAATCGAGTCAAACATCAAGAACAACACATGAACAAGCTAGGATCCAATTTCGATGATTATTGCATAACTCGGCTATAAAACGATTAGCTACTCATATTAACTATCAAAACACACGATTTAATCATAGAATATGAACAAACAAACAAAAGATGGAGATTAGAAATACCTACAAAAGCTGAAAACCGGTAGAAATCTAAAAACGAGAAAACTAACCAAATATAAATATAATCCAAGATGATCCAAGTGCCTATTACAAAAGAAGATGTTGTAAAAGCTTAAAATCTATCTATGGTGGTTTTGGGGAGTCAAAAATCGCCAGGAAATGCTGTGGAAGATCATCTATATCCAACCTCCACTCAAAAATAGGCTTTTATAGTGTTAGGAGGATTAGATTGATAGTCGTGCGCCTATGGAAAGGCAGGCGCACGCCTAGAAAATATCTAAAATATCCCAGCTTTAACCGTCATAGGCAGGCGTGCGCCTATGGTTTTCAGTGCGCTGGCATGTTTTGTCCTCAAAATGAGCTTCCAAGCATCCTGAAGTTTCGTATCACGTTTCCCGGGCATCTCGAACACTTAGCTTCTGAAAAACATCAAAACACATACCAAACGTAACCCCTACGGGACATTAGGGTGACCGAGAATGAATGTAAAACACCGAAAAAGACCGAGATTCTTGGATTACATATCCGAATCTAAGTAAATAGTAAAAGCGGTTTAGAATGCATCAAAACCTAACCAAATACTCCTAGAATTGTACAAAAGCGAGCCGTTACGGATACAAAATCAGGAAACAGAGTCGAGTTGACTCTCATCAGAGGTGCAAATGTATCTTGGTGTTCGAAGAAACAAACTTGTGTTTACGATTCAACTATGTTAGTAGAATTTATTGCATTAGCAGATGCAAATAAATAAGCAGAATGGCTGAGAATTATTTATTGATATTCCTTTATGGGAAAAGCCATCTCGTGATAATGATACATTGTGATAATAAAGCAACTTTGTATTCAATTGCAAGTAAGACATACAATGGTAAGCATCGACACTTAAGTCTGAGACATCAATCTCTTCGTGGATTGCTTAAACAAGGAGTAATCTCTGTTCACTATGTAGAGTCAAAGAATAACCTAAGCGAGTCCTTAGGCGAAAGGACTAGCTAGAGAAATGATTGCAAAGACAACGAAAGGAATGGGATTAAAGTCTATGAAAATTTAGTTTGCTTTTGTGGGAACCCTACTTATGTTTTGAAAAATAAGCAAAGTTCAAAGGGTATAAACAAGTTAATGTCAAACCAAATGAGCCTTTAGAGTTTTTAATAAATCTCATTCATGAAATCTCTAGTGTGAGTAAATCTTTGCATGAAGGTTGAATCTGATTCTTAATAAGTCCTATATATTATTGGAGAAGCCCGACACGCGGTATCACTTTTAATGGACTTACCTATTGAGTGTGGAAGTCGGGCCGCTTCTATGAGATAAAGGCGTCTCTACAGAGCACTCAAGAATTTTGGGATATAACGCATGGCCATTAATGCGTTGGAACAAAGAGACACTCTTTTTTGAGAATAGTATGTGTGATAACTCCGGTTACATCATGATGGGGTCCTTGGTTCAAGATCGTTCACCATATATAACACACGATGAAACTTTGAGTTATTTACACTAAGTGGAAGCTCAAAGCCAAAAGCTACTTTCATTTATATACGATTTCCTACGATGATGCTTAGTCCGTGTGCAGTATGAACTACGATGGCTTGATCCCCAAAAGATGCGTAGGCAATCACATTAGGTGATCGACCATTTCATACATTTTTCATACAAAAATATTTTCGAAAAAATAGGGAAATTGTTAGATATTTTTCATAAATAAATATTTATTATCGTTTGCATATGAGTTGCTATACTGAATTAATGTTATCATAGCGAAGCAGGGTTAGATCGAAGGGTTTTATGCATTTTGGATCGGATTCATGTATATTTTGATTCATGCATCAATTCGAGGCGATGCACCTTTACGTGAGTGCATGCATTCGGTGAAGCAGTGACAACCCTACCCTATCGTGCAAGAGAGTACCTCCATTCGTTTATAGGATACTTGCAGCCTATAAAAGGCACAACATATGCAAACGAAAAACACACAATACATAGCATCATCATAATTTTGCAGAGTGTCCTCGGGTGTGATTCAAACAAGTCACTATTTGAATCAAACACCCTCCATTAATATCTGAGAGAGATTTTCGATTGATCCCTAAGTGACATTCGAGTTGGACGAAACATCTCTTAAAAGACAACATTCTTAACGTGCCTTGGAGTTTCTTCTCTGTCAAATCCTAAGCACTAAATTTTTTCCAACAAGGACGACTTGTGCCAGTTCAGCTATTAGGAACAGAGGACAAACTGTGTCATTCGGGTATAAAGGTCAGCGGACGACCTACACCATGTCGATTTACTGATATAAGAGTGACAAGCGCTACGCTGAAGATGAGCCCTACTGATAGAGCCCCAATACTGAGCTGAACCATGTCGGGTATGGACCAATGACGACTTGTGTCATCTCGGCCGATTAATGTATAAAGGTGTCATGCGCCATTCTCGATACATATTGTGCCAAATTCCGGACTTGTTTTTTGATGGTGGGCATTAGAATTGAGACCAGATAAGGTCAATGTCTTGATGCAGCTTTATGAGACTTGATCAATGTCATCTGTAGAGCGTTGAAAACTGATAATTGTTTTTGGAAAAGAAAACTGATAATTAGCTTGGCCTTTTTAAAAATGTTAATTTTATTCGAAACACTATATTCTAAGGGCATTAATCATAATTTATATATTAAGTTTACGTTAACAGCACATTAATTATTAAAAAATAGATATCATAATACAAACAATTTTAGGAAAAAAATTGAAAATTACAAGTAAAGTAAATTAAACAAAAAATGATGAATATGGCGTTCAATTTTGGGAAAATTCTTTACATGGAGTTGTGATAAATTGTGATCAATAGATTGGTTGTAAATTTACAGAAGAATGCTGGCATATGTATTATCATGATCTTGTAAATGACTTCGATCGATCGCCGTGACGTCGTGTAATCGATATCTGAAGACACGCACGACACGCTCCGACTCGCTCCGACACCGTGTCCGACACGTGTCGTCTGATTAAATTAATATTATTTAAATTTTAAATATTTGACACGCTTTCGACACACTGTCGACACTCCTGAACCCAATTTTTTAATTTTTTTTTTCTTTATTTAAGTTTTTTTCAATGGAAACGTTAAAATACATGATTTTCATTTCTATAATAATTAAATAAATAATAGATTTTTGTCCAGAATGACAAAATTATCAAAAAAATCGGGATAGAAGGAAAATTTGTAATTTAATAGAGAAAAAAGAATAATTATGAAGTATAAATATGAAGTAACAAATGTGGAATAGAGTAAATATGAAATAATGATTGTGAAGACAAAGTAACATTAACACGTTAAGTAACAATTTTAAAGTAACAATTGTGATTTTGTCCTTTATAATCGTGAAAATATTACATTTGTCTTGGGGCCATAAAGATTTTTGACTTAAAATTAAATCCATAATGTTAAATAATAAAAAGAATTACAAATAATGTAAGTGTTGTAGGCATGTAAGAATCACAAACGTACTAGTGAAACGGGACTCCGTGCAACGCACGGAGTGCCCATACTAGATGTTTACATTAATGTCAAAAACTATTAAATATAAAATACATTTCAACTAAAATATCACTCTACACATTTTAAGTATAACACAATATAAACGGCGAAATTTAGCCCGGAAAAAAAATTGAAAAAAAAGATTAAAATTAAAATCTGATGAACAGTAAAATGCATGGTCGATGAGTTGCACGTGAGTTACCATCATCCAGATGTTTACCTTAATGTCAAAAACTATTGAATATAAAATACATTTCAACTAAAATATCACTCTCTGGCATTTTAAGTCTGACAACACAATATAAATGACGAAATTTAGCCCGGAAAAATAAATTTTGAAAAAACAAAATTAAAATCCGATGAACAGTAAAAAGAAGATGGGTTGTTGGGCCAGTGAACAGTAGAAAATGGACGAAAAAGAAAAAAAAAAAAAAAAAAAAAGTTGGGCATTTTTGGCGATAAGCGATAAAATAAATAAATAAAAAAAAAACACGTGTCACTCCCAAAATCCCTCCCAACCCCTTTCCTTTCTTATTACATAGTTAGGATTAGGATATATATATATATATATATGGATTACAGTGAAAGAATAATAGCGTACGAAAAAGAATAATCTGATAAGAATGACAATTTTCAACATATAGTAAAAAATCCGAATGAAATAATGAGAATGGCGTGAAGTAACAATGCAATAAAAATGATAATTATTTTTCAACATATAGTAAAAATTACGAGTGAAATAATGATAATACGTGATGTACATTGATCATTTCTTACTACATTTTTTCTAGTATTACTACATGTTTAATGTGTAACTACGTTTTTTTATTGTAACTATATTTTATTGATTTTTATTATTTCTTTATATGTTATTGAATTTTTTTAGCTGTGAATACACATCTAAAATGGAGCATGACGCCTTTATACATCACTCGGCCGAGATGACACAAGTCGTCATTGGTCCAGAATGGAGCATGGTTCAACTCGGTATTGGGGCTCTATCAGCATGGCTCATCTTCAGCATGACGCTTGTCGCTCTTATATCAGTAAATCAACATGGCATAGGTCGTCCGCTGACCTTTATACCCGAATAGCGCAGATTCGTCCCCCATTCTAATAATAGGCCGGCGCGCGGCCGTACTTTGTCCCTACTAGCTGGAATGAGGCAAGACATCTATGGTCTCTTATTCCCAACGTGGTGCAGGTCACATCAGTTTGTAATATCGATTATGGCGCAGGTCGTCCTCGGCATCATATAGCCGTTACCTCCATTAAGCGACCCTTCCGGACATTGCGCACACATTATACCCTGATGGGTATAAATAATTCCACCACCTCAACAGTAGGGGACAACCCACTGCGGCCATCCTCCGGCATGACAAGAGAGATCGCAAAATGGGCGGCGGTGTCTCACCTCGCCGCGATCAAGGCATTTGCGGTCCCGAGGCAAGTGCAATGAGATCCTGTGAATCTCATCCAGGCAAGTCAAGAAGGTGGTCGCCCGGGCGAGGCCAAAGAGGGCTTGCTCGCTTGCGACCTCGAGAGAGATGGCGCCGATTGATCAGATCTTTTCCCCACTTGTAACTTAGATATTTCGTCTTGCTTAGTATCTAAGTAAGACCTAGCTATTAGTAAAATATCTAATAGATTACTTGTTCCTAAGTTATCCACCTCTATAAAAGGGTGGTCATTGTAAACTAAAAAGGATGAGATATGAAAAATACACACTATACTTGCAAGCAAAAGCTCTCTCCATTCTAACTCTCTCCATACCACCACCCGCGGATAACACCACACCTTAAATCTGATGAGATATCCACCATCCAAACACCGCAAGGACACCCGTGACGATTTAGACATCTTTGATTGGCTCCGTTACCGGAAACCGATTGTGTAAAAATCACCTAGAGCTCTCATTCAGGAGGAGATAATCTTACAAAGAAAAGTCCTCAAAGCGCCTTTATTTCTTCCTTTACCAAAGAAATCGCTCAAAAGCCACCCCTTGAGAGATGGCCGGAAGTAAAGGGCATCTAACACCCCAAACCCCCTGCAAAGGTACTATGCTACATCAAGCTCGTGGGGAAGGCGTGGGAGAAAGCGCTAGACAATCTCCTGCGAGAAGGAGAAGGGATCGAGAGAGGGTCTTAGCACTAGCGATGCTCGAAATGTCATTAATCAAAAAACCAAGTCGAAAGAGGCTATTGTTGCCTGGATGGAACTCGCAGAGAGAGGTCACAACAAAGCCAAAGATCGATCCCGAAATACAACCGGGCTTCGGGGAGGACCCGGAGGTCGCGCGAAATGAGGAATACGCCAGGTCTGGCTGAAACTATGTATCTCACCAATTCCCTTTGGTGGCTAAGGGCCAGGCCCCTATGACGATTCGAACCCGAATCCTCCCGAAGCGAAATCCCTCTTGCGATCGCGAGACGGGG
The DNA here is from genome assembly GCA_026214975.1 of Gentiana macrophylla. NCBI lineage: Eukaryota > Viridiplantae > Streptophyta > Magnoliopsida > Gentianales > Gentianaceae > Gentiana > Gentiana macrophylla. Next base: position 170,281,765 of record CM047805.1, on the reverse strand, counting down.
CCGCCAGAGCCAAATTCGACAAATCGGCGTAGAGAGAGGCGTGCACTCTTCAGTCGCTATGGACCGAGGAAAGAAATTCCACGAACCTCGGCCCCCAAGATCGCGACCATCAAAAAGGAAGAGGATCGACAAAGGGTCGCGTTTAATAGGTTGGGTGAGAAGGACAAGGCTTTAGCCCCAAGTCGTCTCGACCTTCCTAGAGAAGAGATGCCCATCGGCCGGGATAGACACGCACAAGATGCCCGCACAATTTCTCGGGAAAAGAGGGCCCGCCAAGAGGATCACGAGATCATAGGGAATCAGGCGTAGAACGGGCGAGCGATCACGCAAGCACGCGATCGCGACCGAGAATCGACCCTATTTTGGCGGAGCGGATGGAGGTAATGAGAAAAGAGCTTGCGAAATTAAAAAGTCGAGGCCCGTCGAGAAAGTCGCCCCAATTTCGAGGATCGGCGTACTCGCTAAAGGATTACGAAACATTGCCTCCCGTGAGAGAAAAGGTTAGTTATCGATTTACAACTATTACAATGGAAACTCATGCCCAAACGAGGCGGCTCACGCGTTCGAGGGTCGCATCACCCTTGCTACACAAAATAAATCCGCTGGTGCATCGCATTGGTTGGCGGCATGCACGAGGATAGGGCTGCGTCCTGGATACGCGGGCTCCTCATGGCTCGATTGAAAGTTGGGAGGATTTGTCGGAAAAGTATGTCGAGAGAGTTTGAATCGGCAAGCGAGGCCAAGAAAACCATTGAGGACCTATATGAGGTTCGTATGGGAGGGCATGAATCGGAAAAGAGTATTACGAACGGTTCGTCGAGAATATATGATCAAACAAGGAACATTCAGACGAGCGGTCATAACATGTTTCCTCGCGGAATTGCCAAAGGCCGATGGCGAATTCAATCTGCGGCCCCCAAAGCGGGTCTCGAGGAGATGTTAGAAAGGGCGAGAATGATGGGGGGTCGGCGGCGCCGTCTGCGGAAAGCAAAGCCTAAAGGCGAGCCACGTTCGCGAAGGAGGATCGCGTGGATGACCGTAAAAGGAAAAGGGCGAGATACTAATCGCGATCGTGAGGTAAAAAGCCGTACAAATTTAGCGAGGATAATTTTACCCGCTCAACACCAAAGCATCCCAAATCTTGTTTGAAATTCGTGAACATTTCGACAAACCAAAGCCTATGAGGCGATCGATAGTCGCGATAAATCCAAATCTGCGACTATCACAAGGACCATGGCCACATCACCGATGAATGCTTCACCCTGGTAGCGCGAGATAGAAAGGCGATCCGTGAGGACCAGCCAATAAATATAAGCGAGGGAACAACACTCCCGATCAAGGGCGCCAACCTCGCGTCTATCGAGAGAGAGGTTGGTCATCCACGGGAATATTCGGCAACCATCAATGAAATCTCGGATAAATCAAATCAATACCCGCGGCAAAAGCGATTGTGTTGGGAGAGAATGAGAAGGGAATCATATTCACAAAAAGCGGTGACAACGATCGGTGGCCTATGGAGATACCCCTCATTCTAAAGGTGGGGTGAGCGACAAGCGCGGCGTCAACCGAGTAATGGTCGACACGAGGGGCCGGCGCGGCGTCTATTTTCATTTGTTTAAAGCGGATCGGATTCGGGAGGCCAAGTTAAAACCCTACCTTGGGGTCCTCGAAGGTTTTACCAACGACACGATGCGGGTCAAAGGCACGATCGACCTCGATATCATTTTGGCGACTATGAGCCTGTAGAGCGGAGATAATAACCTTCTTGGTAATCGACACGCGCCTCTTTACTACAACATGATTTTGGGAATCCCGGCTATGAAGAAGTTCCAAATGGTGGCGTCCGTTCTCACCAGCGGGTCAAATTTCACGTAGGGGAAGAAGTTGGGGTCGCCTTCACCGACGACTGGAGCTTTCCTCGACTATATGACCAAAAAGCAGGGTCGACTCTGGCGACCACGCATTTGGATGGTCTTAACACGACTACGGATCGAGTTGCTATGATGAAAGAAATCTCGGAGAAGGCCGTAGAGGTAGAAACATTGCAAGTTCGGGGCGAGCCCGACTTCACTTTGCCGAAGGCGAGTTGATCGAGGTTATAATAAGCGTCAAATATCGATCAAAAGATAAAAATAGGATCGAGGACTACCGAGGGAGAAAGGAAGAAGCGATCGAGCAAAGCAAACTTGGGCGCATTCGCCTGGGAGGTAAGCGATATGAGAGGTGTAGAATCGGAGGTCGCCTTGCATAACCTAAGTGTCGATCCCAACTTCAGGCCAATACAACAAAGGCGCGTCAATTCTCTACGAAAAGGAAGGTCGCAATAAAAATTGAGGTCGAGAAACTTTTAGCGGCCAGGCATAATCAAAGAGCTTCAATATCCCACCTGGTGGCAAATGTAGTAATGGTGAAAAAACACAGCGGCAAGTGGCGGATGTGCGTCGACTTCACCGATCTAAACAAAGCTTGCCCAAAGGACCCTACGCGCTCGCCGAATCGATAAAATGGTGGATGGGATCGCGGGTTTTGAGACCTTAAGCTTTACGGGCGCCTATTCCGGCTACCACCAGGTCAAAATGGCCGATGAAGATAAGAGCGGCGCGCCTTGGGGCGCGGGGCGGCTATATTACTATGAGATGATGCCGTTTGGCTAAAAAACCTTGAGCTCAACCTATCGAGAGAATGGTAAGCGAGTTTTTGACCTTGAGATAGGCAAGAACATGAGGCCTACATTGATGACATGGTCGTGAAATCAAGTCGCCAAGATCACTTGGAGGACCTTCAGCGAAACCTTTGCAAGCGTGAAGAATCACTCGATGAAACTAAACCTACGAAATGCACTTTTGGGGTCAGGCGGGAAATTTACGGGCTTTATGGTAAGTCAAAGGGGATCGAGGCAAATCCCGAAAAAATCGAGGCCCTGGTCAACATGAAGCGAGCCTACAAGTATTAAGAAGTACAGTGGCTCAGCGGCGGGATCACGACTTTGGGTAGGTTTGTCTCGAAATCTGCGAGAAAGAAGTGCGCCTTTCTTCAAAATTACGAAAAAGTGGTGCCTTCTCTTGGGCAGCGGAATGCTCCAGGCATTTAAAGACCTCAAAGAATACTTATCAAGACCGCCGTTGCTAACGACCCGAGGCTCGGGATACTCTGTTTTTATATTTGGCGACCTCGAGATAGGGCCGTAGCATTTGACACTTGTAAAAGAGGAGGAAGGCTCGCGAGGAAGCGATTTTATGTTTCCAAAGCTCTAAGCCCGTTGAAAGTCGTTATTTTAATATAGAAAAGTTGGCTTATTGTGTTGTTATATTTGCCCGCAAATTAAGGGCTTACTTTTCATCGCACACCATCGTAGTATTATCAAATGCATCGCTAAGGCGGGTTCTTCACAAGCCGGACACTGTCCGGTCGATTACTCCGATGGGCCATCGAGCTTCTCGAGTTCGATATCCGATATGAGCCCCGGAGAGGCTGTAAAGGCCCAAGCTCTCCCAGATTTCATAAGCGAGAAACAAGCAGCGAAGAGGTGAAAAAGCGACTCTGCTCGAGCGCGACCAAGATAGGGTCACCATGAGAGGGCGAGCCTATCAGGCCAAGTCCTTTGTTGGCGACTCTACGTTGATGGCTCCGCTAATCACAAAGGGTGTGGCGGCGGGAATAATCTATTAGAACCGGGGAACATCGGAAGAAATTGAAGCAGGCTACGAGATTTGATTTCACCGCCTCTAACAACGAGGCGAATCTGAGGCCGTCATTCTTTGGGTTGAAACTTCGCCAAAGCCATGAAAGTCGAAAATATACAAGTATTTTGCGACTCACAGTTGGTGGTAAATCAAATCAATGGGTCATATGGCATTCATTGCGAAATTTTACAAAGGTATATTAACCTCGTCAAAAGACTCGAAGGCAGCTTCACATATTGTCAATTCAAAAACATCCCTCGAGAGGACAATCATAGGGCAGACTACTTGTCCAAATTAACCAGCGAAGACGCGTCGTGCGATCCCAGCATCATGGTCGAACACCTATCGGAACCCGCCATCTCCCAGGGCGAGATCATGGATTTCCAACCCAGTAACACTTGTTGGGTCGACATCATGAAGTCTTATATTGAGTTAGGAGAGCTTCCGAGCGACCCTTGCGAAGCTAGGGCCTTAGTAAGAAGGGCCGCAAGATATACGATTATGGACGACGTGCTTTACCGTCATTCATTCTCGAAACCCCTTACTGCGATCGTCACGACTGAGGAGGTAGCGGGAATCTAACGAGCTACATGAGGAATGTGCGGCGGCCATTTCTCCAATCGAACACTAAGCGCGAAGGTACTTCTAGCCGGATATTATTGGCCAAAATTAGATGAAAGGCGCCAAAGCTCATACCCGCGCATGTGATACTTGCCAGAGGTTCGCAAATATCCCCAGGCTACCCTCGGTCGAACAAAGCATAGTGGTATTTGCACGGCCTTTTCGACATGTGGGCAATCGACCTCATCGGACCTTTGAAGAAGAATTCGCTCAGGTTCTTGATGCGTTGTCGTCGCGGTGGATTATTTTACTAAATGGGTGAGGCTAAGGCCTTGGTAAAAACCAATACCAGGGACATAACATACTTTTGCTCGATCAAATATGGACAAGATTTGGTGTTCCAAGAGTGATGGTTTCGATCACGGACCTCGGTCGAGAGGCAATTCGAGTGCGGTCGTGAGGAGAACAATGTTAAACATTGGCAATCCTCCGTATGCTACCGCAGGAAATGGGCAAGCGAAAATGCCAACAAGCAGGTCCTAAGTGTGTTAAAGAAGAGCACAGGTGAGAAAGGCGGGCCAGCGGCGGATCACCTTCAGCGACTCTATGGGCACTCGGGGCGTCGCGAAAAAATCACAATGAGGGAAACTCCTTTTGCTTTAACATATGGATGCGAGGCTATGGCGCTGTGGAAATGGCCTTACCAAGCCCTAAGGTCGTTTTTCACGAGGTCAATAACACTGGCGGCGTAAATTCGAGCTCGATCTAGTAGAGAGGGCGCATCCAGGCATCTCTGATCGTCTAGTCAATTATAAGCAGTGACAAAGCGTCATCACGACAAGCGTATTCGCAATCATCACTTACCGCCGTCGGAGATTCGTTTACAAAAAAGACAAGCCACGGGCCCACGAAGCGAAAAAAGGAAAGCTATCGGAAAAGCTGGGAGGCCCCTACAGTTTGCGAGTTATCAAAAAGGGACGTACATGCTAAGTGACAAGGAGGGCCTTGAGTATAATAGGCCATGGCATGCTGAGACAATCTGAAAAAATACTATATGTAACAAGCCAATTCAAATAAAATTTGTTCTTCCAAATTGTATTTACATTCTTGTCTTTTCGTCATCATCAAAAAAAAAATCAAAAAAAAAAAAAAAAAAAAAAAATAGCGATGAAAAGTTTTTTCAAACATATCGATCAAGCCTGGACAAACTTCCATCAAGCTGCAGGATGGTTATCTTCCTCCGATCACATGTATGGAGGTCCAAAAGCGACATCACGCTTGCAAAGGGCTCCACGGATAAGTTTTTCAAACATATCGGTCGAGTGTATGGAAGGGACCCTGGCGCCGCTGCATAATTTGGATATATCGATGCAAAAGGCATGCGGCGACCAGTACCACGGCGACCTTGAACCGCCGAGCACGCATATCTTAGTGCCTCGCGATGGATCAACACTCCCCAGTCTATATCCACTCGATGGTCGCGAATGGCGTGCAGAAGGAGCGCTTCGCTCTCACTAACAACATCAGCATCGGCAGTGATAAGAGCGCGGGAATTTATAAACTTCTTCCACTCACGGTCGCTGCGAGAGAGGTCGGGGCTTGATCACTCCCAAAGACCAAACCCGCGATTCTCGGGAGCGGCTCGCACATTGCAATACCAGGCGAGACGCCTATTTTCCTCATCCGCAAGGTCAGGCGATCTCATAATGGGAGGAGGGATTTATTGCGGGTATGTTAAAAACTTGGTTAATTCTCTCCGGAGTAAAGATAGCAGGAACACCCGGAGAGAAATGCGCTCACTTGCCCGCCCGGAGGCTACATCGAGACAACACGGAGTAAAATTCCCGTATCATGGTAACATTAACGCTCCGGAGGCTCGGCAATAAATTCCCACCAACGAGAAAGCGAGCGCGGCATGGGCCGTCTTATTCGTTGTTCATTTAAGCCCCTCTCCTCGTAATATCACGCCACTCAAAAAAATCCCGAGAAATAATCCCAGCTACGGGGAAGCGGTGGTGAAAAAGGGAAACATCCCGGATGGGACGAGCTTTGAATATCCGAACACTGTTTGCTTTCCCTGGATGAGACATAGAGTTTGGAGGATAAGCGGTGAAGAGGATAATGAGCGATTGAGGAAGAAAGCAAAATTCGAGTATGAGGCAAGAGGTAAAGTGAGTTCCAAAATAACCCCTTTTTATACCGAGAGAAGGTATAATCAGCGGTTGGGATTAAGCTGGATCCTAGGGGCGGATATGCAAAGCCCGACCGAAGACCAAAGGCAACGAGGCGCCGGACCATAAAGAGGCCGAAATTTATAGCTCTGATTACAAGCGACACCTAGTCATTAGGGGTCGTAACTCTCTGCGTTAATGACACAGTCAAAGGCGCTTTAACGAGGCTCTATCTTACGGCAAAAGCACTTTGCTCTCAATAAGGCCATTTGAAACTTTGAAAAATTAGCGTCGCGTAGCGACTATGGTTAGAACAAGGCAGCGGCGTTTCATGACGGTCGGCGCCGCCAAATTATTAAGCGACCTCGCACGAATCAAGAGGACAGAGCCTGAGAGAATAAAATAACACATCACGACCTCGCGAAAGCCGCGCGGATCGAATCGGCGACAAGAAAAGCCAAGTTGTATAAATTGAAAAATGCGAGAAAATAAATTGTCAAGCTATTACAAATCAAGATTGGTCAAATCACAAAGTAAATAGTCAAAGTTACAAATCAAATTTTCAAAGAGCTCGCGGAAAAGTCCAAGAAATCTAGAGAGCATGAGGGGTAGGCGGGAGTCTTGATAAACTCGTCGCCTTGCTCGAGAGAAGGCGGCGGCTTCTTCAACGTCTCAAAATTCACGGGATTAACGGAGGCGGGATCCCAAAGCAGGCTCGCCACGTTTAAGGGTATTCGATCTGAATCGAGGTAATGAGCTCGCTTGCATAAGGGATTTCGGGTGAAAGGCCACTAAATCGGGATGACCTTGATGCGTGTTCACCCACCGCACCATATCCTCAGGAGTGATGTGCCCCGGCCTCGATCGGCCCAGATCCAAATGAGCTAGGTGACTAAAGCCCTGGTCAAAGCTATTCTCCATAAGGTCGAAGAAGTCATCCGAATTCTTGTAGCGTGACGACCCCTGGACTTGGCCTCCTCGGCTGACCTCGGCCGTTTTCTTTGACTTCCTCAATAGCTTTCTCGTGACCTCTTTGGCGAGATGTCTCCGCCTCAGCAAGCTTAACCCTCAACGCGGCGATCTCCTCCTGCGCCCCCGCATAATCCTTTGTCAAAGATGCAACTTTCTCATTGATCTCAGCATCCAATTTAGAGTGCTCCTCCATGATCGCTTTCATCTTCTCCACCTCGCTTGACCCGCGTGTTTAGCTTTCTTTTCAGCGGTAACCCTCGCCTTATCAGTTGCTCCCAGCTGCGCCGTCACTTTCTTCACCTCTGCATCGCGCCGCTCAGCGGCCTCAAGTACCCTGTTTAAACGAGCACCGAGCTGTGGAAAACAGGGGACAATTAGCAAAAAAAAAAAAAAAAAAAAAAAAAAAAAAAAAAAAAAAAAATCTCTTACGGAGAAGCCGCAATCCCAAGCGGCCGCTCAAATCTACGATTTGGCAATCTCATCTTGAGGCGGAGAGTTGTCTTGAGCATAAGCGGGCTAATATACCCGGCCAATCTCACTTGAACATGATCGGGATAGCCGAGAGGATCGCCCAAGAGGAATCACGTCGACAATTGCTTCCCCAACCGGGCGAGCTTTGGATAGGTCAAGATCTGGGTAAAGCTCGGATCAACCATAAGGCCTCTTTCCGGAATAACCTCGAGGCAAAGTTTTTGTGGCGGCGTCTCGGCGGATGCGCTCCTCTCCACGGAGTTTCAACCTCTTCAAGATCGCCGGTGGGAGGCGGACCGTTTGGATGGGCGATCATCCTTCGCCTTCTCTGGTTGAGGTCGCCAGCGCCGTGCGACTCTTTAGTAGGGGATGAGTCTTTTTGAGGCACCGGCTGACTGGGCCATAACAAGGAGAGGAAGTCGCAACAAGAGGCGAAGAAGTCGCGACTTCGGGTTATGTGTCTCTTCGACAATCGAGGCGTCTACGATTCGGGGCACCATCCTAGAGCTTTCTTCAAAGCCTCGCATCGAGCAGCGGCGCCTTATCTCGCCTCCGCATTAAGCTTGTTTCGGTGAGCCTGCGAGCATTTGGATCCATACACAAAAAGAGAGCGGTTTAGAACCGGGGAAAACAAAATGAGCATTTACAAATAAATACAAGTGGACAAAGAAAGTTACAAAGCGGCCTAAGTATAGGATCGCCCCACATTCAAACACTCGGGGGAAACATTTGTTGATATGACAACCCCAATCCAGTCCGGATCGCGGCTCGGGACCCATTCGTACCATGGGCACGGCATTCCCTCGCCCACCAGGCCCGCCATGCATACAAAGGCTCGGCGAGATCAGAAGTTCAACCCGAAACATTTCTCGAGATGGCGCCGCCCGTCCCGGCTGAATCGCGTCATCGACCCCCTTTACGTAGCGCCGCTCACTCACGGGGTCAAAAAGTATAAGCGTGGATTTGCCTCACGAACTCCACGCCTGCAGAAAAGGCCGACCTACGCCCGACTCAACTTCGGTACCAGCGCCCCATTTGTGAAACTTATTGGGAAGCGAGAATAGTGGCGAGGAGTGCGACCTCAAAGAGACTTGCCCAGGAATAGGCGTCCCCGGAAGGAATAAAATTGCCCCAATAAAGTTAACGTCGGCTCGATCTTGAGAATCCGGCACATAACGATGAAGGCCATCAAGCTGGATAATAGCCCAAGCGGCAAAATCGAGAGAGAAGCGCCTCCATCTCTTGCAGATCTTCACAAAGAAAGGATCGAAAAGCGGCCTCAGACCCGCACACAAATGATGGAAATGGAGGATAAGGGTGTCCTCGGGGCGGCGCGCCTACATAATCCTTATGGTCCCGGGTTTAAATTTATCGGACTCCTTCCCATAATCGAAAAAAGAAAACCGATACTGGCGGTGGTGTCGATTCGAATATGCGATTAATGGTCTGTTGAGATCATTTGCTCTTGCCTGATCGGGACCATTTCTTGTCAATATCCTTCTCATACGCCGCCACGATCGCAAACTCTCGCATAGCCGGGATTATTAGGGCGAGAACTCTTGGTGGAATCGGCCATGGCGGCCCACCACCTTATCATGGTTTGGCTCGCGATTTTCCTTTTCTTACGCTTTTTCGCGAGCATCGAGATATCCTTCCGGGGCAATTCCGCATTTTCGTCCTCACTGGACCCCATTAACTCATGAACGCGGCGTCACGAACATAAGCCGTCATGGTCGGGGCGCGCGCTAGTACTCGGGACCGCCGTTTGTCCGATCGGGAAAGCGATTTCTTGACCCACTGGCTGTTGGAGACTTTTGAGCCCGCGCCTTCTCCTTAAGGCTCACTCTACGCTTGGCGGATTCGGGCGAGCGAAGGCCTCCAACTCAAAAGGAGTCGACATCCATATGGCGGCCTCATCGGCCGTAATCTCGCCAATATCGGTGCGACTACTTTCCACTTCAACCTCGTCCAACAGATCGCCAAGCGAGGCGGCGAGATAGTATGGGGTCATCCTCGGTATGTCGTAAATCTCCCTTTCCGTAAAGTAAATCGCGAATAGTCATTCCCGACATCCTGCAAAAACAAGGGAGGAAAAAGGTGGAGCTTTCGGACTGGTATAATAATAAATTAGCCAGGAAGGTGATCGCACCCACTTCAATACCGCCTCCTCCGTTTTACAAGAGATCGCAAATAAAATTACGAGAGGATGGCGAGGGAGCGGGTGAAACCCCAATTTTCCGAAAGCTATAAATCTCTCCCAGGAAAAATCCCGTTTTAATCAAAAACAAGGCGATGTTGCATCTCCGTAGCAAAAAGAATGACAAAATTGATATGTATGGAAAAACAAAGCGGGGATGGATGAATAAACAAGTTAACAAGAAGGATTTCTTACGATTTCTTTGAGAAAGATTGGAAAACCGCGTGAAAGCGGGAAATACTCAAAGAGGTGGCGGAATCTTCAAAAGAACCGCCCGTGAAATCCTAGAACCACCGCGAGAGCGCCGTTGAACCTTCAAAGCTACGCCAAAAACTTGAGAATTCTAAAACAACAAACAACGGAGAAAATAAGAAACACTAAAAGTGTGAAGGGTGAGAAGCGAAAGCTTTATATAGGCAAGGGGCCACGATCGATGCGGTTGAGCGCTTCATCAGCAGTTGATTAGAAGCGGCGGTTATCGATTTTGAAATCTGGCGTCCCATCAGTACCACATTACAACTACTGGCGATTCTTTGAAAGCGGCGCATCGTTCCTTGAGAGGAAAACCTGAGAAAGCGGCGTCGACCACGATTAGCGGCGACTCGCCCGCAAAAAATAGACCGAGTTGCTTTGAGGTCGCGTGTTTTGAAAGCCACGGCTCTTAGCGAACAAGTCGCATCAGGCGACAAGGTCGCAAAAAATAGACCGAGGGTTGCTTTGAGGTCGCATGTTTTGAAAGCACGGCTCTTAGCGAACAAGTCGCGTCAGGCGACAAGGTCGCAAAAAATTGACCCAGAGTTGCTTTGAGGTCGCATGCTTTGAAAGCACGGCTCTTAGCGAACAAGTCGCGTCAGGCGACAAGGTCGCAAAAAATAGACCCGAGTTGCTTTGAGGTCGCATGTTTTGAAAGCACGGCTCTTAGCGAACAAGTCGCATCAGGCGACAAGGTCGCAAAAAATAGACCGAGTTGCTTGTGGTCGCTTGTTTTGAAAGCACGGCTCTTAGCGAACAAGTCGCATCAGGCGACAAGGTCGCAAAAAATAGACCAGAGTTGCTTTGAGGTCGCTTGCTTTGAAAAGCACGGCCCTAAGTGTACAAGTCGCATCCGACGATGAGGTCATAAAGGTGTTGATAATTACTCCATCCTTCGTATCCTCGGGAATATCATTAAAGCACGGAGTAGGGGCCATTGATGGGTATAAATAATTCCACCACCTCAGCATGAGGGACAACCCCACGCGGCCATCCTCCGGCATGACAAGAGAGATCGCAAAATGGGCGGCGATCTCTCACCTCGCCGCGATCAAGGCATTTGCGGTCCCAGGCAAGTGCAGCAGATCCTGTGAATCTCATCCAGGCAAGTCAAGAAGAGGTCGCCCGGGGCGAGGCCAAAGAGGGCTTGCTCGCTGCGACCCTCGAGAGAGATGGCGCCCGATTGATCAGATCTTTTCCCCACTTGTAACTTAGATATTTCATCTTGCTTAGTATCTAAGTAAGACCTAGCTATTAGTAAAATATCTAATAGATTACTTGTTCCTAAGTTATCCACCTTACATAAAAGGGGTGGTCATTGTAAACTAAAAAGGATGAGATATAAAAATCACCACTATATTCCCAAGCAAAGCTCTCTCCATTCTAACTCTCTCCTACCACCACCGCCGGAATATCACCACACCTTAAATACATCTGACCAGGATATCCACCATCCAAACACCGCATGCAAGGACACCCGTGAGGATTTAGACATCTTCATAACAATTGCCCTTGAATCTAACCTAATTATGATCAAAGCCAAGAACTAATATGAAAAGATTAGATCTTACCTTCAAAAATAGATTCAAAGTCTAAAAGCGCTATTTGGAAATCGAAAAGATTAGATCTTACCATATTTGCATTGCTATTTTGTACAATTTTTTATATGGAGCTTGATTACCTTTTTTTTTTTCTTGGAAAGGTGAAAGGGGTTTTCATTCGGACGGGAATGAGAATCGACATTGGTTACCGGCGAAAAATGTAATGACGACTGCACTACTAGGCCGTATCAGATTCTCGACTTGACCTCTTTTTAATTTTATTTTTATAAATCATCTCTTTGATATCTCTAGATGACAAAAACGACATTTACTTCGAAAACACCCTAAAAGAAATGTTAATATCAAGTAGACATATAATGATGATTGAATTATTCAACTCTATCAAAACATTGTCAAACCTTGCAAATCGAGAGCAGATTCATCACCGTTCAAAGGAATCAATCGAAGAATACGTATGTTTCGGGGAGCTTCAATATTAAATTACATGTGTAAGCTGGCAAACGTGGTCCTTTTTCGGTGTTCGTTTTTTTTGTTTTTTTTTTTTTGTTTTTTTACTTTTACTTTTTCTTTGAGTGAAAAAATAGGGATCTTTATCTCATTTGAGTCATTTCCCATGGCTATAACCGATATGGGTGGTGTAGGTGTCTTTTGGAAGGGATGTATCTGCCGTCTGGTTTTGTCTTATTAAAATTAATAAATCGCTTTCGTTTAGGAAAAAAAAAAAAAAACAAAACAAAAAGACCGATATGGGTGGTGGTATTGGCAGGGAAATCTTTTGTAATTGTATATGACTTTTTTTTTGTCTTATACACAAATATTACCCCGGCAATAACAAATATTACCCCGGCAATATCGCTCCCTATATAATATCTATATTTCTTCCCTTACAGAATATGAGTCACTCTACTTTTTCGTGGCTCATAATATAAGTCATTTTACATTATCAATAAATCATTTATTACTTTTTGTTATTTCTTATCAATATATATATAATTTATTACCAATCCAACTAATTTATAATTTTTCATTAATGATGATCGAATGATATTTTAAGCATTTTTATTAAATTTATATCTATTCAAATATTTTTAATCTGTGTGAAAATAATTAAAATAACTCTATTTTAGGACGGAGAAAGTGTGTGTGTATATATATATATATATATATATATATATATATATATACTCTACGACTTTAATGTCATAGCTTTCGAATTTCAAACAGTGGCGGTCTTCTACTATCGAAACAATATATGTGTATACAATTATCCCCGTGAGACAAACGTTGCTCATTGTCTTCCGGTTGTTCAACCCAATTTGGCCAAGTCAAACTACAAATATTTATGTTCCGTAGTTAGAGTTTTATGTAGAATGTAAATCGAATGTTATGCCTCTACTTATCAAAGACGATCTGTATCTACATTTTTTTCCGGACGAAGTCAATACAAAATTGAAATTTCACACCCCAACTTAAAGGCAAGACTACCATTATAAGACTCGTGTTTTTTTACAATTGAGGTTGCCAGAGGATCCAAACGAGTCATGGAGGTGTATCTTATGAAAAACCTTCCAAAGATCAAGCCAGTGTTGATATGATATATATAATATGGCCCAAGTGTTGAACAAAAAGAGAGGAAAAAAAAGTGTTGAACATATGCGTCAATTGTGTTAAAGCATATAGCGCGTGATAATGAAAAACCTAAAGGTTATACCGATGAAGCTATGACGAGAATCGTGGAACAATTTCTTACGAATAAACTGTAGAAAATATAGGCTCAAACCCATATAAGAGTAGGGACTTCATCCCCCAAATCTAGGTTATGAAGTGATGGAAGTTCATCTCTTAATATGGTGGGTGAAACAATCACAAATTCCCAACGTGTGACACTTTAACACACCCCCTCAGTGTGGGCCTATAAAGAGTCTGTGCCACATGGCACACAAGGAATATAAGAGCACTATAAGGCTAACAAAGATGTCAAACACTTGCACAATAAAGGGTTGTCTCTGATACCATTTAGAAAATCTAGACTCAACCCTATATAAAAGTAGGGGCATTATCCCCAAAACCTAGGTTATGAGGTGAGGGAAGTCAATCTTTTAATATGGTGTGTGAAACAATCACAAATTCACAATGTGAGACACTTTAACATCAACACTAGTGTGATTGTAGCTTGATGGTAGATATTGTAGGTTCATGCCCGTGTACGTAATATACACTGAGCAATTATGTTTATGCAACCGTCATGGATGGGCTCGATGATGTAGAATATTACAATGGAAAAATTGATGGAACATTACTACGATATATTGTCGAGGCACAATGAATTTGGTATCTTGAGTTAAACTTTAATCCAAGCGAGGAAGATGAGCTTTGTTAAATATTTTTTTAATAATTTGCATATTTAAGCAATCGTTTGCATTCATGTTGTCATTTCGTGGATGTGTACATCATTTCAAATGAGAAAAATTTTGCCTATAAATGGCACAGACATAAACAAGTAATTTTGTTAAGTAGTAAAGTATTGTCATTATGATACTTTGATTGTCTCATATTTAATCAAGCGAGTCCTTTGTTTGAATTAAGCAATCCCTATTGTATCCTCATGAGAGAATGTCTACGGTTTCATTTAGTGATATTTGAGTGGGACGAAACATCTACAAAAAACAACTCAATCTGTGTGCTTTAAAGTTCATTGGTCTTTTCATCTTCTCTGTGTTAATTTACGCAACAAACCGGTTTACGAATTAATTGTGGCTAAAATAGCGCCCGATGCAGGACATATATTTTGGTGTGTTACACACACGATATGAGAACCCGATAACCAAAGCGGAACTAAGTGGGGGTCACCTACAGAAATCATCGATAAGGTTCTCGTTGTCGGTTACTTTTTTTTTTTGAAAACCATTATCGGTTACTTAAGAGGGGAGATTGTAGCATCTCATATTGCAAAAATTAAAGAAATATTATAAAAACACAAAGTGGAGACATAATGAATTTGATAGCTTGAGTTAATTTTTACTTCAAGTGAGCACAATATACTTTGGTAGTTACTATATTCATTTGTGACTCAAGTCACATCGTTAGACCAAATTCTAGAGTATTACATGTAGAGTAATGATACAAGCACAATAGTTTAGTCAACGAGTAGCACTTCGTGTAATTGCACCATTGATCATGGCGTAGGACCCTTTGATCACTATGTATAAGCGTCATAATCAATGGTGTAAATACACGTTATGCTATTCGTTGTAGTTTAACTTGTTGTGCTCGTATCATTTCGCTTATATGAGATGTCTAGCCGATTACTCGGCCGGTGGTTGAGCACTTATGTTTCAATTTATGCATTAAAGCGCTTAGACTTCGATGATGTCAGCGTTTGAGCGAGAGAAGTTAATATCTTTTGATTGAGCTTGTATTAAGGGGAATGTTTATGTAGTGCCTCATCGTATGGAGATTAAATAGATAGTGACATTTTAATCAAAATGTTATCATGTGATAAAACTGCCTAGGTCAAATGTCTCCACATGTGGAGACACTACCTAAAAATCACTCGTATTAAGGTTTACATTGATCATAATGGTGAACAACCCTTCAATAAAGTTGTTTAAGTGCTATAAGTATTTAATGATCCAATCACTGTATGTCTTTTCACACTATAAAAAAAATCTTAATACACAATATTTTTATTTTCACTCTTGCCCTTTTAAATCCATGTTTTTCCACACTCTTTAGTTCTTGTTGGATTTGAGACGAGAATATTGGAAGTTTTCATGACCCAATTTTAGTCGAAATTTTTTACGACCGTATATGATATGAAAAACATTTAAAATTATGACTCGAATCGGTCGAGAATAATCATTGTGTATAAAGGCGATCCTTGTAATTATCTTATAATTGAACCTCATGTATTATAAGTTCGCATGGCCCTGCTACCACAAATTATGACGTTAGATCCCCGCGGTGGGAAGACCCAGAGGCACCCCTCCAAAGTGCAATGGAGGCCACCACTCTTGGCCATTGACTTTCTTGATCGTCTATTCACCACGCCCATAATTTGTTAGGAAATCTGTGAGCAACGCACCGAATTCAAAAATTTATTTCCTTTTAACCAGGACTTCATTTAAACAACAAGCATAAAAAAGTAGGCGGTGAATACCTTGCTTGATCTAAAAGATCGACGCGTTGACCGTCTAAGGAGAGTAGTCTGCGGGCCGCCCAAGAGTTCGGCCTCACCATTTGGTCCACCACGAACAACCGCCCCGGAATCCACCATTGGATTGCCACTAGAAAAATCCGGTTCTTTAGACCGGTCTTTTCTCTCTAAAATCTCTCTACAGAAGCTCATATTTTTCACAAGAAACTATTAGTCTCTTGGAATTGTGATGTAAAAGAGCTAGACAACCCCTCCTTAAAATAGAGTGTGGTGCGCCACTATGACAATCCCAATCTAATTGGGAGAAAAACACGTAGTAGATTAATGAGAAGAAAAGCATTTTCCAAATAAAATAAGGAAAGTCTCTTTGATTGATTTATCTTATTTAATTTAATATCTTATATTAAATGTTTTAAGATATTTGTCAATATCAATATTGACTATCTTTATCTTATTACCATAAATCTATTTTTCCAAAAATAATTAATATCCAATATTAATATTATGGTAATCTTATTAATTGAATTGCACAATCCAAGTGTATCTTATACGCTTCAAAAATGCGCCCCTTATGCCAATATTTTGGCATCCGGATAATTAATATAATACTATGATTAATTAATTTGTAAAATACATACATACATACATATATATATATATATATATATATCGAAATACATATCTAATATATGTACATTTAATTAATCAATATAATTAATATCTTGTATTATATTTATTCATAATAAATAAATACTACCATATTAATTTACCACTATAATCTTTATAGTATGAGACAAATTCTTTTCTTATTTGGTTATCATTATAAACGCATTTTAATCCGGCTTGATGTTCATATATGTGTGACTCGATAGGCTTCCGAATATGTTGGCCGTAGACACAAAGTCTTTGATTCACGAAAATGCCGCTTGAGGCCTAACGATCACGGGATAGCATCTAGCAACACACCGTGACCCCGATCATCGGAATAGTCAAATGGAATGACTACTACATTTCATGTGAAGCTTGATTCTGATGTAAATAGAATCCTATCATTGTAATAATATCATCGATCGATCGTCGTCAGTGTCAAACATCAATGACCGCATCTTATAATCACGGATATCATGCTCTCTCAAAGTAACTCATTTACTTCCACTTTGCAAAGATTCACGAGAGTAAGACATTCCTTATAAGAAGGCCATTTCGGATATTCACCCCTGCGATAAGTGCGCGATTTCGGACGACCAAACATGTATACTCCGCATGCTTGATTATCACACCCAATCATTACCGCATGATCACGCCCGTGGCTGAGGAAACCTCAATAGTGTCAAAGCATGACAATCCACACCGTGATGCCATGTGAACTCGGTCTTAAGGATAATTACACAACCGCCACATGGTGTGACACTAACGGTGTAAGTGGGTGGATCCCAATGTAAGCATTCTCCAATACATGTCACGTACAATCCAAGTGTCTCTACACCCGATGAGCGAGATCTATCCTTGCTTAAAGGCGAAGAAGACATCTAATACGTCTGCTAGCATTTTTGTACTATCAATACCCTATTTAATGATACATAAAGCGCAGAAACATTTAAGTATCAAACTTATTAAAGTGATTAGAGATCTTATCAACCATAATACTTTGTCATGGTTTCTACATCATGATTTACTACTAAGAAACGTTATCATATAACAATTCATAATTGGTTCTTTTAAAAGAACAAATATATAACAACAGAAAATCCATTTAATATATATATATATATATATATATATATATATATATATATATAAACATAAAGAAATAGTAGAAATGACCCGACCGGTCGGATCCGGTCCAACCCGATTGGGTTTAGGACACTATTTCAACATAATTAACTTCATGTTGATAAGAAATTATTCCACATCAATTTCTTTTTCTTTTTTAAATGTCACTTGTTGCTAATTAACTTGAATTTCACCTAAAAAAGCGATTAAACCCCAACCACATGGGGTTTCGGCTCACAATCGCGGAATGAGTAAAAATGTTAATCGAGTAGCACAATGGTTGAATCATAGCTGCTTATACCAAACATCTTGAAAGAAATCGTTATTTTACGGGATTCAAACATCAGCGTCCATTTCTGAGTCTAACTAAAAGACATCAAGGCCTTCACGACCCTCAACTTTATTCAACCTCCCTCCTTGGCACATGGATATTTAGGACTTGTTAGACTTGATTTTGATTTCTTTTCCATATTGCATTGCTTATTCCCAATGGTTGCTTATAATATGTAAGTAATTATTAAATATAAATATGGTCGTAACATAAAATATTGTACTTGGAAACCATCAATGCACTAGCTAGTTTGATAAAAACATTTACTACAATGTGAAGTTATTGTCGATATGTGTAGATTCAACTAACTAGGTAATTGAAATATTTGCTATATTCAATATTTATCATTTCATTCATAACATAATCAAACAAAGTGCTATGTAAGGTCAATGTCTTTGTCTCCCAAAGTCAAAGAAACTCCTTTTTTTTTTTTCTGTCAAGCAACCTTTAAAGTAAAGTGGTGTGTAAGATCATATATACTATATAATAACAACAATCAATTAAAAGTTTCGGTGTAGAGTAGGTTTTGTTGTGTTGAAAAATAGAGAGGAAGGATAAGGGGGAGATGAAATTACATAAGTACTTTTTATTTCTAGGGGAATATATATTATTTATTAATTGGGTGACAGTAGATCATTAGAGAGAATATGGTCCCATGTTTGACACCCTATCAACGCAAGTAGTGAGCCAAGTAGTCTTTTTCTTCGTTATGAGAAGAGTGTCCCTGAGACGTTGATGTCGTAAAAGCGATGAAGCGATGTAAGCGCAGTTGTATTTTTAAGTATGAGAGGCGCAGTTAAGGAGGTAAATGTCATTATTCATAAATTCTATCCCAATCATCTTCCCGAATATGATACAAAAGATTATTTAGGAAAATGGTAATACATGATGAATGTTGGAAATTTATTGATGAAAATTAAGTTTTGATGGAAATATGAGATCCAACATACATCTTCGAGGATTAAGAATATGTTGGTGATTTTTATTTTTGAACCATTTGGTAGATTTGCGTATTGGGCTACCAAATGTTATAATTTGTCTCTACCAAATGTTGTGGTGAGAAAAATGTTGAAGCCATCATCATATGTTGTTTACATTTGTTGTAATTTGTCTCTATCAACTATTGTGGTGAGAGAATTGCGGATTTATTAATGATTGAAATCTACATAAGTATTGCATTAATGATAGTCGAGGCATTATAGTCGTTTTCTTGCTTTAAATTTATGTCGGCGCAGCCAATTTCTTTGTCTGTATAAAACACCCAAAAATAAACTTTATATTGTGGGACAGGGGTGGTATATATAAATATGTATACGATATTAAGATTTTTGTTTGTTAGATAAATCTGATATTTATGATATTAAGGCCCGCCGTAATGTCGTAACTAGTATTTAATATTACACCTCATGTTGAAAATATCCTCATCATATATGTTTTTTATTGTTTTTTTATTTGTCACTTATTGCTTGCTTTTCCTTTATGGGGTACTTTACTTATAGAACCCTCAACTTTTATCAACCCTCCTTCTTTGGCACATGGATATTTAGGGTTTTCTTTTTTTGTTTTTGAGAACCCGAATTTTTAGTATCTCCTTTTTATAATATAAGATTTTTATTTTTCACACAGTTTAATAGTAGTAGTAAACAATATAAATAAATCATTTTTTAACACAAGACAAAGTGTTGCATTTTTTTTTTTTGTTGCATTTCTTAAAATTGTTGCATTTTAAGACGAGACAAATTGTTGCATTTTGTTTTGAGGGTGACTTATGACAGTACGTACATTGTTTATTGTAAAATCGACAACAAAACATTTAATATTATATTATGGGATGAAAGTAGTTTCACCGTGGCATCACATATGTATTGTTTATTTAATATTGTATTATGGGATGAAAGAAGTATTACCGTGACATGTGTTGTGTGACTTTGACACAACCTTTTTTTTTTTTTTTAAAGGAAAACCAACACTTTTATTAAGGCAATCAGTTAAAAGGCGGAGAAGTATATCATGTGGGGATATACGCCTTCAAGAAATAGAACCCGTCATCCGCACATGCATATCTGAAGCAGTGGCGGGGCATTCTGAGAGCCGTTTGACAAAAGTAAAGCGACAGGGCGCAAGGAAGGGCGAGGCTAAAACACAACAACGATGTACTATTTCGATTTTCGGAGGAAATGGGCGTGTCGTTTGTGAAAGCGAAATATTATATTCTTTACTTCTTTTAGTGGAGTTAGTATATATATATATATATATATATATATATATATATATATATATATATATATATATATATATATATATATATAGGTAGAAATATATTTATATTGGAAGAGAAAATCTGATTTTTAATTATTAAGGATTTATTAAGAAAAATAATGAGTAATTATTTTTGGGAATGGTTATTTAAGGAAAAATAAACCACTATTAGTCTTTTAAACTACCATTATCAGATTTTAGACTTCTACATACATTGAGAAAGCGGTGGGAGCAAGAGTGAAGCCAGGAAACTTTCTCGATTTCTCTTTGATTTCTCAACCGTTTTCATTCGAGTAGAGTGTTGGAATAAATTAAGTGAAAATGGCGTCATTTTATTACTAAAAGTTTGGAGCTTGTCAATGTATGTAATTTCGACCTAGATGTGTTCATGGATGAGTTTTAGAGATTAAAACTCATAGCTTTAGTAGTTTTGTTACAATCGAAGTGTGTGATCAAATCTAACCTATTTTAGAATTGATCACATAGGTTTTCTATGAGAAAATGGTCGTTTTGCTGCTGTTTCTAGTAGTTTGGAGATTGGATTGTTTGCTATCAAGTATGAGGATTTTCCTATGAATTAATTATAGTTTATGTTAAAGTTTGATATGATTTTATGCTAGAAATCATACATTCATGTGGCTTAAGGATCAAAAGTTGTTATTGTTTATAAAAGTCATGTTTTCTGCTATTTTTCTGAGTATTTTGATGTTGAACATGCTTGGATTTGAGTAGAGATCGTAAAGAGGCGGAAAAACGTGTTTAGGGAGTTTCTGCGCTCATTTATGTGCATCACGTTGGCTAGCAATGTGCACACTGCATTGGCTAACAATGTGCACATTCTTTGAGGCGAAGTAATGTTGTTTTAGTTGTCTGAGGCCCTCGAATGTGCACACATTGATCGGGCAGAATGATTTTTTGTTGCCCAATGTGCACACATTGCCCCTGTTTTGGGGAAAATGTTGTTTTAAGCTATGGTATGAGTCTTAAATGTTGTTTCATGATCTAATAACATTAATTAAACATGAACAAGTATTGATTGAGTTTCTGATGCGTTTAGTTCCGGCACCGAAGGTACTCTTCAAGGGAGTTGAAGTTCGGGACCGTCGGAAGGGCATGATAGGCTTGTGCTTTGATGAATTAGAATTCATCAATATACGTACTTGATAAGATGTGGTGTCACAGGTCATGTCAAGTGAGGGAGTAGAGTTGTTAAGGGAGCTTTACCTTGAAAGCGCTTAGGTGGCTAGTTAACAACAACTAATAAGAACATACTTGCATAGTAACATGATTAAACGTCATGTCACTTTTGGATAGGCACATGTGAACATCGGCTATGTGACTCGTCCGGACAGGTGGATAACTCTGTGACCTACTAGCGGGCAAATGACAGGGGAACTTCACCGGATGTGTATGCATACCGGAGAAACCCGGGACTAACAGTGCAAGCCACTGTTGGTTGGCAACCATCTCGTGGTGGATACACCTCGCGTAGTGCCTTTGAGTGCTGACGTAACCAAGATATGTTAAGCAAGAAACATATAGTCATGACATGTTGATGGACATGAAGTGAACCACTAGATTGAGTCGGTCTCGAAAAAGATAATTTATTAATTATAAAATTTGAATTATAAACCTTAATTAATTTGTAGTTTTACATCTTATTGAGTACTTTGTACTTACCTCAAATGCATTGTTTTTCTATGTGTTTGGGGAGAGAAGATGAACAAGTAGATCCGGAGTTCGAGGAAGACTTTGATGGCGACGTTTGAGGACGCCAAGCGTTGTAGTTTTATTTTACTTTTTGTTTTGATGATACATTAGATCTTGTACTCTCTTTTTAGTACTTTCTTTTGGAGGTTTTCATGCGTTGTTACTTTTCGTTTGTTTTTCAATGTAATAAATGTTACATTTTTATCTTTAGCTATTGAGTTTTATTCTTGTTGGTTTGAAAAAATATACCCGAGTCTTTTGCTTCCGTTTTGCTTTAACTTTCGATACAACGTAGTAGAGACTTACGTATAATATGGAATTTATTTTATATTATCGTGCGAGAACGTTCTTTCCGGAAAAGGACTCGGTGTCGAAAGCGGGGCATTACATCTGAGCTAGACACCCCAAGGCGAAAGGTCATCCGACGAAGCGAGACAAGGCCTGGATACAAGAAAAGGCAGTCACTCAAAGATCATAGATGAGAGCCCGCCCGATCTGCCTCTCTTTGGAGCCAATAAGATCGCACACATCATGCTACGCGAGTTCGGTGTCACCTGGATCAACGTGGAAAGAAAAGGCCGCCCTGATAGTTCCCAGCGAATCTCATAAATCACCCTAATACCGAGCCCGCATCCGCCACAAAGATGGGGGTGGGGGGTGGGGGGCACTCCATACAACCGGGTGCGGAATCCCATCGACCACCTCACGAGAACCGGCCATCACTGCAGATTCGACCTGCTTATTTATAGTCATAACATTTTTTCATAATATACACTCGAATCATAAGGCACTTTTATTCTTTTTATTTTTATCAAAACAAAATTACCACATGTACAATAGACAAAAACGACCAAAGGCATTTGTAGTGAGCGCATATCTGTCTGTCATATCAAAAATAAAGATAAAAGTGTAATTTTCCTCAAATACATCCACGTGAAGCCTCATCCATATCACTATTTTAGGGTCAATAAATAGTGTATCATCATTTGTGTGAAAGCAATATCACTATTTTAAAGCACTATATCTATTTTAACTTTATTTTAAAGCATTTATCTCTATTTTAATGGTATAAAGATAAGGATATGGATCTTTGTTGTAGAGTGTTTTGAATTGAGATATGTAAAATAGGGATATGTATTATTTTAGAAATAAAAAATAGGGCTTCTGATGCGAATGCCTTAAGCCCTCAACGCTACCGCCTCATTGACACCCGCTCACTGATAGAGAATTTAATTATTTCATGATTAATTATTACATACTCCCTCTGTTTTTTTATATATGTCGTAGAAGGAAGATTTACACCGATTAATATGTCTCAAATATAGTGTTGGAATGTATTTTTTTTATTGGAGATGTAAATCTTTTTGTTGGTAAATGTGTTTTAGTATTGAAATATATATTTTTATTGGAGATGTAAATATTTTATTGTTAAAGAGAGAAAAAAATAATAAATGATCATTGAAAATATCTGATATGAGATAAATAAAAAAGAAGTAAATTGTGAAATGTGACGGATAAAAAAACGGAGGGAGTATGACTTACATAAAGGAAATTGATGACATAACATTAATGCTAATATAAAATCATCACTTTGAAACTAACAGTAATAAATGAATAACTGTCCTAAACACAGTACACAGTGCCCAATTTCTCATACTACATGCACAAAAACATCCAGGCAAATTAAACGACTCTAATAATAAATAAATACTGTATTCCTTTTCTGGCAGAGCACCAAAACCTCTTAATCACTTGAAAACAAAATGTGACAGTAACAAAATGTGAAAAATGGCGTTTATGGTTGTATATTAATAGTATTACCTTAACAAAGAATAAGATAGAAAATTTGACATTATATTATAACACCGTAGTAATATAATAATTATGATAGAACCGATTAATTGATATAAGTTTTATTTATTATTTAATAAATTATAAGTATATAATAACATCAAACTCCGTGTCATTATTCTACATACTCCATCCGTCCTGTAATATAAGCGAAGCGAGCGGGCTTGAGATCAGAGATGAGGGGAATGTCTTATAAGCGAGTGTAAATTTTAGGAAGGTAAAAAATCTGCTATCATAATAATAGTGTTTTTAGGATCAGTGGAGGCGATTGCCCCCTAATATCAATGTACATCCGCGCGAATATAAGTACATTTAGAATTTTCATATAGTTAAAAAAATAGTTAAGTATCACTAATTTTTTTTCCAGGAATACATAATAACTTTGGAGTAAAAAAAAACGCAAGAAATGCTCTATTAGTATTGTAAAATTATTTATATTATAAAACAAAATAAGAAAATCAAATGAGCTTATGTTTTGAAATGGAAAATAGAAATTAAAAGGGAAAAACAACATAAACGCTATCTCAAATGCTGAATATATATATATAAAATATCAAAAGCGATTCAGATTTCAAGATGCATGTAGCACCTAATATTTGTTTTCCATATCCAAGTTAGAGCTTTCATTTGCATGAGCAGCGTCTTACCGATTGTCCGGTGAATTACGTTGAGTCGACCTTCGAGAAGTTAAATTTTGAATTAATAATTGATTTTTTGGTGGCATTTTCAGAATTACATTGATTCTGTAAATATTGATTTGATATGACATATTACATGATCTATAAATAAAGTATCATGCAAAGACTATAATCAAAATATCTTCCCACAAAAATTAAAAACAAAAATAAATTTCAAAAAAGGAAAAATACAAATCCCCCCTTCCTTTTATATTTTTGGATAAAAAATCCCTCCCTTCGTGAAAAACAAAAATACAAATCCCTACTTATTTGGAAAGTGATACCTCCTCGCCACTCTCCTCCCCTGCCCCCTATCTCTCTTTAGTACAGATTGAAAAAAAAGAGAGTGAGACCACCTAAACATTAGATATGCTTTCTGGCTCCAAGATTTGGTTTTTACTCTAATTCTTCTTATAGATAATGTGAAATCCCTCTTTCTCCTTGAAGAGGAACATGTTTACTCAAGAAACCCAGTCTCAAAATCCAATCTTTAATACCCTTTTCTGTGAAGATGAGAGTCTTGATGAAGTTTTGGGATATGGGTTTGGTTTAGAAGAAGAAAGTACAGACCTTTATCTTGAAACCCATGAGAAAAAGCACTTATCTTTACTAGAAACTGACCTGTTTTGGGAAGATGATGAGCTTGTTTGTCTTTTATCTAAAGAAAAAGAGTCACATTTGTGCTTTAATCACAATCTTGATGACTCTAATTCTGATGGGGTTTTAATGCTGTTTAGAAAAGATGCGGTTTTGTGGATGTTAAATGTGACATCACATTATGGTTTCAGAGCTATTACTGCTGTTTTAGGTGTGAGTTATTATGATAGATTCATGTCAAGTGTCTCTTTACAGAGTGATAAGCCATGGATGAGTCAACTTGCTGCTATTGCTTGCCTTTCTATAGCTGCTAAAGTGGAGGAGATCCATGTGCCTCTTCTGTTAGACTTACAAGTATGTTTAATTATGAGTTTTATACATTAAACACTTGTTTTTGGGTGATTAATAGAAGATCCTAATGATTAAATGTACATCATGCTTTTGTACTAGGAGATTTGGGACCTCCCTTGTAGGTCCTGTCCTAATGATTTGTATTTAGATCAAATAGGGAAAAAACCTAATATTGGAATGTAGATTTTCTTCTTCTTCTTCAACATCAAGTTTGTACTAGGAGATTTGGGACCTCCCCTGCAGTAGGTCCTGTCCTAATGATTTAAAATTTAGACCTTTACCATAATAACATTGTATATAGATCAAATTCTTTCTTTGATTAATTTCCAAAATGTGTTTTTCACCATTCCTTGGAATTACAGATACTTTCTTTGTTATATGTATTGCCATGCTATTTTCTATAGGCATTGTTAAAGGCACTACACCGAACCTACCGAGGCATCACACCAGGACCTTAGGAACGATTTTTTAGTGCACATTCAACCTCTAGAAGGCGTATCTAACCTCAAGAATTGACTTTCCAAAGGTTGAATGTTAGTGTGGTGCCCTAACGTAGGTTTGGTGTGATGCTTTAACAATGATCTTTTTTTAAGGCGAATGTTAAAGGCACCATAGAGCGATCTACCATGGCATCACACTTGGGCTTAGGTTCGACTTTGTAGAGTCAGAACCTTGAATGTGGACATTCAACCTCTAGATAGCTGAGCGTTGACCATACCTTCGACTTTCTAGAGGTTGAATGTCACTAATGGAGCCCTTAAAGTAGATCGAGTGTAGTCGTTTAACGACTGCCTTGTTCGATTGCCTTTTCTTTTTGGGTGGCAGATGTTAAATTTGTGTTTAACTGGATTTTCATTTGTCATTTTGAATGATAGGTGGCAGATGCAAAATATGTGTTTGAGGCAAAGACTATCCAGAGAATGGAATTACTAGTGCTGTGTACACTTGGATGGAAGATGAATTTAGTCACACCATTCTCATTCTTTGACCACATTTTGAGAAGATTTGATTTAAACACTAATTTAAATAGGGAGTTTCTGACAAGTTTTGAGAATGTCATTATGTCCATCATCAATGGTAAGCTTGAAAATAATAATGTCTTCTTATTGATCAGATTTTTTGTTCATGATGGTTTTACTTACATCACTTTCCTAATGCAGATTCTATGTTCTTGCATTATCTTCCATCTGTAATTGCTGCTGCAGCATTGATGTTTGTTAGCAAAGACTTTGAGCCTTGTGAATTGATGCAATATCAGAATCAACTCATGGATGTCTTGAAAATAAGCAAGGTTCGATTTTCAGCAATACATGATGTATTTTCTTGACATTTTGAGTTATCGTCTCTGTCAAAAGCTGCTTAAGTTGTTGGTGAGGCGAGTAATCTATATTTATATAAACTTCAACACGCCTCTTCATGCTACTAGGAGCTAGATCAACATAGGACATATAAAGGTTGAGACAACATTAGACACACAAAGCCAACGAGGAGACAACATGTGAACAACACGAGAGGCAATGTTGCTAGCGTGTTTTGAAATCATGATTTCCTACTCTGATACCATGTTGAGTTTCCATCTCTAAAAAACTTAAGTTGTTGGAGTCGACATAGGACACAAAGGCACATAAAGGTCGTGCCAACATTGAACACACATAGCAGTTGTTGAGCCGGCATAGGACACAAAGGCATATAAAAGGTTGGGCCAACATTGATTGAACACACTAAGCCAAACAACGAATCCCAACACGTGCACAAGACAAGTAGGGGACACACTGTTAGCAGAGAGTTTTGAACTCATGACCTCCAGCTCTAATACGGTAATACCATATTAATTTTACTGTCTCCCCAAAATGTTCAATTGGAATGTGGGAAAATTCTGACTTGGAGTCCCTGTATTGATGGAGACTTTGAAATAACACGTACAAGCACTAAATACACGTACAATCCTATGGATTTTTACGTTGTTATTTGTTGCTCTCCACAGAATAGAGACTCAATTTTCGGGAATAGCGTGTAATCTACATATTTATAAACTTCAACATAGCTATTCAACACCTTTGGATTTCCTGTTTGATTGTCTTGAATATGTTCTTGATGATCCATATATACACTCTTTCTTGCAGGATAAGGTGCAAGAATGCTACAAGCTCATCCTAAAACTAATGGAGGGTCAAAACAAAATACATTGCAAAAACCTCAAGCATAAATATCAGTCTGTACCGGGCAGTCCGGTAGGTGTCATTGGTGCATACTTTAGTTGTGAAAGCTCTAATGATTCGTGGGACGTTGCATCATCACCAGTTCCTTCCTCTTCCTCTTCAACCCCACTGTTCAAGAGAAACCGAGTTCAAGGCGTGGCTAATGATGCCATAGCTTAGCTATGCGGTTTTCTCGTGTTTTCTGTACCTGTGATTGCAGATTTGCAGACAACAATAACTTGATCATGAACTTGCACTCTCTTGTTTGAGTTCTATATCATGTATGCTGCCCTATATTACGCGTTTTGCTCGAACAATGCAGTTGATTTTGATCTATAATTGTATCAGATAACAATCTGTAGCTGTAAACTGGGTTTGATGGATCAATGCATTTTGTAAGTTTTGAGGGTGTTTCCCCTTGAATTGCATCCCATCATATGAAATATATGGCATGTTGTTATTCTTGTGACATACCCTAGTATGTAATGCATGCTTTTCTTGTTTATCCTATGATGTTTTTAATTTTTAATTTTTTAATTTTTAATTTTTAATTTTAAAGGGACCCTTTATTTGCACTTGTTGAATTTATTGATGCACTACGCTTATTGTGCAACACAATGAATCAACCTTTTGAGAGTTGATTCGAGCCAAAAGATCGATCTTCTTGACCATAATCGACTTGACTTTCAAAAAGCCGTTTCAGTGTGGTGTTTGATAAGTGTGGTGCGTCAGTAGAATTGTAGTGGTGAAAGTAAAGGCTCCTTGTTAAAGTACATGCCAAGAGAAATTGAAGTCTATAGGTTCAAACTAAATTTGTTGTTAGAAACTCTTGGAAATAGAATGTGGGTAGTTTTTTTCAAGATGTAAATCTTGATGACCTTACATCGAAAACAATTTGTAATGATCTGTGTCATCAAATCGATCAATCGGCGGAAAGTGATTCTTGCATTCTACAGAATTGATTGAGGCGTTATAACGATAGATTCAGTACGAATCAACTAAACACACCTTTAAAAAAAATGTTTGATGTCTTTCTTTGGATGACAAGTTGGCAGTGGTTAAAGAAATTGGAATATAGAGAGATTTCTTGGACTTTGGAAACATATGTTGGTCAGTGGAAATAAAGTTGTGAAATGGACCTTTTTCTACTTGCTTGTTTTGACCTTTGTTTAGAAAAGAACAAACCCTCAAATTATTTTATTCTAGAGCAATAAAGCTACACACATATCACTATATCAACATTAGTCACATTTATTTTAACTTTTTTTTTAAGGGAAAAAGGAATTTTATTCAATAAAATTGAAAATACAAGCACACATATATTATCAATAAAGAGAGATGAGCCTCAATCAACTATGAAAGAACTAACAAAACCACAAACAAGTGATTTATGTGTTAGGGACATTTTCTTGACGTTTAACGAGGAAAAAGCCACAAAGAGAGGCACATGTAAAGTTTTATACATGGATCTAAAACACATGCCGATAATCGAATATATCTTCCATATGTAAGGTTAGCGGCTGAAAACAGGTGCGAATCATCGATTATAATAATAATGTCATGAAAACCACAAGCGAGTTTAAAGACAAGTCTATTGAACCGTAACGCCTCCCCAAAAATCATTAGACAACGAGCAGAGTCGCCCTTCTTGACGTTAACGAGGAAAAAGCCACAAAGAAGGCACACATGTAAAGTTCTATACATGGATCTAAAACACAACCAATATCGAATATATCTTGTAGGTGAGGTTAGCGCTGTGGCGAAGTCACGAATCCGTTACATAATAATAATGTCGCAGAAAACCACAAATGAGTTTAAAGACAAGTCTATTATAGACCGTCATAGCGCCTCCCAAAAATCATTAGAGCAACGAGCAGGGTAGTCCTGAGGTAAACCGGAGCCTAGGCCAAAAAAAAAAAATTTATAGGGCCTGACACTCTTTCGGTTTGAAGAAATAAAGGCAATTAAAAATACTGAAAAAGTATCTGTAAATAAAATTGTAAGAAAAGTATAATTTTGGCTCAACCGCCGGCCAGTATAGGTGGTATACATACTATGATCGTTGAAAGTATGAGGACTTCAATTTAGGGGAATGAAAAATATGTTTGCGTAATAATACCATAGAAATTAACATATGTCGATCGGATTCAAGTTAAAATGTTTTAAGTAGAATTTGGTCTACAATATGCGTTTCAAATTAAAATGTTTTCTAGTCGTCACTTATTTTATTATTTTGGGACTCTTACCGGATACTGCAGGTTAAGGGAACACGGTAATTACTCTTTGGGACGATGTCTCATTGGCCCAATGATTATGGCGGATTAATATCAATCAATGAGTCATGTGTAATAGATAATTATGATACAATTTTTTTTTGAGGAATATGATACAATTGTATTTATAAATGTTATGACTCAATATTGGTAAGTCACGTGAAACGTGTTCCCAAGTAATCTTTGAGAACCAACTTCGACCAAACCAAACTCCATGAGACCAACTCTGCCGATTTCCTTAAGTGAACACGATTTCAATGAGACAACTTCATGCTTTCTGTCGACCACCACAGTTTCCTGATTCAGTGAGTATCACAATCACATGCCACAGTTTAAATCACAATTCTTGTACAATATATATATATATATATCTCGTATTCTTCCTTGTTAAAAAAGATAACTGATGCATCCATGACCTTCAAGCGCCAAACTTCTTCGTAGAAGATGGGACGGTTTGATAGAGACAATTGTCTTTATATACCTATCAAGTTTGCTCTGGTCAAATGGTTAATCTTCACAAATCTTGGATTTTTTTCAGCAAAAATGTTGATGATCATGTTAAATCTGCCATTCTTGGAATCAGTGCAGCCCCTCACAGCAAATACCTTGGTCTTCCTATCCTTATTGGCAGGTCAAAAAAGGATGCTTTTGCATATCTTTAACAAAAAGTCTCCTCTAGACTAGGTTCTGGAAGAATAATCTCTAAGTCATGGGGAAAGGAAGTGTTGCTTAAATTTGTCATAACAATGTTAGTGTCTTACCAGTGTGTTTGTTAAAATTCCCACAAGGGATTATTCTTTTATCTCACTAGTCCGATGGCAAAGGGATTACGGTGGGGAATGAAATTTGTTGGAAAGTCCGGTATCCATTGGGTTAGATGGAAAAGATGTGCTTAGTCAAAGGGATGGGGGACTTGGTTTCGAGGATCTTGAGGCCTTTAAACATGGCCTATCTTGCTAGACAAGCACGGAGACTTTTGAAGAATCCTAACCTTTCGGTCTCAAAGGTCCTCAAAGCTAAATACTTTAAATTCTTCCCTTATTGAAGTGGTTCTTCTTCAAATAGCTCTTATTTTTGGAAGAGCACCTGCTCACGATTTACCTCTCTTCAAGGAAGGATTATTTGATGTATCGGTAATGGAGAATCTGTTGAGATTATGGGATGATATTGGATGCCTAACAACCTAATTTTAGACCTTTAACTCCTCCATTATCTCCTTAGCCTTTTAAGGTTAAAGACCTTATTTTGAATGGAAATTGGAATGTGAATAAAGTTAGGGAAGTGTTTTGGCAGGTGGATTCAATTATATTTTGTCTATACCTCGAGTGCTTGCAATCGGCGCTGACATTATTATGTGGTCTCTAGCTTTACAAAGGCATATTCACCACTAAAATGCCTTATGAGTTTTCTTCAAAGTTAAGCGACAATTTGCTTTACGGATCGATGCTAACTCTCCGTCAACTTCCTTATGAGATCTGGTAAATTTTGGAAGGTTCTACGGACCTTGAATATTCCCAAACAATTTGAAACATTTCTTTTGGAAATGCTTGTCTAATGTTCTCCTGCAATGGTAACCTATCTAAGAGGCTAAGGACCTTGAATATCCCTCAAATTGCAACACGTGTCCATGGTGAGGAATTAGTGGAGCATATCTTAGTAAAGCTGCGAGAGAAAAGCAAGGGATGTTCGCTTTTGTCCTCTGTTGCCCTCTTTTAATCTGTATGCCTGGTGGAATACTATTACTAATAAGCGAGGATTTTCTTCTACAAAGGCTCGATTGAGCACGGACTATTCATATTTTACGGCAGGATTTGGAAATCTTGAAATGATTGGGATTTTAATAAAAATTTGGTTGATCCAACTTCAATTTACGCTATAATTTGTCAAGGAGTACATTGAGTTCTCTTACGCTAATCGGCTCTCTTACGATGATCCTTCTTATTATGCCCAGAGGCGGGAATGTGAATCTGCGGCTACTAATTTTGCTCTTTTGATGATCAAGCTGGGCTTCATATTGCGGTGATGCGGCTTGGTGACTCTTAATAAACCTATGGGTGGAGGAGTGGCTATTTTGATAAAAACTACAATCTGATAGAAATATGGGGCATATCTTTTCCTCATGTTGGATCTGCACTCCAAGGCCGGAAGGCGAGGTGATTCGATGGGCCTTGCTGAGGCAAAGCGAAAGAAAATAGAGCAATTTAATCAGTAAAACCGATTCTTTAGTTTTGGTTCAAATGATTATGAACTCAAGACCTACCCACGACGTGTTGACAATTATCAATGACATCCAAAGTATGATGTCTGTTTTTTGCTTGTTGTAGATTTATACATATTAGCGAAGTGTAAATGTTATTAGTTACCGTGTTGCTTCTTTTGCTAAGCTACTCGTTACTCGGCTATCGGATCGGAGTTTTCCTCTCATGGATCATTGATGCGAAACATGAGGAGGATATTGCTAGGATAATCCCTCATCTGCTGTAATATTTGACTGTCTTTTTCCTTTCAATAGAAGATCTTTCGTTTTTGGCCAAAAAGAAAAAAAAATAAAAAAATTCTTGTCTCAATCCAAACGAGTCCGTATTATTAACAAAACCTTCAAACTCCAAACTTGTTTTGTGATTGAACACACAAGTGAGCAATGGAAAACAATTTAATTGCGATTCCCATAAAGAACAAACGAGATCAAAACTCTTCACATATCAAGATTAACGAAATACGAAATTCTCCATAAGAAATACGAAATTCTCGATTGTACGAATGAACTCCACAACGACTGCATGCAGTGATTGACTTCTTGTGTATTTGTTGTAAACATATAAATAGCCAAGCATTCTAACTTATTATTTGTAGCTAGTTGAGTTGAAGTGATTACAAAATCATAAATTTTACCTTCAACATTTGTAACAAAGATATGAAATAATTTAGTCTTTCAGGAGAAAAATCGCACTTGATTATGAAAGTAATTAATATATACAAAATATAGTATTGAAAATGTTTTTTTTTTTATTGGAGATATAAATTTTGTTTAGTAAAAAGAGTTTTAGTATTGAAAATGTATTTTTTATAATAGATGGAAATCACTTTATTGATAAATAAGGAAAAGAATAAAAATCTTTGCATTGAAAATGTAAGTGTGAGATAAATATAAATTCAAAATATGACGTATAACAACGTCGCCTTAGAGCATTTCTCCTAAAAAAATGGAAGGAGTATTGCTTTCAACCTCCTGTATTACATTCATAGGTGGATCTATGTGCACCTAAACTGGATACAGGAACCCATTAAAAACATTTAGTTAAGTTTTCCTATAATTATGGATCACTCTGAAAAAGAAAGTCTTAAAACAAATTGGAACATCATAAATAAATTTTATGGACCATACTATATCCTCTATGTTTGTGAAAGGATACAAAGGGATCATATGTTATTGTCCCATAGGTATAAAAGCTAATAATCAAACGAGGTCCACTTACATACATAGCAAAATGACAGCGTTACATTTTCATTAAACATCGTTACAACAAAAATTGCAATAATTCAAACAAACATACAAAATAAGCTATAGTAATGTTCCCTTTATTGGTGAAATATTCAGGACATGCAACTTGATTTGTCAATGTATCTTACTCCACAAGTACTGCGACAGTGATATATCTGCACCATACATGTAAGTACATGTTACCATGCAGATGTATGGTGTTGATGTATCACGCATCACGACGTCTTCGTATATGGAGGCAGCTCGCCAGAAATTTTCTTGATACTACTTGATCTTGAGTTCCCTTCTCTTCTTTAAAATCATTAGCATCGGTTTTCCTTTTGCAGATTGACAACGTTCAACACTTCACCCATGTCAACATTGGTTTGATCTATTTAGCGGAATAGACCAATCAAATAAGTACACAATTGATGCAACAAGCAAATGAATTTGCTTAAGAGCCAAGGTGTCAGCACAAATCATACGCCACCACACCGAATGGCAAAGTTCATAGTTTATTCATTCGCGTCAGCATTTTTTCAAGAAAGCGCTCGAGGTTTGAAGCTTATGGGATCTTCCCAATTCTTGGGGTCTCTCCCATTGCATATGCATTCGTTATTATCAAACTACCTTTTGGAATATCGTAATTCATCACCTTGCAAGTTTGTAGAGCAACACGAGGCACGAGGAATGGGATCGGTGGATGCAATCTAAGCGTCTCTTTCACACATGCTTGTAAGAATGGTAGCGAGTTACGTCGTGTTCTGTAACAGCGTTTGCTTTTCCAATGGCTTCATCAAGTTCCTCTCGGAGTCGATTAAGGGCTTACGGTTTCTTGTTAGTTCGGCTATCACCCACTCACTTATTGTCGTCATTGTTTCAACACTAGCATAAAACTCCTGCACAATTCATGAACCAGTTAAAATATATATCACATGATAGTCAATATGAGTCGAAAATTAAATGAGGATCGTTAAAGTCACCGCACCTACACACTAATTTTAGGGCACCACATTCGACTTCACAGAGTGTAAGGTCGATATTCGAAACTTTCGTATGTCGAATGTCAAACGTATTTTTTAAGGTGCGAGTGACGTTTGGCATTTACAAAGTCAAATATATGGTTAATCTTTAAATAAATGGCATGCTTATTTTATTGTGATTTCATTTGTGATTACCACATGTACCTATGTTTTTTACTAGAACAATATTTTACAGAAACGAAAGACAACCCCATATATATTAAGTGGGATTTAATCCAAACCCACTTGGTCCTGATGCCTAGGTTGATCGTTTGGGCAAGCATCATTGGCTACTATTAGTATCATATATATATATATATATATATATATATATATATATATATATATATATATATGTAGAGAGAGAGAGAGAGAGATATGAATAAATGTACATACGATGAGATGGCTGATGATTTGAATATCGTCCCACGAATTCTTTATCAAGGAATCCAGAAAATCCAGGCTTCTTTCTTTCTCGCCATTTTGTTCTTGGAGCTTCCTTTGAGCTCGGATATCTTCCCATAGACCGTTGGCAAAGTCCAAATAGGCATTGATCTTTTTCTTGACCCCAAAATCTAGCCCATCGAGCCGCGGGGTATAGATCGCTGATCTTGGAGTGCGGCTAGCAAGAGAAGCTTCTTCATATGAAGCTTTGCTTCTCGGATGTTATCCCAATCTCGAACAATATCTTGGGAAGTCGTCGTCATGGACAAAGTGTTGAGCATAGTTGCAAAGAAAATATCTGCAATCTGAACTATTTCACCTTCCTTTGAGCTCACATGTTTTAGCATTTCCCTCATCTATACTTATGATAAATGAAAAGATGTAAGTATTGCTCAAGTAAATAGGTTATAACAAGTGGTATGCGTTGTATCGATCGCGTTCCTATAAGGAAAAACTAACCCGCGCCATGTCCTTTCACGACAATAACATAAAAAAAAATTATAGAAGAAAAGAATAAAGCACATGAATTTACGTGATTAAGTCGATGTGTTTACATCCACATGAAAGTGAGAATATCACTATAGTGAAGACATAAAAGAAAAACTCTTCTGATACCAGAAAAACAAAAGCTAAAAACAGGTTAAGAAAATTAGGAGTTTAACTTATAAGGTACATCAAAATAAAAGGCCAAAGGCTCTTTAAATTGCCAAACTAGGTCGGATGATTTATTCTTCTAACCAATATGTGACTTGGCCTCTTACTTAACTAATCCCCATCGTGGGACAATGTCAGCTTACAGAAATAGTAATACTATTATTTCTTTTCAAACTCCAAAATCATTAAAAAATGTCAAAGCACTGTTTGAACTTAACGACATTTAGCCCAAATGAGAGCAAAAGAAAATTATTGGCAAAGTAGATTGGAAAGAATCGTGAAGATGACAAGTTATACCTCCTCAGAAAAATTTTGTTGAAAACGTCTGGGAGAGATTTGGCATGAAAAATGCCAAACTTATTGGTACTCTATTTGCTGGCCGCTTTAAACTAGTGGCGGATGCATGTACATCGAGGAGAGTCGCGTGGCGCAAACTGAGATCCGGAGAATTTTTAGTATTAAAAGCGATTTAGTTTTGTTGTTAAAAGTGTAGTTTTAGGCTCAGGTGGCAGAGTGGAAACAATTTTTGGATAAAAATATAGTTTCTGATCCAGTTGTACGTTGAAAAAAAAGTGCAGATCCACTTTGTAACAACTCAATTTTCTTTTCGTCTTGAGATGAGTATATCGAGATTTTATTACGAAAAAATTCTTTACATGATGTTGGATATATTATTAAAAGAAATTCAAAAGCTCTAATTATATTTTTTACACTTGTCTAAAGTTTATTAATAAATCATTCTATTTATTAATCGAAAATTTCTCTAGTTTCTAATATAAAAAGTTTTTGATTTTCACATACTTTTGAGTGGTGAATCATAAATGTAAACGTTAGAAACTTTCTTTTATATACCATTTGAATTATTGTAAATTGTAATAATGAGCCTTTATTCATTTAATTTATATTTTCTTCTTGAGTAACATAAAAGCATTTGTTAACGAGCACTAAATGACAATAATTGAGTCATTTCATCAATAAAAAAACGTGGGTTTCTTTTGTGATTATGGAAAAAGATATTTATTGCATTAATAAATTAGATCATGAGTCACTCATATTTTGAAGGTTTTGTTTCACAAAGAAGAATGGTAATACTACTAATATATATACCACATATAATTGTTGTCCTTTAGTTTCATCTATCTTTCAATATGCAGGTCATTGTAGATTGATTATATTTAAAACTATTAATTCATCCGTTACATCTTTTCTATAATTGCCACCAATAGATGAGTTTGGGAATTAATGAAAATTGCCTTCAATGTAGCTTTTTGTCGAAAAATTCCTCTTATAAATAGATTCAAATTTCATCTCTCTCGACATAACATGCTGGTTAGCCTACAAAGCTAGTTTCTTAACTAAATTTCTTTCCACACGTCTACACTGAGCAATATTTTTGCGAATTAGTCGGTTGCAAGTGAAACAACCCAAAGTTGCCAAAATCGATTATCAACGTGAAAAGTGATGATATGTGAGTTGTATTTTATTAAAAAAAGTAATTAATGTGTGTTCCTCAATTTATTTTTAATATGATACTTGTGAGATCTTATTTTGGTAATAGCAAATGTGTTATTATTAAACAAATAAGAGTCTTATTTCCGATCTGAGTAAAAGTGTGATTCTATTATCGATTTCTTTCGAAAGAATCTTATTGGATATGAATTTTTTTTGTGTCATAAATAAGTGGTGAGTTTTATTCGGTGGATGGAAGAGTGTCTTTCAACAATTTGTTTCTTTTGATAGAATAATTATTTGTACATGTTATTTTAATCGATGATCGATTATTTTGGTGCTTAACGCATTTATCCTAGTCTTAATGCTCTGTAAAAAGTATTATTTTTCATATATTTTATAAGGTTTGATCATGACATGTATGCTCAATCATTTCAATTTTAATGAAAGATTATGATATTCAACACTTGTTCATGCCTTGATTGCATTGCGTGTGCAGAACTCTGGCGACTACGTTGAGTTATCGTTCTTTTGCACCAGCGCAGCAGTCACCGGTTCGGGCCTTTTGAGTTTGGCTCACTCCACAGTCCTGAAGTATATGTTGCCAAAAGTTCAAAGTTCCATTATGCATGATCGGGAAGCGTAAGAGGTCGACTGATTGTGTCATGGTTCGAGAGAGGCGTGGGGTTGGGCTGGAGCCACTTCGGGAGGTTCACTTGGGCGAGAGTGCGAATCGCTCCCCATCAATCGGCCAGGATGTCGGCAGAGCACTGCTTGTTAGGTCGACGTGTGTCGTATTCCACGTAGGGAGTTCGGTTAGTATTGACTAAATACGACCAAATAAATCGATTGCAAGTAATCGATGATAACCTCGTGGAATTCAAGTAATGATTGCACAATAAAGATTTACTAAAATTCAATATAATGATCGATTGGTTCAGTTTCGTTTCCATTAGATATATTATTATTGTATTTACTCAGAATACGGCCATCACTGACTCTGTGTTTGTCCGCTTTCTTGTCAACACTACGATTTCATCACTCTTTCTTTTCTTTTTGTAATATAAATGAGTTGCTAGGCAGAAACCGTAATGGAAAAACTAGGCGGTGGCATCATTTTATCAAAGATCACTACATGGTGGATATGCTTTGAAAATTTGATGGCAGTAGTTAAGTATTTGTAGATTTTAATAAAGTTGGGTTTCTTTAGTTCAGAATTAACTTGATGTAGCTGAATTCTTGAAATGTTTAAGTGTTTTGATGGATTTATATCAATATTTGAGAATTACTTGGTATTTCATGACGTTTACGCGAAAGCCTGGCACCGCTATCCTGCATCTTAACCCCAAGAAGACTCTGCGCGGAATGCGGGTCATATAATCGCCACTCGCTTTAAACTATTAGTTATGGCCTGGCGCGTGCAGGTAAAAGAGAAGGAACAATATCATTATGACGGAGAATTTATAAAAACTCTTTTAGTTATGGAGTTTCATAATTTTTAAACAAAACTCCACCTCAAACGGATCAAAACTCTTAAGAACCACTCTACCTAGGATTGGCCCAGCTGCTGGTTATGACCACATACGCCATCACTTGAAAAAAATCATACGTTTTTTTTCTACACTGGCGCCCATATTAAAACACACGATTCCTTTATCGTATTACGCAAGGCACTGGCAGGCTGTCCACCACATTCCTGCGACCAGTACTTGAAATTTGTAGTTCAAGAAAACATAAACAAAAGAAAGGTATCAACAGCAAAAGTCATCTAAAGATGATATAGCATGTAAGATGAGAGTTAATGGAAACGATTTCTTTCTTTGCTGACAATTGTGTTTGCAATGAATGAATTTAATGCTTTGATTCTAGATATAGAATCCCTATAACTTTATTTTTTATTGTTGGATATTATAGTAATTCTATCTATACTAAACTTCTTCACTCTAACTACTACTCTTTCGGATATTAGAGTGTACCATGGTAAAAAATAAAAATAAATGCGCGATTATAAATTATTACATTTGATCTGATCCATGATACGGGATGGCAACCACGTACTATGTCCATTCTCTGCAGTGAAGAGGGACTTCTAATACTTAGGATGAGAAAAAAGTTGATTGTGTCCCATTAACCTGCATAGATCTCTGCAATCTTCATCGCATTCTTTATTCATTGCAATACTACAGTCTCTTCATTCCTGAACTTTTTTTCCCATATCTGAAGGACGAACCTACCTACAGCGCCACCATAATCACAGAAAAATATAAATAAAAAAAAAAAAAAAAAAAAATCAGTAATAATATCACAATTATGGGAGTCTTTTCAAATCTATTTAATGCATTTTTCATTTATACACATATCGTTGTTTTCTCGTATTTTTGTCATTTAAATTTAAACATAATCTGGTTTTCATTTTAGCTTAAAAATAACCGGTATCCATCCAAATATAGAGTTTCTCAGATTCGGCTATGAAAGCAGTGTGTAAGTCTTCAGTTATTGTATCAATCGAGCAGGCTTTGAGAGAGATGTGGTTAACGTCAGCACTCTGCCTCAGGCAGGGCTACCTGAGAGTTCTTTGTGATTTTATGGAGCTTTATCAGCTTGGGGCTTGATGCAACAACCACTATCTTGGTTGAACCGAAGCAAAATAAGGGTCCTAAGTTATTTTAGATTGAATCAAACCAGCCACAGTTTCTTCTTATCCATATTGGATATATTACCAAATAGAGGCTGCACCATGGAGATGGTAAGGTTTTAATCAATAAATTTTATTACAAGAACATGATAAACAAATGGAAACAAAGAAGAAAGAGAAGGCATCAAATCCATGTTTGTTTCTATTAGTTATACCTATATATAGTGTTTCATCTCTCCCTATATATACACAACACACACACACACACATATATATATATATATATATATATATATCATCCAATAAGAAAATGAAATCTAACCATGTGTGAGTGGAATTTTCATTTGGTTTTATTTTTTCTTGTTTATCGTGAGTAATTTCTTTCTGTTTATCGGTCGGTTCAAAATTTATTATTTTTACTGTTCATTGTTGTTCAGGTTTTATTTTAATTTATTCTTTATTAAACAATGATCAGATTTTTTTGCTTTTAGAAGAAAGTATAAGTTAAATTGTTTAGTTTGGAAACTTAATTGTATCGTCTTTTAATGTGCGAATATATGTAAAATGTATTATTTTCAAAAATGAGTAACATTTTAATAAATCTTTGTATAAATATTAAAAATTGTGTTTAACGATTGTAAAATATTATAAATTCTTAAAATAAATTCGTTTAATAAAAACATGTCGTTTGTATCATGATATAGTATTTTAAGATATAAAATAACAGTATATTCTCTGCGTCTTTATATAAGTATCGAAAAAAATTTAGGTTTGACAATTACATAAAATATTAACTTTCTTGAGATAATTTTTTTATTAAAAAAACATATTGTTTATATAAAATATTAAATATCGCGAAAAAAAATTATTTCAAA